>CM051828.1:67037302-67362302 GCA_028451465.1 Erethizon dorsatum | reverse complement strand
AGGACCCCTGGAGAAGCTTCCTCAGGAGGGCTTCTGGTACAACCAGGTCCCTGAAGGCTGGCCCTACTCTGGTGTTTGGCTCTCTGCTGCTGCCCTGTGGACCTGGGATTGAGTGCACCTCCCAGACCTGGCTAGTGGTGGCAGGGGTCGGGGCTTGGCATGAAACAAGGCCTCTAGCATTACTCCCGAAACCTCAGGCTTCCTCTGAAGGGTGAAGTTCACTATGGCAGTGGGAAGGGGGTCAGAAAGAGAGAAAGAAGGAAGAAATACAGTGGTGTCCCCTGGAGCCTGCCACAGAGCTTCCCTCCCTAGCCATGCCCCAGTGCACAGGGTAATATGCCCAGATCAAACCTGGACTGCTGCAGCAGCCTCCTTGCTGGCCAGATCCCATAGCCATTCACAGCAGTGGCCTGGGGAGAGTAAGTCTGGGCAGATCACTGCCCTTCCCAAATAAAGCCTAGGTCAGCCATGAGGCCGTGTGTGGTTGGCCACCTGCAGTCTTCTTCCAAGCCCATGGGCTGACTCTGCTATGCAGCTGTGCCCTCTGCCTGCATCCCTTTGCCTAGAAGGGGGCCTGAGACCTGGCAGTGCCCCTTGCTCAGGTTCTGGGGGCCCCAAGTGAAGAATCATCAGCCACCCATCCTTCCAGGAGGATCTTAGGTGGGTGTCCCAGACAGAGGGGCGTTTGTGAAGCCCACAGCCCAGTGGCAGAGAAAGAAAACTGTCCTGGAGGCATCTGGGGTCCCCCTGGCTCGCAAACTCCCTCAAGGAGGGAGGAGTGGGCATGAAGAACATGGAGAGGCAGAGGAGCTGCTGGTGGGGCCGAGGGCTGGGCACAGGGATGATTCCCAGAAGGAGGGGAGTGGGTTTGGGGCAAGATCACTGATAGTGCTTGGTGAGACCAGGGAAAGGTGTCTCTTCTGAGTAAACAGGGGGGGCCGGTGAGATGGCTCAGCGGCGTAAGCGCCTGCCTGGCAAATGCAAGGGCCCGAATTTGACTCCCAGAACCCACATATGAAAAAAGGGCTGGTGATATCGCTCAGCGGCACGGGCGCCTGCTCGTGCGCGAGGTCCTGAGGTCGACCCCCCGGTACCCACAAAAAAAAAAAAAAAAAAAAAAAAAAAACCAAAAACACTGTGTAAACAGGGGTCTTGGGAGAATTAGAGACAAAATGGTGGTGGGCCCTCCTGAGATTCAGTCCCCCAGTTCACACCCCCCCAAGTGTACACTGATAAAACCTGGTTGGGACACCTCACCTAAGACCCTCCTGAAAGGACAGGTGCCTGACAGTTCCTCTTTTGAGGCCCCCAGAACCTGAGCAAGGGGCATTGCTAAGGTCTAGGCCCCCTTCCAGACAAAGGGCTGCAGGGGAGGGCACAGCTACACAATAAAGTCAGCCCATGGGCTTGCAAGAGGACTGCAGGAGGCCAATCACACATAGCCTTATGGCTGAGAAGACCTGGGCTTTGTTTGGGGAGGGAAGTGATCTTCCCAAACTGACACACACTCACTCTCACCCAACATTCACGCCACACCCTCATACCCATACACACATACGCACACCTTCCCATGTGGCACATTCACATGCTATCCTACTCACATGTCACACGCACACAAAGAGACCTTGTAAGACATGGCCTTAGGGCCAGTGAGAAGGCTCAGCGGTGTACGCGCCTGCCTGGCAAGCGTGAGGGCCCGAGTTCGACTCCTGCAACCCACATACAAAAAAAAGGGCCGGTGATATCGCTCAGCGGCACAGGTGCCTGCTGGTGCACGAGGTCCTGAGGTCGACCCCCGGTACCCACAAAAAAAAAAAAAAAGACATGACCTTAATGGGGGTCAGCTCTGAGGGTGACCCCAACACCCATGATCTGGCTGCACAGGTGTCACACCCTTCACTTGCCAGTGCTTTTTTCCAAAGGAAAATATCTATACCTGCGTAAGCAGAAGTCAGTTGTGGTTTTGCAATGAATGTGCTATCTTAATTTTAAAAACTAGCTCTATGTGAAGTAAAAATTCAGGCAAATGTGATGTGTGGTCAAGCATGGGGCTTTGTGGTCTGTTGGCAAGGACTTCCTGCCAGAGGTCGACACCCAGGGAGCAGCAGCTCCTGTACTATGTGAACAGGCAGGATCACCCGGGAGCCCAGCAGGTTTGGGCTGCACATCCAGGTGGGTAGGTAGAGGGCCAAGAGAGAACAGGAAAATCTGGAGTCTTAGGAAGGGGCTGGAGTACAGGGGAGCAAGGCAAAGGGTGAGTCATGTGGACGCCACACCCAGACCCTGTTCACTGCCAAGGGACCGCAGGGAGTCATGCCCCTTTGTGACAGACCTTCCCAGGGGACAGGGCCACCGGAGGATCTAGGCTCAGTTTGGTCTCAGAGGCTGCATTTGGTGTGTGCCTAAAGCATAAGTGGTGAGGAACTGGGGTCAGGGTGACCATGGTCAGCACGCAGTGTGTGACCATACCAGGGTCCGGCATGTGATCAGAATCAGGGCTCAGTGTATGACCAGCATCAGGGCTTAGCATGTGACCATGATCTTGGCTTGTTTGGGAGCCAGGGTTAGAGTTCAGACTGACCAGAGTGTGGGCTTAGTGTTGGGCTGATGTCAGAGTTCAGTCTGTGGTCAGGGTGGGGCTGCAGGGGAGTCACAGTCACAATCTTCACTACTCGAGCTGTGGCCATTAGGCCACGCCTAGGCCAGCTCCCACCCTTGGCTCTGCTGACACTGGGCGCTGGGGACTCTGTGAGGGTGGTCCTGTGTGATGCAGGGTACTGAGTAGATCAGGGGCCTGGGCCTACTCCACCCAGTGCTAGCAGCACCTCAAGTTGGGACAACCAAAAGTGTCTCCAGGGCTTAGAAAATGAGCCGAGGAGGGGCAGAACTGCCTGTTCAAGAACCACTGCCTTGAAGTACTGACTTGATATCAAATCTGATTGGCAAACACATACACACCTGTAAATATTTGGAGAATGAATGTTCAGGCTGGTGCCGGGTGCTAGGTGCCTCCAATGCAGAGACAGATAAGGAAGGGCCCTGTCCCAGATGGTGAGTCCCAGGGGATTGGGCCTGGGTGGGATGAGGAATCAGACAGGCAGCAGCCACACACGGAAATGGCCAAGCCTCAGCACCTGACTCTGGCACGTGGCCTGCCCTAGGCTGGAGGGGAAGTTCAGAGAGAAGTTCTAGGAGGGGAGAGAAGGCAAGACAGTGTACCGGGGAGGCTACACTTGTCCTGTGTGACTTTCACTAAGGTCCTTCCTCTCTCTCTGAGCCCTACCCTCTTCACTGCCAAAGAAGAGAGCTTCCTAGGGAAAGAGTCCAACCTGTGGAGTGCTAGGAGGCTGGGCAGGGGAGATCCCCAGGGTTGGAGCCACCTGACCCTGGGTGGAAGCCCTCAGGCTGGTTGGTAGGCACTGCAGAGTTCCAGGGTAGGGGGGTGGGGGTCTTATGTCACCTCTGATTCCTACCAGCTGTGTCATCTCCGTGTGGTGACTCTCGGGAGCTGCTGTGTCTCAGGCCCCAGGATGCATGTGCCTCTTGGCCTTCCTGGACAATCCAGAAGGCTGGGGTGGTGGACTCCTGAGGCCATCCCTCCCTGCAACACCCTCGCTGCTAGGATGCCCCAGGGCCCCCTCAGGGGACACATGGGGGAGGAGGAATGTTTAGGAAACCAGCAGGGACAGGAGAGTACCAGGGAACCAGGGGATGTCCCTCAGCCCTGAGCAAGTGGGCAGTGCTCTGGCTAGCACTTCTATCCACTGGCATCCAGTCATAGGGGTCATAGGCAGAGTGTGGAAGAGATACATAAAGGAGCTCAGGTTGATGCAGGAAACAGGGACCACAAATTGCCCCAAAGCCCACAGCAGCAGGGAGCCACTGGTGTCCCCTGGGCCTGGCAGTAAAATGGAAGGAACAGTGATGAGAGGCTGGCTGGGGAAAACTGACCTGCAGCCTCCTGGGGCCCAGAGCCAGGTTCAGAGTAAGTCTGGATGATGAAACACATCTGCAGTGTCGGGACTCCTGCCTCATCCTTCCCCTCAAAGGCTGTAGAAAGCTGTACATTTCCCTGATTCCCTTGTAGCTAATGTTCCTGTTTGTGGGGATTAATAATGCCCTGTGGGTAAAGCCTTAGCCCAGGATGGCACCCACTGCTCCAGAAAGGTAAGTATGCAGCTGTCCATCACATTCCCCATTGGGACCCCAGATCCCTCCCCAGGGGGGGCACCCCCAGGACAACCCCAACCTGTGACCCCTGCTAGTTGCCAAGGCAGCACCCACGGCTGTTGTCTGGGATCCTCTCACTGAAGCCTGTCAACCAGTGGCCCACGGGCCCCAGGAGAGCAGCGCAGCTTCCACACAGAGCACAGAGGCCCCAAGGAGCCCCCTGATGCTCTGCTAAAAGACTGGGAGGGCCTCAGGAAAGTGGTCTCCCTGGTCTGGCCTCACTCTGAGGCCTGAGGATTTGCCAGTCCTCATCCTGCAGGGGAAGTGCCCCACCCTAGGTAAGACCTGCCCTCCAGAGGCAGAGAAAGGACAAAGCGGGTAGGAGGGGCAGCCTGGGAGGGCTGAGTTTGGGATGTGGCCCCAGCAGTCTGTGGCTACTGACTGGCCAGGGTGACTTCCCCTGCTGGCTACAGCTATATAAAGTCCTCCTGAATCCTGCTCCCCTGTTGACGTGTTACCATGAAGACTGTCCTTGCCCTACTGGTCATCGGCTTGGCCCTGCAGCCAGGTGAGCCTTTGGCCACCATGGGGTAGGGCCGGGAAGGGATAAGGGAGGGAGGCCAGAGGGGAACCCTGAGGGCCAGACAGAGGGGGAGGAGGAAGGGAAGAGGAGGGCAGAGGAAGGAGGGTCTTGTCCCACCTGGTACCCTGGGGAAGCTCTTGACACACCCAGGATGACTCAACTTATCCCCTGGTGTCCCAAGGGGCAGGCTTTGGGGGTAGCATGAGGCTACTTTCCACCCCTTGGGTAGCACTGGCTCTTGGAGGGACAAACAGATGGACAGGGATGCTAACTAATAGCCTAGGAGGTCAGGGGCCAAAGGTCTCAAGCTACAGGCACCCCAGAGGGAAGGAGGGAAGAATGGAATGTGGACCCAAAGGTCACTCCCCAACCCATCCCTGGCTTCTGCTCCTCTAGCTGGAGCAGTGGCCACCCAGGCTGAGGACCTGTGGGGACAGTGTGGTCAGCTGCTCTCTGGCTGGGTCTTCCTGCCAGGTGTCCCCGGGCACTTCACCAGCCCTCTCAGAACCTCAGCTTAATCTTTTGGACAATAGAGAGGATTATGAAAATAGCCTCTGAGACCACTGGAGACCTAAACAGGGAAATGTTTGGGTGTACTGAGGGCATGGCTGGAGGATGCGAAGCATATTTTCACAAGAGTGACTTCGATTCAGCTTTGTCCTTGTTTTGAAGGGAAGACACTTAATCATGACACCCTGGCAGGTGGGGCACCCACCCCAGAGACAGTGGGACATGACCCAGGGCTCACACAGCATGTAGGAGGCCTGGAAGGGGCTGAGAAGTCAGCTGGGGTTAGGGGACAAGGACATGTGAGCCTTGGTAGCAGGAGGAAGGGTCTCTTGACCCTCCCTGGTGGCCAGCTGGCCTTTCCAGGTGCTACTGGTAAGTCCCCCTGAAACTTCTCACCCTTCCCTGTACTCCTGCCAGGGCACACAGGCATTTAACAAAGCCTTCAGTCTCTGAGGGTGGGAGGTAGGGCTTTAGCGCTGTGAGGGGAGGCGGCGGTGAAACCTTTCCTAGGAGGAGGAAGTACATGGTGGCCCAGCCTCAGAGGCCTCCCATCCTCTGCTCTCAGGTCTGGAGGGGCCTCATGGAAGTCTTCCAAAGGAGGCTGGCAGCCTCTGGGGGACCCTCTGCCCAGCAGGGGTCATGCCAAGGGACAGGTTGGCACTCTCTGAGTATCCTGCCTTTGCACCTGTAGGTGCTGCCCTGCAGTGCTACTACTGCACTGCCCAGATGAGCAATGGGGACTGCCAGAATGTACGGAACTGCAGCCAGAAGGAGACCTACTGCTGGACGTCTCGCGTCCGTGAGTGTCAATCTGCTGTGCTCCTTCCTTTCCGCTGGCAGCTGCTGTAGAACCTGAGCCTTGTGTCTGCCACTATCTACCCTCTGCCCATCTGCTCACTTAGCCATCTATCCCCACGTGCACGCTCAGCTTCCTACCTACCTCTCCACCCTGCACTCAGGGTGTTTAGCTCCAGGCCCTTTTGCCTGGGCCCGGGGATGTGGACAAGACCAGGCTCCTGGTCTTGGGCAGCTCTTGTCTCATGGCAAGGGGTGGGGGAGCTGGAGCTCCAGTTTAGAGGAGGCACGGGGGGGGGGGCTGGGGCAGGCCTGGACAGGTGAGTCCCAGGACCTGTCCTCAGCCAGTGGTCACCATGCCCTCCAGGTGCCATCGGGGTCCTGAAGCTCATCAGCAAGGGCTGCACCTCTGAGTGTGTGGATGACTCAGACAACTACTACGTGGGCAAGAAAAACATCACCTGCTGCTCCACTGACCTGTGCAATGTCAGCAGGGCCTACACCCTGCAGCCAGCTACCACCCTAGGGCTGCTCATGGCACTCACTGGCCTGCTACTGTGGGGCTCTGGGCAGTTATAGGCTCCAGGAACAGTGGTCCCCTAGCTCTGGCCTTCCTGGCCCAGGTCCTGAATGCACCCCATACAGTTTTGCCCTGACTTGCTCCTCCTGTGACTCCTTCCAGGACTCCTGCCCAGCACCCACCCACTCTAGTGACAGGAACAGTCTGCAGCCACCCAGTAACCCAATGGGCCCTTCATCTGTGATCAGGCATCTCCTTCTCCAGGATGCCTTTCCCTCGACCCCCTCCAGGAGCTGAGCCAGGTCTGTGTGGGGCAGCACTTGGAGGCTTAGCAATGGTTGAGAAGAGAGGGGTTGGATAGGAGTGGGGTCTGAGTATGAAGCCCTGGAAGTCCCCCATGTTCAAGGGATCTGGGGTACAGCAGCCCCAACACAGTGGCCCTTAATAAACACCTCTTGGGTAAGTGGGAGAGAGCCTCTGTCCTTCCCTCAGTCCCTGATAGGGGTCAGGTTGGGGCCGGGGCTGTGTATGGTGTGGATGTGCCTTTGACATCTGAGCTGTAGTGCTGGTCTTGACGGGAGCAAATGTGTGGCACGTGGAAAGAGGACATCCATTGGAGACCAGGAAGCTTTTCCTAGGGCTCCCAGCCCTTCGTATGCAGCCTTTAGCATGTGCCAAGTGTCTCTGGGCCCTAGAGCTCATCTGTGGCCCTCCCTGCCATGAGGACAGTCCCAAAACTCTCACTGGGAGGGGGGAGGTTCCTGCTGGGAGGGTGTATTAGCTTTTCCATCACTGAGACACAATGCTTGACACCCTACAATTTAAAGGAGGAGAGGTCTAATTTGACTCAGGGTTTCCAGGAATTCAGTCCATGGTTGACTGGCTCCAAGACAAATATCATGGCAGAGATGCATAGCAGAACGAAGATACTCAATTCATGGTGGCCGAGAAGCAGAATAAGAGGAACAGCCTTAGAGAGGAAGGGGGCAGGGAACAGATAAGGTACCCAGGGTCATGACTCCATGATGCACCCAGACACACACAGCAGTGTGCTTTACCAATTGCCTGGGTGGCTCCCGAGACAATCACATTGACAGTTAAGCTTAACCATCACTCCACTGCTCTCTCAGACCTCAGCAAGCCTGTTTTTCAAAACTTTTGTTCTAAGAACTGCAGATCCACAGTAGATACTCAGATGCTACAAACGGATTCCCATGACAGGCTGCCACTCATATACTGACCCCAAAGCCCAAACCCTGCCTTGGGCTGCCTCGTTACACCTCCTGGGTTCCTTTGGGTAAGTCTACCCATGTCCTTAGGCTCTGGAGGCCTGGGAGAGGATATGCCCACCCCTTCCTTTCCTAGTCCTGGAACTTGTACTGCCTGTGCTGTGGGCGGGTGGGGACCTGTAGTGGCACTTCCAGGGAAAAAGGGAACCACAGAGGCTCAGAGAAAGGAGGAGTTTGCTGCTTGTATCCTGAACTGAGCCAGGGTCAGAACTTGGGGCTCTGGGGCGGCAGTGGGGAGCAGAAGTCATGCTGTGGATGAGTCAGGCCAGAGGCCCCAGGGTTTAAGCCAGTGCCTACCTGTGTGGGGATAGGGGAGGGGGTACAGCTTGCTCAGGCCACTGTCTGAGTGATCTTGAGTACTGACTGCTCCCTTCCACCTCCTAATCTGCCTGGCTCCCTTCTGAAGCCCTGGGCTCCAGACTCAGCCTGAGGCCTAGCACTTCCCACCCCAGCCCAAGGCATATTCAGCACACAGGCCCTGGGAAGGGCCCACCCATTCCAGGGTCCAGGGTGGGCCTGTGTTTTTTTAATACACTGGAGAGTTCGGGGTCCCCCAGACTTCACATCCATTGGGACTGCTTAGGCTGGTGCTTCCCAAGGCATTGTGTCTCTAGAAGCTCCTGGCCAAGGCTTGATGGCCTTCTCTGGTGAGCATCCATGGCACAGCGTAGGACTCTGGTGCCCTGCTGTGCTCTCAGCTGCTCAGCATACAGTTTCAAGTGCCTGCTAGGTTCCAGGTGCTACCCTTGGTATACCACATAACAGGACTCACCAGGCTTCGCTGGGTTCTGCCCAGCCCTCCTGAACACCCTACAGCAGTGATGGCGAACTTTTTAGTGATACAAACTGTTTAGTGTTTAATGACTGAAAATTTTTAGTTTCAGTGATATAAACCTCCCACTGTGGCATGCATGTTCATGTCCACTGCCTTACAGTCTCCTCAGACCATGGAGACTACAGGGCAGTTCAGAAGACTCAGATAAGCAGGATAAATACATAAAAGGAGCTGGGAGAACAACATAAAGCTAGGGAGGAGGATCCAAATGCTGGCATGGCCAGGAAGGCTTCTTGGAGACCTGGGAGCCCAGAAAAGATGGTCACCCTTATTGAGCAGGACACAGCCCATGAGGGCCCACACATAGCTGGCACTGTGCCCAGGGCTGAAGCCCACCCAGGTCCTGCAGGATAAGAGTGCCCAGGGTGGGTGAGTGTTACTAAGTTGGGCATTACAGGGACAAGTGTGAGCAATGTTTGGGGAAGGCCCTGATAGGCAGTGAGCTTTTTGTCGCTGGAGCTATCCAAGCAGACCCAGGAACCCAGGAAACCCAGACCCTGCCCTGCCACAGCTTCAGGTCCCAGAAGCAGATGGACAATGGGTGGCAACACCCCACCCTAGGACTTTATTTGCATTGAATTGCAATTACCTTGAGCAGGGTGAAGGGAGGCAAGAAAGGCAGCCAGACCCTGAGGGGTGGGAGGCCAGGCCTGCGGCCCAGGCAGGGGAGGAAGCATCCTTAGAGCTGCAGCTTCTGGGATCTTGCAACTCACCCAGCCCAGTGAGGTCCCATGGCCACCCAGCATCTGCTGCTCCACTGCCCAAGCTCTGCTGGGTGGCTCCCTGAGCCTGTCCTCTCCAGACCCAGGAGTCTCCAACCCATGCAGCAGCTGCTAGAAGTTGGGCTGCAGGCCTGCCCCTGGTGGTTATGCCTGTCACTACCGTACCCACAGAAGTCCTGGAGGAGCAAGGGGCCTGCGATAACCCCCTGCGCAAAGTTCCTCTGTGTGCACAATTGTGCAGGCTCAGACACCCCAGGCACAGGCCATAGAAGGGGCTTTCAGTCCTCCAGTAAACTACTGGTAACCCACCCCAAGATGCCACATCCTTGGAGCAAGCAATGTGGCCGTGTTGGCAGACAGAAAGGTGCAGTTCCCTCAAGCAGTTAAGAGTGTGGAACACCTGCCTGGGACACAGTGGTCAGCAAGTGCTCTGGCCCTAAGGTCCAGCAGTATGGAGACAGGCTTATGTAATCATGTCTGTGTCAACAGGAGGTCAGGATGCCTAGGGTGGAGGGGGGATTGAGGTGATGGGGGATCCCCAGGAGTGGAGGGCCCTGGACCTGGCCCAGGCTGGGGGTCAGAGGGATCAGGGAGTGCACTCAGGCAGCCTGCAGGGCTCAGGGCAGAGTCCAGCAGTGGGATGGGACATAGTAGGCAAACTGGGTGAAAGGAGGCTACACTCTGATCACGGTTAAAGGGCTCTAAGGACAAATCCTCAGTCCTCAGCCACCCTTCCCCAGGTGGCTCTCAGAGCCCAGCCAGGACTAGGTGGGTGTTACAGGGACAAGTGAGTGCAATGTTTGGGGAAGGTACTGATAGGCAGTGTGCTCCCTGTCCCTGGGGCTGTACAAGCAGATCTGGGGATCTAGGAAGCCTAGATCCCACCCTACTACAGCCGCGGGGCCCAGAAGCAAAACTGAAAAAGCAAAGAATCCAGTGTCTGCTGTTGAGGGAGACCGAGGCCAGCGGCAAAGCCGCCCAGCACCATAAGAGACTGTGGCGTGGGGCTTCCCAGGCCATCTGGCAGTGCTGTCCCCTGGAGCTCCTGTCCCCTGTGAGGGCGCTCAGGAGTACTGCTAACTGGAGCGAGGCGCATAATGAGCCAGGCCAGGGCGTTGCGGCCTGCGGCCTCAGAGCCTCTGGATCGGGTAGAACCCGGGAGCTGCTAGCGCTTTCTCAGGGCCTGGCGTTCATGGCAATCGAAGACCCTCGCGGGTCGCCCCATCCCCACCCACGAGGGAAAGGGATTGTGTGAAGACCGAGCGTGTGTGACAGCCCTGTGTGCGGCCAGCGCCAAGGGCTGACAACTATGACTGGTCTGCTGAGTCATTTACTTTCACCTGGCTCCTTCTTTGCCACCTGGCGATATCTGCTCGGGTTTCCAAAGGGGATGAAGGGGCGGAAATGCTTGGGATGGGCATGCTTGGGGTGCGCGTAGGGTCCTCAGGATCTTGGGAATGGGGGTGAGTGGGGGGGAGCATAATGAGGTTGCAGGCTGGGACTGAGGTGTTCACGGGGAGGGGGCGGATCCGATTCACCCCAGGCAGCCAGGAATTCGCTGGGGCCCCTGCCCTGCAGGGTCAGGAGGCCCAGAGCAGGCGTGTCGGGGCGTCCTGGGGACCCCTGTGTCCCATTTTTCCTCGCGAAGTTCGCAGCCTGGCTAGGAAATGCCGGAACCCTTAGCTCCGTTGGGCCAGGGGGCGCGTCCGCGCCAAGTGCTAGCGAGAGACACGCGAAGGGCTGGCGCCCCCGCCAGACCGCAGAAGCTGCGGACACCCCAGTCACCCCGGGCCGGCAGCGCCTGCAGTGCTAAGCGCGGCCGCCAGGTGCCGCTATGGTGCTCAGCAAGCTCGTCTCCTACTTCTCCCGGAAAAGCGAAAACGGCGCCTGCGGGGAACGCGGGACGGACCACCTAGGGTGAAAGGGTGGAGTCTGGGAGCGGAGGGCGGAGTTCAGGCCCGCGGCGCGTGGCGTCCGGCGTGCCTCCCCCTCCACCGGCGTAGCGAGGTGGTGCGCTCCAGACGGCTGCTGTCCCTGGCGCAGTGGCCGCGGTTAGGACTAGCTCAGTGAACAGCACCACCCTCGCGATGCTGGGGCTGCTGGTGGCTTCGATGGCCCTGATGCTCGCCTTCTTCGCGCTGCTGGACGGCTGGTACCTGCTGCGCGTACCGTGCGCGGTGCTTAGCGCGCGCCTGCTGGAGCCGCGCGTTCGCGATCTGCTGGCTGAGCAGCGCCGGGCGGGCCGCGTGTTGCCCTCGGACTTGGACCTGCTGTTGCACATGAACAACGCGCGCTACCTGCGCGAAGCGGACGTGGCACGCATCACGCACCTGACCCGCTGCGGCGTACTCGGGGCGCTTCGCGAGCTGGGGGCGCACGCGGTGCTGGCCGCCTCATGCGCGCGCTACCGCCGCTCGCTGCACTTGTTCGAGCCTTTCGAGGTGCGCACCCGCCTACTGGGGTGGGACGACCGCGCCTTCTACCTGGAGGCGCGCTTCGTCAGCCTGCGTGACGGCTTCGTGTGCGCGCTGCTGCGCTCCCGGCAACATGTGCTGGGCACCTCGCCCGAGCGTGTCGTACAGCACCTGTGCAAGCGCAGGGTGAGCAGTCCCCTCCCCCGGAAGCCCCGCTGCCACCCTCTCCTTTGGGCCTAGGGCCTTCCTAACTGGTGCCCTCTCGGGGGGCCCAGGGTCCCTAAGGTAGCTCTGTGTAGGCGGATTTAGCTAGCATGTCTTGGTTCCATCTTCCTCCTTTCCACCTTTCCAGAGATGCCCAGGCGAGGCCTTGACCCCAGAAGGCCAAGTTCTCCTGCTGTGCGGCCTGGAGTGCTGAACCACCCTCTCTGGTCCTTGGTTCTAAACATGGGATGGGTGCAGTCTGTTAAAGGGGGTTGTTGGGCATTCTTGGGAACCCAAGAACCCCATCGGCACACGTTGGAGCTGAGGAACTGAGTCCTGGTACCTGAGTCTGGGGTGGGACTGACTCCAAGAGCTGCAAGCCTGTCCTTTCCAAGGTGGGAAGAGGAGGCCTGTCTGCCGAGCCTGAGGCCCTCCTCAGAGGCTGCTTGTGCACAGTTGATTTCAGCATCCTGGCAACCACAGCCCTGGGGGCACCTTAGTGACAGTGGTTGCCACAGGCAGGCTCCTGAAAGGTGCCAAGATCTGCCCCATCCCTGGCCTCACAATCAGTCATGAGGGGCCATATCTGAAGTGGGAAATCTGAGGTTCAGAGGTGATGGCTGCTACCCCATGATCACAAGCACAGCTCCCTGGTTTTCTGTCTTTGTTGAGTCAGGAGGCCTCTGAAGGGCCTGGATCTTTCTGTCCCCACAGGGCCAGGTGCTGGGCTCTGGGTTTTCTTTCCTGTGTCAAGAATCCAGGAGGGGTGGCCATCAAGGTCCTCAGTGCAGGGGCTAAAGGGGGACCAGGGCATCTTTTCTTTGACGGAAGGTGGCATGTCCCACCAGGGATAGTATGGATGAAGGATTGGCCGGGGTGACATACCAGGGAGGCAGCTGGATCTGGCCATGGAAACTGGGCTGGGAGCGGTGGTCCTAAGAGTCAGAGCTGGACTCAGGAGCAGAACCTGGACTGGGCCAGCCCTGGAAGCATGCATGTCTTACTTTTCTCTCGTTGCTGAGACAAAATACCCAGCACCCAAAGTTAAAGGGGAAAAGGTTTATTTAGCTCACATTTTCTAGAGGTTTCAGTCGGTAATTGGCTGGCTCCAAGGCACAGCGCTGTGGCAGACAAGCATTGCAGAGAAGAAATAGTTCATGGTGGGCAGAAGGTAGCAAAGCAAGCAAGGGACCTTAGCAGCTTCTTTCTGCCCCTTTTATACTCTGTCTAGGCTAACTCGGTTTAGGGTGGTGCTAAACCAATCAGTGGTCTGATTAGTAATCACACACCCTTAATCCTAGCATCACATACTCTAGATTCAGCTACCTCTGAAAAAGCCCCACCTATGAGGCTTTGTGGGGACATCTAGACACAAACCATACAGTGCAGTTCCTCATCCTCATCCCAGTCTGACATGTGGCCACTAGCTGAGTTGGGGTGGCCATCTGGCTGGCCTCCCCTCATTCTGTGGCTTGCAAAACTGTCTGTGAAACCTCTAACCCCTCAGGGTACCTGGGGTCTCATGCAGGGAGGACAGGGCTGCATGGCTCCCACACGGCCCTCCCTCTGCCTGAATTCCATCACCACTTCAGCAGGCTTTTGCCTGGTTCTGGGAATCCAGAGACCTCACACAGGATGCCCTGGGGAGGCAGGGCTGGGATGAAGACAGTGTGAGCTCACAGGACCTGGGAAGCATGGGGCAGGCATCTGGGAGGGGTTCCTGGAAGGTCACTGGGGCTGGGGAATGGTATGGGCAGAGGCCTGTCTAGGTGCCCCTTGCTGTGCCCCTCACTCATCCCATAGCAGGTGCCCAACAGAGCCTTACCCTCTTGCCCCCCTGCAGGTGGAGCCCCCCGAGCTGCCAGAAGATTTGAAGCACTGGATCACCTACAACGAGGTCAGCAGCCAGCTTCTCCGTGCTGAGAGTGGGCTCAGCGAGGACATCAAGGCCCAGTGACTGCTGCCTCCACCCCACCCCACCCTACCTCTGGGCCTCAGCCTGGGCACTGTTGGTCACCCACCTGACCTGTCAGTTGGCTGTCCTGCAGAACTGGTGTGCTAGGCCAGACTCCTAGCTGCAGTAGCCTTGTGACAATCCAGCCACCTTCACCTGCTTAACCCCCTCTGTGCTGGGCCCTATGTTGGGCTGGGGAGGGGGTAGCATGGGCACCTTGACCCAGCTCTGTCCCCTGGCTGTGGCTAGATGGGCAGAAGGGGATGAGGCAGGGATCCGGGCAGGCCTGCGGTGCTCCAGGGCTGGCTCTCAGGCCTGAACCTGACTCAGGGACAGCAGGGCTTCTGAATGCTCACCATCAGCTTGCCACACAGCAAGTTTTGGCCTCTGGTGAGGGCACGAAAGCCTGGAGTGGAATCAGAGATGTCAGAGGCCGAGACAGGGGGCAAAGGGACAGGAGCATTCGGAAGGAGGATTGACTAGTGCCTGCACCACAGCATGGGTCTGCAAGGTTCCCTTGTACAGAGTTGGCCTCTGCTGCCTCTTCTGTCGGGCTGGGCAAGAGGGTGGGCCCCTGGGACTTTTGGCCAGGAGGGGGTCACATGGCACAGGGGGTCCTGGAGGGGCAGTAGGCTTCCCCTGCTGGGGGTGTCCAAGTCAGGAAGGGCATAAAGCTGGAAGGGAGCTCTTATCTGCCTGTGCCCATCAGGACTGCTGTGTGACCTCAGGCTGGACCCTGCCCTCTCTGGGCACCTCAGGCCTTTCATTCCTAGATGTTGTGCCTCCCTCACACCTAGTCCTGCTCTGAGGCCATCTCCTTGGATGCTTCTGTGTTTTATAGGCCCCTTGCCATTGCCTGTTCAGCCTCTGCCTGCTCCAGGGGCCTGTCCTGGCAGCTGATCTCAGGACTTCCTGATGAAGATGCAGAGATGCTGGCTGGGGCCACTGCTCCTGCCAGTGCCCGCCTCACAGCTGGGGAACCCAGGCCTGGAGCAGTCCACAGCTGCTGAGAACTGAAGTCCAAGTGGGGCTGGCCTGAGGCTCTGCCAGTGCCCCCAGCTCTCAGAGGGTGTCCTCCTAGCTGGAACATAGGCCAGGAGCCCTACCTGTGCTTGCCTGCTCAGGGCCATTGCCTCTGCCTGTGCTCCTCCTTGTGCCCACTGCAGGGACTGCCCTGTAGCTCCAGCCAGAGCTTCAGTGATGACTGCTCCTCACCAACCCTACTCTTGCCTTAGTGTCCACATGGGGAAGTTTCTATCTTTGTTTTAAAGCGCACAATTAAAGAATTTTAAAGGTGCGTATGTGATAGGAGGTCTTCATTTCTGAACTCCCCACTCAGCAGGAGCCCATTCCCAGGAATGTTTTCTGTCCAAGTTTGTTGAGCTTCCTTGAACCTGGGACTTACCTCCATCCCAAAGAACGAGGTATTGAGCCTGGAAGGAGTGGTCCAAAGTCTTCGGCCAGCCTGCCTTGGCCCAGGATTTCCCTTTCCTTGGAGTCCCAGGACAGGTCAGGGGCCCTGGGCTCCTGGAGTCACGGTGCGGGGGGGAGTGGCAGTTGGGGCAAAGACTGATGACCTTGATGACAAGAGGGGGCTGAAAGCATAGGGGACATACTACAGACCCCTCCAAGGTGGAGAAGTGGAACCCCAGGACAAAGAGGTGAGTTTGGTCACTTGGCACAGGGGCTTCCGCAGGGGCAGTAGGCTTCCCTGCTCAGGCTCCAACCACCCAGCCCCGCGGGGACTGGAAAGAGCCTTCGGTGTGGTGAGTGGGCCTGGAGAGGGGAAGTACCTCACACAAATGCTCACGGAGGCACACGGGAAGGGTGGCTGCAAGGCCCTGTCTTCCCCCCTCCTGGCCCTGGCACTGCCCCGAGCCTGTGGCACGTGGGTGGGGGATCCACTGGAAACATTTCTCTCTCCCTCTAAGGGGCTTCCGGAGAGGGTGTGGTATACCTGTTTCAGGCTCAGGGGGCCAGGGGCTGGGCGCAGACGGAGTAAGAGGCAGGACAATCTGGTGGACGTGCGGCTGGGGATGGCAGGACTCAGCACTCAGACAAGGACACGTTTCCTAGTGGGACTACACATAGTGGCCCCAAATGGCTGGGGAGACCTGGGGGGCGGGGTGGGGTTGCGAGGCTGCAGGATGAGGAGCTTGGGTCCCGCGAGGCACCACGCGAAGGTGCCTGGGGTTGGAAGGGCGTGAAGGCGAGACAAGGAGTTCTGGGTTTAGCTGCGGGACCCAGAGAAATTTGCCCGCGCGCATGCGCAGGGAGCAGGGCGGCGTCTTTCAGGCCAATCACAGGGCAAAGCTTTATCGGCTCCCTGCAGTCCCCGCGGGCCAGGAGGCTAGGCCTCGCTCGGGTTAGAGGTCGCCGCCTAGGAGGGGCGACCGGGATCTTTGTGTGCTAGCAGTGTGCGGCCGGGGAGAGGTCTTGGAGGCGCCAGATCCGCTGGTCGGGCGCGCGCCCTCTGCTGGCCGCGCAGATGCATTGCTGAGGTCAGGAGCTCCGCGCCGCTGCTGCAGCAGTGTTTCCCTCGCCCCTTCAGGTGGTGACATCTGTTCACTCACTACCATGAGGCCGTGGCCCTGGCCTCTTACTCCAAACCCCGGGCCAGTGGTCTCTCTGGAAGTCCAGCCATAACCCATGGGGCCCCAGGGGACTGCAGGCGGGGTGGGCTCAGGAGCATGCTTTAAAGGAGACCTGTCAGGCAGCGCCTGCTCCCAAGGATGCTGATTCCTAAGGAAAGGAGCTCGCTCTGGGCTTCGGGGAAAGAGGAGCTCTCACAGGGGTCCTGAGGGACCCACGCCACCGTTCTGGTTACTCCCTGTGTCAGTCAGGTCTCCCAAGCTGGCCAGCCACTGCCCAAGGCACATGGCTCGCGCCCCAGCAGCAGCAGTTAGTGGGAGAACCCCAAGGTCAAGGCCCAGTGGCTGTTGAAGCTTGAGGTCCCAAGATCTGCTGGCCAGAATCCAAGCAGTGCCCAGCTCTCTGGTAGGAACTTGGGCCTGGGGAGGGGTATTGGGGTCCCCCGACCGTTGCCACACGCCTCACAGCAGGTAAAGCATGTGTGGAAGGGGAAGAAAGGGTCTGAAGGCAAGGTCTCAGGGTCCGAAGGACCCTGGGCTCCTGCATGAGGCTCAGCCCCTGCAGCCACACTGCTCCCTCCATCTTCTGCCTTTGGGGACAGCCCTGGACAATGCCCACTGAGCATGTTGTGGGTCCAGCATGGCAGGGAGCCAGCCCTGGCTGCAGGGTCTGGGAGACAAGCTGGCAGTGGCCACAGTCTAATCTAATCTCCCCAGCTGTCCCAAGGATACAGGCAGGCTATTGCCAGAGGGGGTGACTGAGGCTGGTGGAGCCACACACACATCAGGCAGACTCAGGTAGGGGGCAGCCAGCCTGAGACTCCCTGTGCCTCCTGCGCTCCACCCTCCTTGGTGCAGCTTCATCCGCCTTGCCAGGCTAGGCAGAACTAGACAGCCCACTCCAGGAAGAAACTAGATCCCAAATCTGAGCTTCCTTTCCACTCTGGAGTGGTGTAACCTCCAGGGTTTCAGAGGAGGTCCTTGGGGGGAGGGTTAAGGTTCCTGGGGCTAGCAACAGGTCCTGGGCTGAAGACATGGGCTATGTTGCAGGAAAGGAGGCACGGGCAGCATTTGTGTCCCTGTCTCCCCATCTGGGAAATGGTTCCATAAGGCCCTGGAAGAGAAGGAGGCTCAGGTGCCCGGAACAATCCAGGGTTCAGCCTAGCTGTCCTGAAGGCCAACTCTGTTGGCTTTCAGTGACCAGGAAGGACAGAAGTCATCTCCACCCATGGTTTATTTATTTTCTACAAGCTTAGGGGCAGAGTAAGTGGGCTGAGGCCCAAGGAGATCTAGTTACAGAGATAAGCAGAGGTGACCACAGGCAGTGCCAGGCCCTGTCAAAAGAGAAGGTGTCCGAGGAGCATGGAACCCAGAGTGGCTAGAACCCACCTGCCTCCCCTGTGTTGCAGAGGTCACGGAAGCAGCAGAAGACAGGGTGGGCAGCCCCGATGCTGTCAGGGTCAGTGGCCAGGCAGGAGCTGGAGCAGGAGCGGGTCACCATGGGGATCTGGTTGAAGGGGTACTCTGCAGGGTGGGTGGGCATCAGTGCCTGGTTTGCTCATCCTCCTCCCAATGGTCTTGACCTCTACACCTTTGACTTTGCCCCTCCTGTCCCCTCCAGCACCACCCGCATTTCCCATCCCAGTTCTTGTCCATGCCTGCACCCCCGACTATGACGTTTATTAATAATAGCACCAGTGCCTCCTGGAACAGTGGCAGTGCTGGGCCTGAGATGGGAGCTCCCTGTTCCCAGGCTGTGGTTGCAGCCCCCAAACCCTACCCTACCAGTCTGGGGCAGAGCTGGGGCTGGAGCCATTCCCAGTGCCTGGTGCGGGATCCCTGAGGTGCTGTACCTCCTACATGCAGGCACCTGCTCTGAGCTGTGGAAGCCCCAACCCAGCCCTTCCTGTCCCTCCACCTCCCAGGCAAGGGGAACAATGGTGGCCTGCCCTGGGGCCCAGCCTCACCTGCCTCCACCTTCTCCAGGGTGGTCTTGCAGGCTGTGTCCTCCAGCTTGCAGTAAGTGATGTTCTTGCACAAATGAATGGGCGTGGGCCGGTCACAGGAGTAGCACCTGAAGCCCTCACCTGGACCAGGGGTGGGGGCAGAGCTTTGTCACCTGGCCCCAGAGCCCCATTCTGGAGCAGGAGTAAGGGGCTGGAGGTGATCTGCTGAGGTCCTTCAAGATGCAGTTGGCTGGCTGACACCCTACTGCCCAAGCTTCAGTCTTGCTTCCAGGAGAATGGGGTCATGACCGCTGACCCAGGGTACAGTTTAGCTCTAGAACCCAGGAGACCCGGAAGAGCCTAAAGGATGCCCTCCACCAAAGATTCCAACAACCCTCCCTCTAGGAGCTGGCACACCTAGCCCCAGGGCAGGTTCCCCCCTTCCTACCACTCACCACAGCCCACACTCCAGGCTGCCAAGAGCAGTAGCTGCATGGCCCAGTAGGAGGCCATTCCTGATGTGCAGGAGTTGGGAGCAGCTGGCCCCATTTGAGGATTTGTACCAGCCCTTGTAGTTCCTGCTCCAGGGCGTTGGTGGTAGAACTTGTATGACTCAGTAGAGCAGCCTGGAGCAGAAGGGTGAGGGCCATTGGGACTGTGGGTGGTGCCTTGTCACGGTGAGAACTGTGTCACTCAAAGGCTCTTAGGAACAGGACCCCTCTGCTGCCTCCCTGGGACCCCTGTGTGAGGACCAATCCCTCCTCTCTGCTGGCATACCTCCATCACAGGGACCTCATTGCTCCCCAGATACCCTGTCTTCCTGGGATGGCTGATAAGGAGGTCTCCACCTGCGCCCAGGAAGACCCTCTGGCAAGCCCCCTCACACCCCAGTTCTGCCTCCTTGGACTTCCTGTGGGCCACATGGCCCCAGTCTTGGGGCCTTTAAGATCTAAGTATAGGGAGTCACCTGGTTGGCCAGGGACCAAGGCTGGTCTCCTGCCTACTAAGACTGTCCACCCGGTCTTCACCCACACACACCAACAAAAATGAGGCCAGACCAATGTGGAAAAAGGGTTAGCTTGGGGAAGTTGGGTGGCTGTGGATGCTGTGGCCTCTCATCATGGCCAGTCCCCTCCCTGCTAATAGCCTTTAGCATGAGGTGCTTGGTTTTAGGCCCCTAATAACAGGGCTCTGCCTACCCTCTGGCCCCAGGGCCTCACAATTTTCTCTGACCTTCTCTCTCACTGCGCACCATCCCACACACACGCCTTTTCCTGTACTAGGCCTCTCACAGTGTAGACATACTGTCTTGTCTCCCATCTGATGCCTCAGACCTTCCCTGTCCAGGCGCTCCTCCTCCATAGCCCTTCCCAGATCAGTCCCTTTTGTGTCTTGTTTTCCAATGTCCTAATAGGCAGTTTTGTGGCTGGATAGACGGGTAGGTTGGATGGATGGTTGGATTGATGGGTGGAAGGATAAATGGATGGGTGGACAGATAGAGAATCATGTTTGGATGGACAGTGAGAAAGTGGATGAGTGTGGCGAGGGATGAATAATGGGAGAACTTATAGATGGATGGATGGAGGATGGATGGATGGAGGGATAGGTGGCTAGAAAAGTGGGGGTAGATGTGTAGATGAATAGATCAGTGGACAGGCTGAGTGGGCTCAGTGGAGGGCTGGTAAGTGGGTCCGGCTTTGGCATAGAAGAGTCACACTCTGACCTTGAAGCTGGATGAGATGCTGGAGGAGCTCTAGGCTGGCACCTAGGAGGCCCAAGTTTTTCTCTTGTCCTTGTAGCACTACATGTATGGCCTTGGAGTGGCCCCCTTATCCCTCCAGAGTTTTTCTGTTTGTGGGTTGCAAGGGTGGAAGTGACCTGGCTTTGTGGGCTGAGGCGAGTTATACAAGTCTTCTCCAGAAAGGAAAAGAAGGGCATGGTTTGCAAAGGAAGAGGCTGATTACTACAAATCAAACAATAGGGCCGTATGTGGGGCAGTTCATGAACAACATCAGGGGTGGTTCATCCCTTGGGCTCAGTCCACAGACATGCTCAGACATTAGGGGAGGAGCCGGGGAATGCCTGCTTTTGGAGTGTGGTAGACTAAACCCAGTCCTGGCTACACCTGGCCTCCCATGTGACCTGGGTGTACTCATGAGGCATTTACTCTGGTCTCCCCTTCTCTCATCTGTAACCTAGGCAGAGGAACATCTGCCCCAGAGGATGACTGTGAAAACTAGCAAGTGTCACTGTAAGCTTCCTGCAGATCACACAGCAAACGCACTTGGAGCATGAGGGCGGGTGGCTGTGCTCCTGAGCATGCAGGTCAGAGACACTGCTGTGTTGCTAGTTGAGGCTGTCTGGAAGGGGCCACTTGCCCTGGATTTGAAAAACAGGGAAGTCCTCGGAGTCTGGGTGGCAGGGAGGGTGCTGGATGGAGTGGCAACCAGGAGAGGGTGCACATAGCTAGCCCTCTTGCACGGGGAGCAGGCACCACCTCTGAGCACAGCATCCAATCACCAGGTATAAAAGCACCATGTCTGGGTCAGACAGCACCTGTCAGTGCAGGATTTACGCCCTAGTTGGACAGCTGCCCTCCTATCCTCCCACCTCTCTGTGAGTCCATGGCCTCCCCACAGGACCAGGGTGTGAACGAGCAGACTGGGTTTGAGCCCAGTGTGGGACACAGAGGGGCAGCTCCCATCACCAAGTCTGGGGGTGCTTGTCCAAAGCCCCAAGCCCTGCCACTGGGGATAGGGCTATTCCACAGACCTGGGTGAGCCCTGGCCCTGCCAATTGTTTGTGGTGTGGCCGTTGGCAAGTCATTTCTCCTTTGTGAGCCTGTGTCTAATCTGTAAACTGGGATGATGATTGTTTCTATTCCTTGGGGTTACTGGGCACCTGAAATGCAGGGATATGTGTAAAAACTGCCCAAGCCGTGTAAGACTGACAGTAGAGATGGACAAAGGCTCTGATGGGGTGCCCTCAAGTCCTATCTCCCACTGCCTGACCATAATGGGGGCACAGAAACTTCAGGGCCCTCCAAGACTGGCCAAGCACCAAAGCAATCCTCAAGATGGAGCCACGCCTGTTTCCTCCTACCCAGCTGGCCATTGCCCAATGCCCATGAGCCCCATTCTTCTACCAGGTCACCTTGTCAGTCTCTGGGAACCTGTTTCCTCTTCCTTGGCCACCCAAGAGTGCCTCCACTTAGAGGCATTGGCTAAAATGCAAATTACACCAGGAAATGCTCTTCCCAGAAACCCTCCCTGGCTCTCAGCTTCCTTCAGGATACAGTCAAAGCCCCAACCCCACCATGGCACTGGATGCCTGCTCCACCCTTCCTGGACTAAGGCCTAGGTCAGACAGCACCTGGCATTCCTCTAAGAATCCTTCACCTAGGCCTGGCTGTGCTAACTATTGAGCAGCATTTACTGATAGATGGAAGGAGGGATGGGTGGATAGATGCATGGATGGCTAAATGAATAGAGGATGGATGGGATGGGTGGGTAGATGAATGGATAACAGAATGGATGAGATAGGTGGGTGGGTATATGGTTGGACCAATATAAGGGAAAATGGATGAAAGGATGGAGGATATATAGGATGGGTGGGTAGATGGATGGGTGGCTAATGTATGGATAATAGGGTGGGTGGATAAATAGAAGAATGAGTGGGCAGATGGATGGATGAAAAGATGTAGAATGAGTGGAAGGTAGAAGGATAAAAGGGCAGATGGATGGATGGGTGGGCTTAGGGGTATCTGGGTAGATTAAGACATGGGGTTGATGTTGTTTCTTTCAAGGAGATCTAGGACAGTGTTGTCTGTGGCCCAGGCTAAACTCTGTCATAGAACTCAAGTTGACCTTTCTCCAGGGTAAAAATGTCCTGTGGCCTCTCTGACAGAACAAGTTAGCACAAGCTTGGATACCCCTTGGGTAGGAGAGTTCATTTCCTTCTTGGGGAAACCCCTGCTCTTCTGGAACAGATCTATCTCAGCTCTTGTTCCTTTGAGGTCAAATTTGCCCCTATGACACCCCTGCCTCCTGGTCCTGGCCCTGTGTCCATGCTGCAGAGCCAGACACACCTTAGCACTATAAACAACAGCTAACTGAGTGAAGTTCTTGAGTGACTTGACCCGTGGAGCCTGAGGTTTTGGGCCACAGACAGGTATTCAGTGACTCTCTTAGATCTGGCTGCTGATTGGACAGTGTGCTGGGGTGGGGAGGGAAGAGTCAGGGAGATAGGAGGTAACTGGCTGAGCCACTCAGGGAGACTGGATGGGGGCTTGAGCAGGGGTTGCCAGTAGACACAGAGGGAGGAAGAGTCCTGCAGCAGGTGGGTAATGCTGTTGCTGAGGAGTGCTGGCCATGGATGAGCTCCAGAAGGCCACACCATCATCTCCTCAGCAACATGACTGCCTCCCCCTGCCCACACGAGGGTAAATGCAAGGCCCCCTGAGACAAGTAGGGAGATGTGGAGGCTGTAGGGACAGCAAGGTGGGCTTCTTGTTGCCCTTGGAGGCTAGTGCTGGTTCCAGCCTCACCCTGGCCCATGTCCAGGCTTGCCATGCAGGTTTAGGGCTCCCTCCTACAGGTGCTGAGGCAGGGTGCTCATCCCTGAGGTGGGAGGTCATGGTCACCAACTCAAGTGAGGATCTGTTTGTTGCTCAGGGCAAGAGTGAGGCCAGAGACCAGGGGCACCAATCCTGATTTTAGGAACAGAGGTGAAGGGTGCTAGAGCTGGCAGGTCCCAGGAAAGGAGGAGAGCCCACCCCATCAACCAGTGGAGGGGTTTGAGTGGCCTGGGCCACCAGACCCTGGACTCAGCTCTTCCTTTTCCCACCTGCCCCTGCCTCTTCTTCCAGCCCAAATTTGGGGCAACTGGCTTCTTTCTTCCCCAACAGACTAGGTCCTGCCATATTCCTACAGGTCATGGAATTATTTGGGCCTCCACATAGGTAGGGCCCTGGTTCAGGTTGGGACCTGGTCCAAGCACCTCTTTCTGCCTCACTTCCCCACCCATGAGTCTCAAGGGCTCAGGTTGAAGCAAATCCAGAAGAGGACCGGGTCCCCAAAAAGGAGGCTCATAGCCAATGAAGCTGAGATCAAAGATAGAGTTCTAAAGCTTGGTCCTAAAGACTCACACATAGCCTGTGCCAGGGCACATACCATGAACTGAACCCCTTCCCCTGTCACACTGAGCCTTTACTCTGGATACAGACTAAACCTGGTCCTTGGTTCTGGACTGAGTCCTGCTCCCTGGTCATCGACTGACCCAGATCTTGATCATAGGCTGAGGTTTGACTGATAGTCACAGATGATTGATAGTCACTCCAGTGCCTGTGGAGTACATGTGTTTTGTAGGGTGTGTTGTGATGACAGGACCACATCTCCCACTTGACAAAGTCAAAGCTCAGAGTCACAGCTCCACAGCGGACACTCAAGTTAGCACTAGACATCTCAGCTTCCTAGGTACCCCTACTCTCGGAGGATGCTGCTATTCTGTCCCCAGGGGCCCCCAGACAAATAGTGGCTACACTTGTAGTCATCTGTGTCCCAGGACTGGTGGTGGCACTCACTGGGCTGTGGGAACCCTGCCCCTCCCCCAGCTGGTCCAGAACTGCAGAACCACATGGGTAGCGGGTCTTGCCCATAGGAGGCAGAAGTGGGGAGCTCCTGGGTCCCAGGGACTGGGGGGCCCCTGGTCTCTTCCTCCAAGCAAAGGAACATTATCTGTGGTCCCTGGCAAATGGGACCCTCACCCCAGGATAGAGCCTCCTCTATCTAGGAGCCGGAAACCCTTGGAGGGGGGCAATGGCTGAAGGGCAGGGCCCCTGGACTCAGGGTTGTGGGCTGAGGCAATGCAAAAAGGAATTGGCATAGCCCATCTCACTTTGGCTGGAGGTCACCTCACCCAGAGGCCAGAGCAGGGAGGGGAGGTGGGGACAGGGTTGGCTGGGTTCTGCAGGGTTAGAGAGGAGAGGCAGATGCTGGGGGACCCTGGCAAGTGGTTTTCTCCTTGGGTCCAAACTCTGCCCACCCTGGCCAGACTCCCTGTAACCCCTCATGGTCTGAGGGCAGAGATCTGCCTGGTCGGGGTGGCTGTGTAGCCCTGGTGACTGTCTTTGCTAATGGGGTGGAGCTTAAACCCATTACAGGAGATAGGAGAGACGGAGGAAGGAGACAGGGCTGAAATCAGACAGGCAGGGGCCCCTCCCTGCTCCAAGGCGGATCTGTGCCCAGAAAGGAGACTCAGGAGGTGGTGCAAGTGGTCCTGCATTTCTTCAAGGCATCTAGGGGTGGAGTGGGAGGAAGTGGGGCAGGACAGCTTAGAGCCCAAGGTCCACGAGGTGGGCGAGAGCAAGGGCAAAGGCAAGAGCCAAGCTGTGGGTATCACCCAGGGCAAGTGCCCTGTCCACGTTGCACAGGTCAGCGTTGCAGCAGGAAACGGGACGGGTCTGGCCGATACCATCCACATCTGAAGGCTCACACTTGCTGGAGCAGGACTTGGTCACTGTGGAGTCTCCCAGGAACGGGTACACTGTAGGCACAGGAGCACCAGCTGTAAGGGCTGGTCCTTTTCTGCCTCCAAGCCCCACCCTTGGAGCTACCTGCTTTAGGTCACCCATCCCAGTGGCCTCAGTGCCCCATGCTGAGAGCCTGTGATGTGCCAGGGACACGTGAGGCTTCTTGCCCTGGGGTTCCTTGCTTGGAGGTGATTTCCACCCAGTGCAGGTAAAAACCAAGCTGCAAATAAGCCACCCTTCCTGGTGACTCCCAACCAGGCTGGAGGGCCCTTCCACTAAGACAAGGGAAGGAGGGAGGGATGCGGAAGGGACAGGGTGGTGAGGCTGACCACTGGGATAGACAGCCTTTTCTTGGAAGTAGGTAGGATGGTGTCTGCACTCTTCGAGGGGTTCTAGCAGGGCAGGCCCTGGCCCCGGTCACCCAGTGCCTACTGACCAATCTCCAAGGAGTAGAGTGTGGTCTTGCACATGGTTTCATTGGCATTGCATTCGGTGATGGTGAGGCAGCTGGATACGCCCGTGGGTTCGTGACAGGTGTAGCACCGCAAGGCCATCACTGAGAGTGATGAGGGGTAGGTGGGTCAGGCAAAGCCCCCCCATTCAGAGACAGTCTATTAGTGATCATTACCCTGTCGCAGAGACCCCAGTCTGAAGGGACAGTGACACTAGCTAGTTTAACAAAGGCATTTTCTTTCCACAGGTGGGATGCTGTTGGGCAGAGCCCCAGCTGTGGGACCCCAGGGGCCTGCCTGACTCCCACTAGGCCAAGCAGCTCAGGTGCAAAAGTTTGAGCGCAGCCTGGGAAATTTAGTGACTTAGTGAGATGTCTCAAAATTAAAATAAAGTAAGCAAGTGGTGGTGCTGGGAATGTAGCTCAGAGTGAAAGCCCTGGGTTCAATCCCCAGCACCTCCAAAACAAACATCAGAAATGCTTCCAGGCTAGCCTGGCCCCCTACTTGGGAGGTGGCTGCCTTCCTGCTCTCACTGAGGCCCAGGACCCTGTCCTTCAGTGCTGGCTACACCTGCTCTCCCTTTCTTCCCTCCTTAGACCTGGCTGGGGGGAGGCTGCTCCCCCAGCTCTGCTCTCTCCCCTTCCAGGCCATCCCTGTGGACAGGTGGGGATGTTAGTATCTGGGGCTTGCTGGGGAGGCAGGCCCAGCTCACAACACAAGTCCCCCTATGTCCCCAATGCCCCACCACCCCTTGCCCCACTGTCCTCACCGAGTTTTCCGTGAGCGGTCAGGGCCAGAACCAGCAACGCCAGCCACATCCCCTGCATGGCTCCTCCTCTGCTGCCTAGTTGAAGGCCGAGTGTGGTGGTCCAACAGGTAGGCTGAGTAGGTTAGTGGGATCTGGTTTCCCCAGGTTAGGGGCAGAGACCCCGCCCAGCCCTGGAGCCTCTCCCCTCCTCTTAAACCCCTCCTCCCTGCCCTTCCTCATTCCTCCTCCAGCTGGGGCCTGACCCTTCCTCCCCAGCCTGGTCTGGTCCCACAGCCCCTCCCACTGGAGCCCTCCCCTCTGCAACTCCCTGTTGGGGACCCTCCCCGGCTCTTCACTCCCTCCCCTCAGCTTCTTCATCCCTCTGCCTGGGCAGGTCTGGGCTGCCTGGAAGGAGCAGTGGAGGTTAAGGGGCTCTCCTGCTAGGCTCCTGCACAAGGATTCCTCCACTGTGAGCCCCTACAGGGCAGATTCATGACCCGCAGCCATGGGTTGGGATCCCCCTAGTATGATCTTGCCGACCCAGCTCCTTTGAAATGATTAGTGCAGAGTGGGGAGGTTGTGGGCTGAATTGGCCCTCCCCTCTGGCCCAGAGTTTGTTCAGAGGCTTAAGGAACAAAGGGAGAAAACTGCTAGGCCAACAGGAAAGGACAGGGATGGAGGTGGAGGTGTGGAGGGCCCGGGGTCTCCTTGGAAACACTAATCCCATTGTCCCCTGGAGGCTAGCCCCGCCTTGCCCATCAGCACACCTCGGTCTCTAATGGGTCCGAGGCAGCCTCAGGCAGGACTTTTCTGGCCCCATTGCTGGCAAGAAAATTGAGGAAGTCCTTTGCCTTTGGGAAAGAGTTGAATTTGGGTGCTAATGACTCCTGGCCGACCAGTCCTGGCCTCCCACTCCCCGTTTGCACCCCACAGTACCTGATCACCCCTGCTCAAGTCTTTCCTAATGGTCAGGCCACAGTCTCATTGGGCTGGCTCAACTCCCAAGGGGTCCAGGCATCCCGATCTCATTCCTGGGCTTTGCTCTTACTCCCTGCACTGCTGGGAATGCCCCTCCCTCATGCCCCTCCAGTTGTGTGGGGACTCCATACCCCTTCTATGGCCCCTAGGCTTCCTTGCTGGGTCTTTACCACTGGCATGGGCTGAACCCTTGTCTTGCTGGTGCTGGGCAGGACCAAGAGTGCTTGGGGGTGATGTGTGGGGCCCAGGCTTCCTCCATACCTAGTGTATGTCAGAGACAGCCTACTGGGTCTTATTTTTCCTCACAATTCTGGAAGGTCACAAACAAATGAATTTTAGTTTGGATGAAGAAACTGGTTCTGAGAAGCTAATTGGCTTAGGCAGGTCACCTAGTGAGCCGGCCTCCGCCCAAGCCTGTCTGATTTCACACATCCCTCACCAGACAGCCATGCTGCAATACTACAGTTGGCAGGATGCGCTGCAGTTACCTGACTGCACGACCCACACACCCAGGTGTCTCACAGGGCTAGCCCAGTTTTCCCGCACGGTTGCTGGACTCCTTCCTGTCCTCAGGCCCAGGGTTCCACCCATGACTTTCACCCAAACCTGTGCCCAGCCTCCAGCTGTGGGCGCCTCCTGGAGTTTCCACCTGACCCTCCCTGGGGAGACCCAGGCTGTACCCTTTGTCAAAGTGGCAGCTGCCTTCTTGGGGTGGGGAGGAATGTAGCCCAGACAAGGTTTGGGCTGGCTCCATCTGGGACACCCAGACCCTTGCCTGCTCAGTTCCTCAGGGATCTGTGGGTCAGGGCTCAGAGTTGGGACCGGGGTCAGGGCTCAGACCTGTGATCAGGATCAAGGTTTAGCCTGTGACCAGGGAGAACCTACACTGGTTACCCTAGAGCGGCTGCACTGGTGTTGTGAGTCTGCCTGGGACATGCTGACCTCAGAACTGACCCTTGAAGTGTGACACAGGGATCAGATATCACTGTCACGCTGCATGCTGGGAGTTTGCTGTGAGGTCCCTGTCCAGACCTTGCCTGGACCCCCTCCTACAGGTCAGGGTAAAGGTTCAACTCTGTCAGGGAGGAGGACAGTAGGCCTGCGGGGAGGCCACCCCTGGTTCCAGGGCTGTTTCTGCTGATAATTCAGTGAGTCAGACAGTGCCCAGTGTGGAGTGGGCACAGGTGCATGGTCTCCAGTGTCCTCTGCCACCCAGTGTCCTGTGGTCTGTGGTCATCCAGTGTCCCGTGATCTCTCTTTGCCCCACTGTCAATGTCCTGTGGTCACTCAGTACCCCCTGTCACCCACACATTTCACATTCTCTGGGTCAGAGTCTGAGCAAAGCAAAGTTTTGTTGGCTGGCCTGTGTCATCAGGGGGACCCCATGAGGGGTGCTACGGCCAAGGCAGGGGTAGTTTCTGGTTACATCTGGGAAGCCTCGTCCTATTCTGACTCTAGTACACCGACTCCCATTGTAGGAGCTAGTGCCCTCCCAGCCCTCGAGATTTACGTTGGCCGGATCACCCTCAACCTGAGGATGCCTGCCAGGAGTGCTGATGTGCTGTCTGCCCATGCCCTCCTCCCCAGCTGGCCCCGAGATGCCTCCTCCTATGGCCAATCTTCACCCCAGGAAGGCCAGGGTGACCTCGTAAGGGACCTTGCTGTTCTGTCCCCTCTGGGGGACATCTTGCAGAGCAGAACATTGGCTCTCAAGCCAAGGTTTCTATGTCTGAAGAAAGTGGACTGGGCCTCCAGCTATTTGTCCCATCCTCTGGCCCACGGGTACCTCACACAGCCTAGCCTCTGTACACATGTGTCAGGTGCACACAGCACTACACCCACCATCACACATCTTCTGAAAACCTGCTCTTTGCACCCTCTAATCAGGTACCCAGGGATGGTTCTGGAAGGGTGGTGCTGGGTGGCACTGTAAACAGAAACATCCCCCTTGGGCTGACTGCCTCCCTGCCCCCCTCCACCCTTATGGCCATTGCTTCACTTCCAAGGAGATAAAATGGCAAATATATAACTGTGATTCATTGCAAATCTTCCCTGGACACCCAGAACTCTTCAATATTAACCAATAAACAGTACTCTTCAATAGTAACCAGGTCTGATGCCCTGGCCTCAGAATCCTAAACCCTTTCAACAGGGCCTCACCACCAGCCAGGTTTCTACATCCCACCAGCCACAGGCATCTGGGGCACACTTTGGGAACCAGTGGTGGACCTAACATTAGGCCTACTTCAGAGCTCTGCTGACAGCCTTCCATGAGGCAGTGCCCTGTGCCAGCATGGAGGTGGCACCCGGTCCTTTCTCAGTACTTCGTGTCTCCTTGGCGTGTGGATTTAGAGAGCACTCGCTGCCTCTGATCCTGAGTGCTATGGCTTTCCTCCTTTTGTATGGCCACCTAGGGGTCTTTATCTTTGACCTTGCTGTGTGGGTCTTTGCCCGTTTCCTGCAGGTGCCACCTTTTGGGGCTGTCTGCTATACAAGGAGGGTGCATCCTTCTCAACACATATGGCAAATATTTCCTACACTGTCAACTGCCTTTTAGTTTTGTGTATGGTATTACTTTTCTTTCTTTTTCTTTCTCTTTATTATTATTTATTTATTTATTTTTTTTTTATGTGAGACAGGGTCTTGCTATGTAGTCCAGGGCAGTCTTGAACTCACTAGGTAGCCCCAGACTGGCCTCAAATTCACAGCGATCCTCTTGCCTCAGCTTTCTGAATGCTGGGATTACTTTTCATGTGTTTTAAAAAATACTTTTATGTAGTCATTTATGAATCTTCTTCAATCTGGGTTTTGAATCTTATTTATCTTTTTCTTTTAAATTTTTACAGCTCTATTAAATGTACTTCAGATGTTGTGCAGCTCATACATTTAAATAGTGTAACTTGGCACTTTTAGTGTATTCACAGACACATGGAAACATCTCCAGTCAGGTTACATGTTTTCATCATCTCAGAGAGAAGCCCAGTGCCCTTTAACCATTACCCCTGTCCCTCCAATCCTGTGATACTGTGAAATATATATTTGGTCTTCATCCCAGTTTCTTGGCACACAGCTCTTAAAATCCTTGGAATTAAGCTGGGCATGGTGACACATATCTGTAATACCAGCACTCTGGGAGGCTGAAGCAGGAAGATTGGAAATTCAAGCCCAGCACAGGCAACATAGCAATTTAGAGAGAACCTGTCTCAAAATAAAAAATAAAAATGGTCTGGGGATGTAGCTCAGGCCTGGATTCAATCTCAAGTATTGGAAAAACAAAACTCCTTTTGGAATCTCTAGAGTAATACAAGTGTCTTTTGTAAGCAAAGGGCTTACAGGTGATCACTGCATAGAAGGTGGGGCTTTCTGCTTACCCCTTAGCCTCCTCCAGGGAGGGGAGAGGGGCTGAAGGTTGACGGGACCACCAGTGACTAATGATGTGACCAATCATGCCCACATAACAAAACCTCCATCAAACCCCAAAAGAACAGGATTTAAGGTGCTGCTTTCCAGTGGTGGGGTGGAGGGGTTTCCTGGAGGGTTGCATGCCCACAGAGGGCATGAAAGCTCTGTGCCCCTTCCCACACATCTCATCCCTGCATCTTGCCCGCATGGCCATCGGTATCCTTAGGTAAAGCACATCCTGAGTTCTGCAAGCCACTCCACCTAAGTAAACGCCAGGATGTTCCAGTGAGAGGCATGGGCCACACTGGGGGCTGGGCCCGGCATCCGAGTGGAGCCATTTGTGGGTCTCGCACCTTCTCCAAGTGAGCAGTGGAAGAATTAGAGGAGGCCCAGCTGATATCTGCTGCAGGATTGCTTGGTTGCTGGTGTGAAAGTTGATCCCAAGAGGAAATGGTTCTTGTCAGACCCCAGCAAAGATAGAGTCTGGAAGTAATGAGGGGAGGGGCCTCCTGCATGTGTGAGAAAACCACTGTCTCATGGACTTCCCAAGAGTCCCAGAAGAGATTCCTTGTTCTGCACACACCCTATGCTTTGCACACCTGGCACACGCATGCACAGATTTCTGTAACAAAGTTTATCTTCCAAATTCCCCAAGACTGCAACAATTCAGACAACATGCTCTGGATAGGAAGCTGTCTACACTACTGACCTGACACCAGGTCCTGACTCCCCGGTGTTGGGAAGACCAAGAGCTGGTATCTAAGCGCTGGCATGAATGTATATATGTTGCCTTTAAAAACTCCCCTGGCCTCAGCATCTATGAATATACCTGTGGTTTGCTATGGCGCACATATTCCCATTATAATACTCTGTTGCTCCCAAATAAATATCACTACTCCTTAGAGGGTATCTCTCTGTGAGTTAGATGAAGAAGAGGAACCCCCACGTTTTGGTGTTTGGCTTCAGAGGTGAAACAGTATTGAGTGATGTAAGCAGGAACTGCATTCCATTTTCCCTATCTCTTAGGAGCTCCCCCATCAATCCTGGAAAGCCACTAATATATTTCCAGGTTATCTGCATTTCCTCACTCTGCCACACATCAGCAGGATCACAGGATACGTGCTCTTTTGTGTCTGGCTTCTTCCAGTTGGCAAGATATTTTCAAGTGCCACCCATGTTGTGCAGGTTAGTGCCTCATTTCTTCATGCAGTTGAATAACATCCTGTGGTCTGGTTAGATCACATTTTGTCTGTCCATTCATCAGTTGATGGGCATCTGGTTTTTTCCACCTTTTGGCTGCTGTGAATGTCACTGCTATGAACATTTATGAACCAGTTTCAGTGTGGGCAAGTTTCTACTTTTCTTGGGCGTATATGCCTAGGGGCACCCTTGCTGGGTCACATGGTAACTCTGGGTTTTTAATGGGGTGAATAAGCCATTAATTATTTATGAGACTAGAAAAGCAAGTTTGGGGGCTGGTGAGATAGCTCAGTGGCATAAGCGCCTGCCTGGCAAGCGCGAGGTCCTGAGTTCGACTCCCGGTACCCACATACAAAAAAAGAGCCGGTGATATCGCTCAGCAGCACAGGCGCCTGCTGGTCCCCGAGGTCCTGAGGTCAACCCCCAGTACCCACAAAAAAAAAAAAAAAAAAAAGCCAGTTTGAGGAATGAGTCTTATTTTTCTCTTCTGAATTGTCCAGCATTTAAACAATGTCTTTCCTTTTACATTTAGATCTTTGATTGCACTGAAATGCCTTGTGACTTAATGAGAGAGATCAGAACAGGTTATCCAGCTAAGCTGGCCAGTGTGGCTACTGTCCTGAGTGCCACCAATAGCATCTCCACACTCTTCTGCATCACCCATGTGTCTGTCCAGCTGTCTCTGTCTCTCTCTGTCTGAGATGACATTGTTCGGTGTGTCACTCACTGCTTGAGGCACCCCCTTGTCACAGGCATTGGCTTTTTCTTATTTATTTCCACATGAACTTGGCCTAGGAGGGACCAGAAAGGCCCTGGAGGAGCCTGTGTACTGCAGTTGCTGACATGCCTCAGTGTCTCCAAAACCAGCAGCCAGAAACAGCCTAGGGCCTGGCTGGGAGCCATTGAGTAAATATTTGCCGAGTAAAGGAGTAATTTCCACAAACGTCAACTCACAAAATTCCCACGTTCACCCTGAGATGAGTGATCACAGCTGTCATGGCAGCTCTATCACCTGCCTTACAGCACACTGTCCAGCACTGGGCCTGTGGGCTGGCACAGTGACTGCAAGAGCTGGAGGCAGCATCTGTGCCCACAGCGGGCACACAGGGTATGGGAAGATGGGCCAGGCTCCCTGGAAAGCAGGTGAGGGGAACAGGGCAAACACACAGGAGGGCTGGCACTAAAGGAGGGGCAAGGAGGTGGCAGGTCAAGGAGATGGCAGTTTTCCCACCAGCCCACCAAGGTGGGAGACAGAGAGGGGCACCCCAGTTTCCAACGCTCTTCAGCTCCCCGCCCTCCTCTCCTTGGCCAGTTTGGGCTGAGGGTCCTGAGCCCATGTGTGGCCCCTATGCCTTTCAGGCCTTGTGCCTGCCTTGGGGCTAGAAGGGCTACTAGTGGGTAAAGGCAGGTTGGGAGGAGCTGTTTGGGACAGATTGGGGTGAGAGGGCCACAACTGGAAAGTGGTGGTAAGAGGCGAGGTGTTCCCGGAACTGGCTGTCCTGTGGACCTCTGCTTTCATTGGAAAGCTCATACCTTGTGATTTGGTTACATTTTATTGGGGGAGTTGTCAGGAGTGGGGAAGTGTCACACTGGGAGGGCTTTCAGCTTACACTGTGGTGGATTTGGGCAAGACTTCATGCAGGACTTCTCAAGGAAAAGAGGGTTTGGAGTGAAGTGAGCTGGCCTGGCTGTGAGGGACCTCAGGGTGATGTCTGGCTGGGGAAGAGGTGCTGTCAGGTTGGCTGGCAGTGGAGGAGATGCTCAGTCATGGTTGCAGAGACTGGACTGGCAGCAGGCGATAGACACGTGGGGACCCAAGCCCAAGCTGGAGACGTCGGGGCAGCCCCTGTAGCACATCTTGGTGATCAGAGGCAGGTCTTTAAAGCTGATAGGGGCCCCTTGAGGGTAGAAGAGAAGCCACAGATGTCCCTGGGGCTATGAGCTACCCAAAACCCCTTGTCCCACCTGCCACCGAGCTGAGGACCACCCCAGGAATTCAGGCATGTGGGCCACCAAGGGGTACTTGCTGGCCCTCAGAGGTACACTGCCTACAGTGGAGGGTGGTGTCCCCCAGGAATGTCAAGCTGAGAAACAGAAGAACAAAGTTGCACGGGCCACCAGAGGGCACATGCAACCCCTTCCTGGGCCCTGCTATTGCCAGATGTCCTTGCTCTGCTCCTGACCTGCTGGGTACCTGGGTACCTGGACTGGGCCCCCCTCTGAGCCCAGGTCTCCCAACTGGGGCAAGAACAATATAGCCAGTCCATCTGCCCACCCCACTCACGTGTGGCAATGATGACACAGTGGGTGGAGCCCCTTGGACAGTTGAACACGTGGGAACATTCTCCAAAGCCTTTGCACCGGTGGCACTGCAGGCCCTGGGCTGTAGCTGCAGATGGGGATGGACAATGGCACAGAGGAAGCAGGTGGCAATTCCGGCAAGCCCAGCACCCCCTCTCTACCCAGCACCCACTCCTGTCTGTGGCCTCTACTCTGTGAGCCAGCATCTCAGTCCCTCTAGACCTTGGTGTGTGTGTGTGTGTGGGGGTATCCACCATGTACCAAGCCACAGATGAGGGCCAGGCTAGACCCTGACATTCAGCCCTGCTGTCACTGGGTACAAGTGACCCTGTTTGGGCCAGGTGGGCTGGGTCCCTTTGCCCAAGATGCCACACGCTGGAAGGAGCAGGGTGAGATCTCCCCGGGGAGTGGAGGGCTTTAGCCTAGGCTTTGGGTGGAGCTTGGGCGGCAGGGTTTGGGGACGTGGTCGTGCCTACTCCCGCTTTCAGGCCCTGTTGATCTACAGGACCTCCGTTCTGGGGCTGAGAGGAAGGGGCCTTTCCTTCCTTCACAGAAACCAGGGCCAGGTTGACCAAAAGGAGTGCAGGATGCAGAATAAATTCTATTTGCCTTTTTCCTGGCAAATAAATGTCTTTGTCCCCAGCCCTGTCCTCTGCCTTAGTGCCCCATCGGGTCCTGCCCTGCTCTTCCTCATGCACTCTGCTTTATACCCACTCTCTCTGCTGCTCCCTGGCCCTCTCCCTCCAGTGCTCAGCCTCATCTCATGCCCCAAGTTCACGTGTAGAGAAGAGTCCCTGGTCCCGCTCAGCCTGATGCTCCCAGGGTACTCTAGAACCGGCAGAGGACACAGGCCCCATCCAGCACAGCAGACTTAGGGGCAGTGGCAGTGCAGGGCACAGGTAGGGTGCCACAAAGAGGCTGCTCCTGCCTCCCATTACCTTCCTCTGGGCATCCTCCCAGCCTCCTGGCTTTGCACTGGCTGTTCCTTCCAACCTCCTGGCAATACAAGCTCCAGCTCAAAGGCTACCTCCTCTAGGCAGGCCTCTGTAGTATCTTGGCAGAGATCACAGCCTCCTTTGACATACCCCCCTCCAGCTGCAGGGCTCCTACCCCTAGTGATCATGTCATCCTTCCCAGAGCTCCCTCCCCACCCACACCCAACACTGAGGCCTCTGAGTGGGTAGGACTCTGTTCCCAATCTTGGGGTCCTCTCAAAACATCCATCAAACCAGAACCCTCCCCTGCACCTAATGAGGCTCAGGAAAGGTTTGTGGAAGGAATGAGTGAGAGAATTCTAGGGCTGGGGGTGAGGGCAATGGCTGGGTTATCAAGAAAAGGAATACTTCTGTTCCTTATCCTATGCATTTGCATTTTTATTGTTGAGGTGGAGGAAATTTTAGCTCCCAGAAATCAGCCACAGTGGGGGGGGGGGTTGGGACAACAGGACAGAGCACTGAGTGGCCCCTGCCACCCTGAACTGGGCTATACAGTAGGGAGGACCATAGGGTGGGCTCTGAGGGCAGCAGATAAAGGACAGTCCTGCTGGCTGTGGGGCTGTGGGTGGGGCGTGCCCCATGGTTTCACTCGGGTGTAGGGTAGCCACTCCCACAGGCTGCTGTGAGCCCTGGGAGATGGCATTACCCATGGATGGCAGGGCAGGCACCCAGCTTTAGTATGTGTCATGGGGCATTCCCGGGAGAGGCCACAGGTCCTGACCCCCACCATCTTCCAACTGGAAGAGTCATGGCCAGGTGTGTCCCTGAGGCAGGTGAGATCTCCACAGAAGGAGGGGCTGGGAGTCCGCTCTTGTGGGGAGCAATCTCAGGATAAGAGATATTCCTGGGATATACTGGCCTTGGTGCAGACAGGGAGGAGGGAGGGCTGGTGGTGGCAGAGCTCCTGCCTTGACAGGGACAAAGCCTTTCCTACATTGAGCTCAGGGTTCCACAGGGCCCAGAGGGTCTCTGGCCCTCAAGGTAGAGCTGTTTCTCCCTGAAGACCCTCACTTCTCAGAGGACAGGGTCACATGGGGTCTTCGGTAGGGGGATTGTCCCTGGGCATGGAAACTCCTGAGTCTGAACCAAGGATGAACACATAGGCCTTATGCCCCATCTCAGGTGGGCCCATGGGCCCCAGGCATCCCCACCCACAGATGGGGAAACAGATTTTGCCAGATGAGGCCTAGGAGATCTGGGGCTGACTAGCTATGCAGAATGAGGAAGCTGGTCTTGCTTGGGCATCAGGGTTGTGGTGGGGTGAGCTTGGGCTCTGCTGGGAGATGTCTAGGCCAGGCATGGGCAGCAGTATTTGAGGAGTGCCCTCAGGCCAAAGCCAAGGCAGATGGGGCCAGCACATGGATGAGGACATAGTCACGGGATACTGAGAACAGGAGTGGATCCCACCCCCACCCCCTGCCAAGGAAGGTGTATGGGGTAGAAAAGGACCTGAGCAGGTAAGTAGGAGAGTGTCAGGAGAGGGTGACTGCAGGCGGCAGCCAGCTGGGACTTCTGCCTAGAGGGCTGGAGGAGGGCAGTCAGAGCAGCTGTATGGGTGAGCAGGTGTGTGCATATGCTTGTGTGCATGGGGGGAGGGTCTGCGTGGAACTGGAGTGGCCCAGGGGTGGACATGGGGAGTTTCATGATTAGGCAGGGCCCAGGAAATGAGAGGTCAGCACTAAGGCTGTGCTGGGGTGGGGGGCTATGGAGTCCAGGGAGGTAATGTTAGGAGAAAGGCTGTGAGGACCAGGAGCAGAGGACAGGATGGTGAGCAGGGAAGGCCGGTGCCCAGGATGGGGTGGGGATAGGAAAGGGGCTCCCCCAGGGGTACAGTCACAGGCCTGGGCTGGTGGTGGCCTGGACTGGAGGGATGGATGAGAGCTGTAGGGGTGGAGGAGCAGCCCAATCCCTGGACTCACCCAGCACCAGGCTCAAAACCATGGCCATCAGGAGTCCTCTGAGAAGCTGCATAATGTCAGGGAGAGGACAAGGACGATGCCCTGGCTTTTCCTTATACCCATGGCTGCTCCCACCCCCACCCTTCTGAGTCACTGGCAGCCTGGTTGGGCTAGGAGATGGGCCAGGCTCAGGTCACACTGGGGACCAACCTGGCCCAGGGATTGTGGCACTGTGCCCTCAAGGCCTTCTTCACCATCCATACAGAGAAGTTGTCCCAGTTGTCAGAATTAGGGATCTCATGAGGGTGAGGCCTAGGGTGGTCCCCTCAGTGGCTGGGAGGAGCACAGGCAACCAGCCCGTCCCTTGCCCTGCAAGATGCAAATGGAGACTCCTGTGTGTGGAAACCCAAAGCCTCCATCAGCACCCCACCCTAGAGGGAGTCAGGAGACCAGACCTCCTCAGAAGAGGCTGGAACTTCCCATCTGTCAAATGGGCCTTCAGTCCCAGGGAAGCCAAAGAAGCTGGCTGTATGCTGCATCTTGAGGAAGGATGGGGAGTGCTGTCCAAGCAAGGGACCATGCTGGTATGGTACCCAGGGACCCAGAACCCATGAGCATTTGCCCAGTGGGGCAGGAGGGCCAGCAAGGCCTTGGGGCTACTGGGGGGCCCCAAGAGCAGGTAAGAGGTGAAAGGAACACTGCCAAAACCCAGCAGGGCTGGGTCTGGGTAAGAGGCTCAGAGAGTCAGCTTGCCACCCAGGGGACCCTCATGTCCTCCCCCAATACAATGATGTCTGTCTAGTGGGCTCCCCAGGGAGAGGGAGGTGGTGGACCAAAGGGAGGGAGATCCTGGGAGGTTTGCAGATTCAGACCCCTCTTCCTAGGAGGAGCTGGGAAAATGGGCTTAGGAACCTGAATGCTAGAGAACAGGCTGGAAGCAGGGTTCTGAGGTCTTACTTTGTCACCCCAACTCCCCTACTGCCAGCCTTCCCCAGGGCTGTCTGCCCCTCAGAGGGAGTTAGGAGGCCTGCCTCTCTTGTATCAAACTGAGTGACTCTCAGGAATCCTGTTCGCCCCTTGTGGCTGGGCTGGCTCTGAGATCAGACAGGACCAGGGGAGGTGAAAGAGCCCAAGACCTAGAAGGAATGGGGTGGATAGGAGTCCAGGGCCCACAGGGCCAGGAGCATCTGCCAAACAAGACTGAGTGGGTGGGGCCTGAGTGCATACCAGGAGATAGCAAAGAGGGGCAGACATGTGTATCTGTCCATTTATTCACCCATTCCACGAAGAATGCTGTTGGGAGCTCTCTGAGGTTCTGGGTATACAGTGTAAACCAAGGAGTGGAAGGGGCTATGGCCTAAGCGTGAAATTTCAGGTCCAGATCAGGGTGAGTGTTGGGGCTTAGTGTTGGCATTAGCTGCTGCAGCAAGGAGATGGGTAAAGGAAGCACCTGGACCCCAGAAAAGCAGAGAGGACAGCAGGACCTCCTGCATCCAGGTCCTAGCTGGGCACTGGCACCTGTGACCAGCTGGATGGGCACTTTCATTTCTATTTAGTCAATGAAATGGCCAGGCCTGGAACTGTGATCCCAGGACACCCGGGGCTGCGGGACTCACAAAGCATGCTCAGGAAGGAATGGTATGGGAAGAAAAGAGCTGCTCCATTTCTGTTTTTCAAGAGTTTGTAAATGAGACATGTTCACTGCAACAAATCAGAGACTGTAAAGGGAGGTGAAGAAGCCATCTGTCTGCCTTCCTGGGGCCCAGGGAAACTGGCCGCAGGTGTCGCCAGCAGGAGAAGGACCTGCCGCAATGCTGACCTCACACCTCTGACAGGGCCTCCACAGCTGGTTTCATCTCCAGGTCAACACCTTAGTGCCAGCTTTTTCTTCCTGGCTCTGTCATGTCCCATGGAAAATATGTACCACTCCATGGTGCCACAGAGCATCAGGAAGCCCCTTTTGAGAGCTCCAGGCTGTTTCTCCACAGGGAGCAGCCCTGGATAAACAGCCCTGGATGACCCATCCATCACGTTGAAGGGTTCTTGTTGCCCTTAGAGTAGGAATGCCCACTGGCCTGGCCAAAGCCCTGGGCCCCCACAGAAGGGCCAGCCCCATGGTGCCTCATATCCCTTTGCCTTTTTCTTTGTCACCCGGTGTCTCTTCCCCCTGCATCCAGGCATAGGGCTGGATGCCCCACTCTTTTTTTTTTTTTTTTTTTAATTTTTTTTTTTATTTTAAAGAGAAGAAAAAACAAAACAAATCAAAAAAAGAACAAATTTTCAAAACAACATAATATGAGGGTAACAATGGTTAATGCATTACGTATTATTATCTTTAAGTTAGTTATTCAGGATACCAGACATTAGCATTCAATTGTCCAAACATTATTGGCACAAACCTTACTCTTCAATGAACTAAGTAAAATTGGTAGTGTATCTATCTTAACCATCATATATATATATACAATTTTTTTTCCCTTTCCCTTCTTTCTTTTCCCTATTCCAGTCTCTCTTTCCTTTTGACCAGTTTCTTTTCGATTCATCATGTCTATTGTACATTTTGGATCTTATTTACTCTTTCAGTTTCTCATACTAGAGAGACAATATGATGCTTACACATGTGCTTCCGGTTTATTTCACTTATGAGTATTTTCTTGAGTTGCATCCATTTACCTATAAAAGTCTCCAGTTTGTCCTTCTTTATGGCTGAATAGTACTCCATTGTATAAAAATACCACAACTTTCTCATCCATTCCTCAGTTGATGGGGATGCCCCACTCTTGACTCCAGTCCTGGGCTCCTCAGGCCTCTGGTTTGGATTTCCTCCCTAAGCTTTCCAGTTCTAGAAGAACCTAACATGTTAAGATTTTCTGAAGGTTAGAGACCTACTGTCCCCTTCCCAGGGATGGGGATGCAGAGCCCCCATGAACCCCAGCTGGTGGGAAAAATAGTCTGTATGGTAAGTGGGGTGACGGTGAGCAGGGAGCCAGTTGGGCCGGGGGCAACTAATGGCTTCATCTCTCTGTGCCTTGGTTTCCCCACTATCAAAGGAGCACGACTGCAGCCCCCAGCTTGCCCTGGAGCACTTAGAGCCATGAGTAGTGGGAGTAGATGGGTGTTGGTCATACCACCCTGGACAAGACCAGGACAGGCCAGCCAATACCAATGCCTCAGTTTCCCTAACCTGCAGTGCCATCACCGCCCACTAATTGAGCACCTTCTGTGTTGGGCACCTGACAAGACAAAGGACAGACCAGCCAAGCAGGATACTGTTCTTGGAAATCCCAGGCTGGGGACAGCATGGTCACTGTGGCACCTGGATGGGTGCCCCCAGCACCCTGAGCCCACAGGTGACTTGGTATTCCACTGAGACAAAAGGAAGGCCCATCTTAGGGCCCTCCCAGCTCTGGTTGAGGACACCACTTGTGCAATGGACTTGCACAAGCGAGGTGGTAACAGTTCCTTAGGCATCTCCCACTGACTCAGGGCCTCATCTGACTCCTCCCAACAGGGCTCCTCCCTGGGCCTGTACTGGTCACCATGCCAAGGTTGATGCTTGCTGATGGGGTACTCAGGGAAGGAGACTGCAGGCCAGGGCTCATCTTCTCTGGGCTCAGCCCTCGACCCCCACCTGTGTGTATGTGTGTCCACCAAGCCTGTCTCATTCTGTATTTGTCCCTTTCCCCCTCCTGCCCTTGTGTGAAGTCCATGATTCCTCTGGAAAGTGAAATGTCACCTCACTGGGGACCTTCAATTCCACCTTCCACCCCCAAACCTGTCTTTTAAAGGAAAAACTGAGGCAGGGAAGTACCCCTAGCGCTAGGAACAGAGTTCCAGGCCTGAACAAGGTTAGGGAGAGAGGCCTACAGGACAGAGACCCATCTCCTGAACCCACTCTGGAGACAGGTCCAAGCACCTCTCAGGGTGCAACATCCAGCAGGCCTCTCACAAGAGGACCGTGTTTGGAGCCAGGGACAATTCCATCACAAGGAAACCAGTGCTATCCTATCCTGGCCCTGGGCTGGGCCAGCTTGAGGGGTCCCTCAGCCAGCACCTGAGCAGGGGCACTGTCAGTGAAGAGGACAGCCCCACCATGCCTCATAGGAAGAGACAGGTACTCCCTGGGCCACCCACATTCAGATGATTAGGAAGAACTGTGCCTCGCAAATCTGCTCTGGAGTTGTATTCTTAGGGAGCAACTAATGGTTCTTAGAGAAGTGGGGTGTTTCAGCCCAGGGGAGATCTCAAGCCCTCCCCATAGACTTCATCAGGGTGGAAGGGGCCCACAGGACTCCCAGGCAACTGGTGCAGACCTGGGCTGGATATTTGCACACTTGTTCTGCTGGGTTTGACCTAGGGATCTCTGAATAGAGTTAGGCGGAGCCTACAGGAAGCAGGCAGTGGTCTTAGACTGGCATGCTATTCCCTTGCCCTGCCTCTGCTGGCCAGCTAGCCTTACCCTGTCCCTCTCCAAGCCACCTGACACTTGGGTGCACCCCTCCCCTTCCTCTGCAGTACTTGTTGTGCTGCTCAGAATAGTCTGGCTTTCACTGGTGTACAGGGTGGACCAAATATAGCAGGGCTCCTGGCTTGAACTCAGGGTGGGGGCGGGGGTGGAGAAGTCAAGGGGAATGGCTGAACAAGATGGTAACCCCTGCACCCCAGATGGCTTCTGGGGCTGGAGGGGCCTCAGGAACCTGTTGAAGCAGAGCCATCCTCTCCTAAGACAAGAGCTGCTGTGACACCAGGTCTGGCCCTCTTCCTGGGACAGCTGTGGTGATAAAGGCCTCCAAACATGGCCTCATTCCATACCTGCCCTGGACAGCTGCTGGCCTCAGGAGAAAGCAGAGAAATCCCTGCTGGATCCTGCCCATCCCCCAACAGATTCCTAATCTTCCCTCCCCCTCCAGCTCATTCATCACCTATTTTGTAGATTGTGGCAGGGTCTTTCTGCACAGAAGTTTCCCATTAAATAAGAGTTCCCAGGCCAACTGACTGCCCCTGCCCCCCAAAGCAGTTCCTTTGCCAGATACCCCTGCCTGGGGCCAGAGGAGGACCCCAGTCTGCCCACCAAGGCCAGGCCCCTTGGGGAGGTGCAGTCCCACACAACAGCCCTCCCACACGCAGCCTGGGAGTGAGGCCTTGTGAGTGGCTGGAGGGTGGGAGTCTTCCTACAGATAGCCCTGGGCTCCGGTGCAGTTGAGGGGGCTTAGACGGCTGACAGTAGGGGAGACCATGCAGTGTGAGAGGGTGCAACTGTCAAAGACTTGTCCTTGAGTGGGTCTGCCTGAAGGAGCAGAGCTTAGATCAGACCCCAGATGGTGGCCAGAAGAATGGGGGCCAAGACCAGGGTCTCCGGGGTAGTGAGGCCAGCGCCATTGCAGAGGTCATACTGGCAGCAGGAGGTGGTGGATGCATGCTTGGAGTAGCCATCATACACGGTCTCGAAGCAGCTGGGCACGCATGACTTGCTCACCTTCATTCTGTATGGAGTATAGTCTGCAGAGGACAGATGGGGGCAAGAAGGCTGCCTTCAGAGGGATGGGACCCCAACTGCCCTAAAGCCAGCATGCAGGGCCATTAGGGCTGGTCCCTTTTTCAAGGGCTACCAGGAAGGACCCTGGGGCAGGTGGGAGCCTCCCAGTCCTGACCCACCATGTTCCTGGGCAGGGCCCAGGGGCCACCAGACTCACAGGTACGCGTGGTCATGCAGTATCTAACCATGGCTGGGCAGCGCATGGGGTTGAAGCAGTTGTCTCCATTGTAGGCACACACGTGGCACTCCAGGGCCTGGGCTAAGGGTAGGGTGCAGGGTCACAGAAGAGCGAGAAGCCCTTCCTTCAGTCCATCACCCTCCCCAGGGCAGGGAAGTCAAAAGGGGAGGTGGTCACTGGGAATTCTGGTCAGCCTCCCTACTTTGAGGCCTCCCCAAATTGGGCCTGTGCACCTCTCTGGCTTCTGTCCACTCACCCAGAGGCAGGCCCACCAGGGTCACCAGGAACAGGGCGAACAGGGCCGCCATGAGTGGAGGTGAGAGAGCTCGTGGATAGGTGGATCCAACTCAGTCAGGGCAGGTGCACGGCACTGAGAGCATGGGACAGGCCCCTGCCCTCCCCAGAGCTCCTGGTCTGTGGGAGGTTCAGCAGCCCTGCAGAGGGTGACAAAGACAAGTGGTCAGTGCTGGGCCTAGGCAGGCAGTGGGTCCAACTGGGCCACCAACTCGGGGGGTGTCAGGGAAGGTGTCCTGGAGAAGAGAGGAGGACGAAGCAGGGGCCAGAGCTTCCAAAAGGCGGCCAGCATCCACAAAAGCCGAGGCTAGTGCAGACTAAAGGGTGAAGGGCAGTGCTAGGGAGGGGAGATCTGGGAAGTGGAAGAGGCCTGAATGCCAGGCCCAAACCAGGCCTTTGGCAGGGGTGGGGAGAGTAGGGTAGGGGGTGTGTGGGGGTGTTGCTCTGTACAGGGGCTACAGGAGCTGGAACACAGACTTCTCCCCTCATGGCTGTGGCTGAGGGGAGCTAGACAGGGCCGGACTGGGCTCCAGGCCGGCGTCTCTTCTGGCTGCTCTGGAGTGTCCCTGTCTGGAGACCCGCTCCCACCCAGAAAGACTTCCGGAGCACCACTTGACCCCTCAGGCCTGCATCCTGCCCACTCCCGGCGACGAGGAGACCCGGTCCGGAGGAGCCTGGGCAAAATTGGAGGACGAACTCTCTAGGCTGGGTTTGGCTTTTGCAATTGAGATGTCCGCTTTTTGGGACATGGGGGATCTGGGCCACGACTCCCTCTGCTCTGCCGCCGTACTCGGGGACTAAATTGAACTCTCCAGAAAACAATCGGTCTTTCATGACCCATTTCCCCAGGAGCCAAGCCGGGATGCTCAGAGTCTGACTCAGGTCTGGACAGCCGCTCCAGCGCTTCCCGCCCCCTCCGACAGCCCCGCCCCAGAAACTGCGGTCTTGGCCCACTGGGGGCTCCGGGCGCCGCGGAGGTGATCTTCACGACCAACAGCCCTCGCCCGCCTCCCAGGTACTTACCGCAGCGGTTCCCCAGGTCCACTCTCGGTTTAACTCTACGTCAGTCCGCTATTCCCGCAGCACCCAACAAGCATTGCTACAGCCAGTACTGCGGGGGCTCACCGCAGGCCCCGCCCCACCCTCTCTCTCGGTTCCACCCCCATCAATAAAGCTCACTGCAGGCCACGACCCGAACCCGTCCTCGATGCCACCCCCGCCACTCTAGCTCACCGCAGATCACGCCCGCGTCTCGTCCAGATGTCGCCCCCTGCGAGAGCGCACGGCAGGCCCCGCCCCCGCCCCGCCCCCAACCTCACTTCAGTACCCCTCCTTTGGTCTCTCCCCCAGGTCGCCCAGCCCTATGTGTTCACCGAAGGTCCCTTTCCTATCTCCGCCTCGCCACGGTCACAGCCCCGGTCCTCTCTGAGGCCATTCCACGTCTCCCTCCCGGTCCCTGTCACCTGAGGTGATTGCCCAGCAGATCCCTGCCAGGACCTCGAGGGTGGGTGGGGGACTGCGACAGTGGCTCAGGCATCATGCCCTCCCGCTCCACCCCCTGCCTTCCCCGGAGCCTAGCATAACATCCTCGCCATCCTCAGGCACGCGCGCACGGCCCGAACACTTGTCACCTGGGCTCGTTGCAGTCTGCCCACTCTGACTTCCCCACACCCGCGCAGACCTGCAAGCTCTGAGGTGTTCCCAGTGACCGCTTTGTGTGTGCCTCGGTCCCAAGAGGAGTCCGCCAGCAGTGCTCAGAGGCATCCTGGGAGGCATCCCGCGGTTCTCACGCCCCTCCTGCCTTCGTGGTTCCAATTTTAAATAATTATTTTTATATAACTTTAAATATTTTGCTTTATTTTTTATTCTGCTTTAGTCAAAATTTAATGGGTTTTCATGGGCCCTAAATTTTTCTTCTTTTCTATCGTGAGAAAGAAAAAACATTCCTTCTACCCTGAAAGCTTGTTTTATCCTTAAAAAAGATCAATCATTTTTAGGGGCTCTGAGCAGTAAAATCTTTCAGTCTGGACAAACCGGACGGGTTGATCGAGGTATTTGCCAAATGGTCCTATCCCAAATGTTCCAGGAGTCAAGGACAGGACAAGGGATAGAACCTATTGACTGAAAGTATCCCCACCTTTTGGGAGTCACGGCTCCTTGGAAGTGTACACTCAAGTAGAAATCAAACTGTGTCCCCGCTTCAGCATCCTTTGAGAGGAAGTGATGGAACTGGATTTACTGTACTATCTTTAAAAACTGGGAAACAGGCAAAGTATACAAAATACTATTATATTGATTATTATATTTATTTATTGCACTTATTATTATACAATTTATGTTTAGTATTGGATTTGTTATTATGAGCCAGACATGGCTCCACAGGCAACACAGGGCAGTGACCCCTGGGTGACCAGGGACAGAGGAAGGGAGCTACAAGATACAGCACAGACAGGAACCCCAATAGTGTTCTGTGTGGACCCACCTCTATCTATCCACAGTCACCTTTAGTGGTAACTGCCAAGACCACCCCTGTGTAACTTTGGTCAGTTTCCTGCATAGTTTCCCAGCAAACCATAAATACACAAGAGTGTTGTGTGGAGCTTTACAGCTGGACCCTGGCTCCCTGGGTGCTGGGAATTTGCCTGACATCCTTGAGATTAGCCTGGGATAAACCAGGCATGTCAGGCTTCAAGTCACTTTTCTCCTGACCAATACATATGCCCTTCCATCTGACTCAAATCATGGATCCACTGACTTGCTGCTGCCTAGGATCACGCTTCCATCACTATGTCACCAGTAAGGTGCACTCTGTGACCCTGGATCTGTCTGCCTTTTTTCAATCTCAGCTACCTCAGCCTCCTCATCCATGTGGCTGGGCTCTTTGTGAAACAGTTCAAGTCTCCCACTGAAGGAGACTGGGGAGCTCAGGCAGGCCGTGACGCTGGAATCCATGGGGCAAGAGCATGGGAGAGAGGAGAGCTAGGGAACTAGGCAGAAGGCTTCCCCAGATCTTCAGCTTTGTTCCTATTAGTGCCTGAGTTCGGAGAACCTATTTGAAGGCAGACCAAGCACCAAGGGGAGCTGGCACACAATCTACAGTGCAGGCATGGGGCAAGCGACCCACCTGTGTGCCTCGGAGACAAACCTCATAATCCTGGGCCATCACTGGTGCGGTCAGCACAAGACTCCTGTGTTGGGGTCAAATCAGTCCTACACTAAAGGCCACACAAGCTCCAAATAACGAAGTTAAAAGCAAGCCTCCAAAACATCTGATTGCCTCAAGTAACTTAATTATATCCTAGAACAAAACTCCAAGTTATTTTAAAAAATCCATTGCACAACAATATAAAATCCATCTGATGGTATGCCTGACATCAGTTAAATGGCAAGCAAGGAAACAGAATACTCACTTGACCCACAATGGGGGGAAAACGTACTATTGAAACCCAGATATGACCCAGGTAAAATGTTAGCAGGAGAGGACATCTAGAAAGATATTATATTTTGTATGTTCAAGAAGGGACATAGCATGAATGTAGAAGCTTTTTTTTTAAAGATGAAAATCAAGCTTCTGAAGATGGAAAACAAAAGAAATGAAAATATACACTGGAGATAAAGGAACTCTATTACATCATTGGTGGGAATGTAAACTAATACAACCACTATGGAAATCATTGTGGCAATTCTCAAAAAACTAAAAATAGAAATTCCATTTGACCCAGCTATCCCCCTTCCAGGTATCTTCCCAAAAGAGTGAAAATCATCATATTACAGGGATACATGCATATCCATGTTTATAGCAACACAAATTTTGATAGCTAGATCTTGGAAGTAGCATATATGCCCACCAACAGATGTGACATTTTTGCACAGTGGAGTACTACGCTGCCATAAAGATAAACTTGAGGCATTTGTAGGTAGATGGATGCAATTTGAGAACATAATGTTAAGCAAAATAAGTCAGGCACACAAGCTCAAATATCATATGGTTTCTCTTATATGAAATTCTATCTATCTATATAAGTATATATAGTCAAGTAAACAGCAAAATAGAAGACAGATAAATAAGTAGGGAGAAGTTCAAATACTTCCCCAAATTATGTATTCCATTGTTTAAAAAATATTTCAATATGTATGCTAATTTGTTTCCTTTATACAAAGTTTATTTGTTGAAAAAGTTTGTGTTATAATCTGTTTGTTTCTTTTTTGTGAGACTCTTTTTGGCTTATGTCTTGTACTAAGTAACTGCTTTGAAGATAATGATACTATGTAACTATTATTATCTTATTATTTGCTTATGAAAATTTGTTTTATTTTTTCATAAAATGAAACAAAGGAAATATACACTGGGTGGGATTAACAACAGATCAGACTGCAGAAGAATGTTCTGTGAAAGTGAACACACATTTTAGGACCTACTAAAAAAGAACCACAGAAGGAAAAGTTTGAAAAAAAATGAACAGAAGACCAGGGAGCTGTGGGACAATTTTGAGTTGTGAAACTGAAGCCCCAGAGGGGAGGAGAAGGTGAAAGTAAAAAAAAAGATATCCAGGGAAATAATGACCCAAACATGCTCAAATTTGATGCAACCCTTAAACCCATGGGACCTAGAAACTCAATGAACCTTGAAGCATTAGAAATATGGAGGGCTAGGTGTTACACCAGAGCTCATAGTAATCAAATCACTTAAAACCAGTGATAAGGAGAAAAGAAAATGTAAAAACAGGAATTATGTACAAAGGGTCAAGGATACGGATCATCAAGATTTTTTTCAGAAACAAAAGGGATTGACACCATGAAGCGGGGTCTAAAATATTAGCTAAGTAACCAAACCTGCCTAAACACCAAGTTAGACAAACAGAAATCATACCTGTCAATTTAGAATGCTATACCCTGCAAATATATCTTTGAAAAATTAAGGTGAAATAAAGAAATTTCAGATATACAAGTCAGAAAATCCTTTCTTCATCAGATTGGTGCTGAAAGAAGGTTAAAGGAAGCGACAGCCCAGGGAGACATGGGTCTACACAAAGCGGCCCACAGCCCCAGAAATGCAAAGCATAAGGCAGTGTTTCTGAGTTTTAAATCATTTTAGAAGATAATTGGTTACTGGGAGGAGAGGCAATAACAATGTATTATGGAACTTTTAGCAAGTTGGAAGTATAGATGACAATAACAGCACAGGGGACTAGGACAGAAAAACGGAAGCACACTGCTGTGGATTTATTATACTGGACAGAAAATGGTGCAGCTTTCCTTTTCTCTTTTTTTTTTCTTTTCTCTTTTTTTTTCTTTTCTCTTTTCATTTTTCTCTTCTCTTTTCTTCTCCTTTCCTGCTTCCCACCCTTTTTTCCTTCCTTCCTTCCTGCTTGTTCGAAGGGGTCTCTTGCCCAGGCTTGCCTCTGACTCCTGGTTATATGTGATGCTCCTGCCTCAGCCCCCAGAGTGTCTGGGATTACAGATGTCAGGCTTGATAGACTATGTCTTGAGGGTAGAATATAATAAGTTAAGGATGTGTAGTAAAACACTAAAGTAATGACTAAAGAAATAAAAAGAAAAAGGGGAAAATCAAAGAATTTTAACTAATCAACAAAGGAGATAAAAGAGAATCATAAATCCTTTTTATGAAAGGTAAGACAAAGAAAGAGAAAAAAGGAAAAAAAAACAGATGGGACAAAACAGAACACAATAACAGAATGGTAGATTTAAGCTCAACGACACTAATTACGACATCAAGTGGTTGGAACATCTCAGTTAAAACACAAATTGGTTTGGATAAGAAAGGAAAACACCAAGTCAAGAAACCCAGCGGGTGTACAAAATCACATAGAGGTTAAAAACAAAAAGAAAGGAAAAGACCACGTTAACGCAGGGAAAAAGAATGCAGGAAGGACCACATTCACATCCAACACATCAGTTTGAGCAAAGGCAGCAGCCTGGAAGAGAAAGTAAGGGTGATTGGACAGAAGGGAACAAAGTCGGGTTGCCTGATAGTTGGGTTGAGCTCTGTTTTTCTAAGTTAGGATTCCATTTTCCCTAAGTAGTGTTAGCCAGTACTTTCCTATTGGGTTTCTACTTCTTAGAAATGACACGGCCTATATGTCGGGAAGGGAGTGTTACATTCCCTCCTCACAATGTCCCCTTTGACCCATAGGTTATTCAGAAATGTGTGGTCACCCAGTTTCTCAATATGTGAGGATTTCATATGGTTTCTGCAGTACAGAAGTTCCCCAGATGAGAAAGGACCTAAATTTCCACCTTCAGAAACTAGACAAAGAGCAAATAAAACCCAGAGTAAGCAAATTAAAGGGAATAATAAAAATAAGAGAAAAACAGAAATAAAAAAAGCAAAACACTAGGGAGGCACCATCAACCTCTAAGATGGTTCTTCAAGACTGTCCAGGTGGAGGCACCAGGGCAGCCCACCCAGGTCTGCGTGTCCATGATAGGGCCAGAAGGAGGACAAGCCAGCCCCAGCTGTCCCTGGTAGCTGTCCCTGCACTCTATGCAGGAAGGAGGACTGGGTGCCAGGGAAACATAGGGGTCACACTCCTTCCTGTTGGTGGCCAGCCAGGCCCAACAGGGCTATGAGGACCATAGATGTTTCTGGCAGGCCAAGGGAGGGTTTGGCCTCCCTTCTCAGAAGATGCTGTCTGCTGTTTTTGCAAAATTCCCTTGAAAATCTGCTCTTTGGAAAATGTGCTTGGCTGTTTCTAGTGGTTTTGCTAAGGCAAAGATAAAATTGCCTGTGTCCCAAGGAGCCTACTCACAGCCCAGCACCTCACCCATGAATGCTGGGGGCCACCTCTCACCACCATCTCCCCCTCATCACTCACTGGGCAGGCTCTGGACTTGGGTGGGACAGTGGGACCCCATCCTTCATAGGTGCCAGTAACCAGAGTTGGGGCTGTGGCCCCTGTTGGCCAAGGCTCTGTCCATATCCACAGGGCCCCCATCTTTATAGACCCCACCGGGGGCTGTGATGGGAGGAGGGTCCTAGATAGGGTTGGAATCAGGTTGGATGTAGGACCCAAGGGACTGCCAGTGGGCCACATTGAGGACTGGCTTCAGACCCTGGAGGTGACAAGTCAGAGAATGGGGCCCAGGTGGGAGCAGCTTTATCCTTGGGTTTGCATTGAAGTCTGGCAGGGTCACATGGGGAGCCTGGGCCTCTGGAACATGGAGGCCACCCCCCCAACATGTGCCCCATCCACATTGCCTGGGTGGTCCTCTTACTGGTTGTTACCCTTCAAAGTCCTCCAGAACCCCCAGGTGGTGCTTTCTCCCTCCTTTGTCTGGTGCTTGGTGGCCATGTCTTGTGGGTTACTTCCCCATGGCCACGTGGAGATTGGGCTGGTGTGTGGCCCTCTGCTCAGCCAGATCCCATACCAGGTGGTTTTCCCAAAGGCCTCTTGTCCTAAAGGAGCAGGTGAAGGTGGGCAGGGGAAGCCTCCCTCTGGGAAGGCAACTTTGGGAGGCCACAGAGCTCTGTGGGGACAGCTGTGTCATGGCAGAGGGCTGGGGGAATGTGGCTTCTGCCATGGCAATGTGGGTGGGGTGCTAGCCACACTAGGTGGGTGGCAAGCACACAGGTAGGAAACTGAGGCCCCAGGAGGTGGAGCACCTGGCTGAAGGTCACTTGGCAAGGACCAGGAGTGACCAGCACCAGAATTGGAGATGAGGCCTGCTCTTGGAGAAGGGGGCTTACATGGCAGAGACAGTGGGGCCAACCCCTATCTCAGATGGACCTGGGAGTTCCAAGTTAGTCAGGGCCTCAGGGGAGGCAGCAGATTAGTAGTCAATAGCCAGGGCCTCTCTGAGTCACATTCTACTCCTCACTGCCCCACCAGGGTCCTTCACAGAGCTGGGGGAAGGGCAAGGATGCCCCTTTCAAGGCACAGGACCCTAGTGGACCCCCCCACCAGCTGACCCTCCACTGTGCTGGGTCAGGTCTGACCACAGCAGGGTAGCCAGGCCAGTATTGCCAGGGTGCGAGCCTGCCGTGTGGGTCAGAACCCTGCAATGACCCCCATGCATACTGAGAGGGTCATTGCTATTGGGGTATGGGACTGGCCTACTCCCCAGGAGTAGGAGGGGGAGGGCTTCCTGCTTAGGCATTTGCTGGGTACTTTCTCTCTTACTTGACCTCACAGCCTCATACTCAAAAAATTGTTCAAACCTAGGCAGTGGGAAGGAACTCAGGACCAAGCAATCAAAGTTTATTCAAACCTGGGTGCAGGCAGGCCAAGGGCAATAAGACCATTGGCCCCGAGAGCCAGGCCAGGGGGTTATAGGGGTGTTTGAATAGGGGAGGGGTATGACAGGGAGGAGTGAGAAATTTTTAGTCTGGGTCTTGGGGAGTTGGGAGTCTTCGTGACATCCACATCTTTCAGGTGCTGCTGCATAGGGCATTTGCTTGTTCATCTCCTTTTGCCAGCTCTGGCTCCCATTATCTCTGTGTCTCTGCAGCTGTGGAGGTTTTTTTTTTTTCTTCTCTGTCTGGGCAGAGGTCTGATATGGGTGAGTTCTGGCTGAGGGGCTGCTGGGCTTCCCAGGATGAGGTCAGCCAGGGCAGGGGGACTTGCCTCGGGCCAGGGCTGTGGCAGTCAGTGCCTGCATAACTCCAAGGCTGGGGGCTCTCTGGAACCTCTTGGACTTGTATCTCTTGGCCTGGGCCCTATGTGCTGTGTGTGGGCCAGCCCCACGCCCCCTGCTCCAGCTCTGCTTAGGCTGCCCCAGGAGCATCCCACACCTCCACTGGCAGGGTCCTGCCATCTGAGGGTATGGGATGAGGGAGGGGACTTCCCTCTGCCGGGGTGGGGATGCTGCATCCTGTTAAGACCAGCCCAGTGCTGCCCTGTCAAGACTGACAAGTGCTGGAGACTGGGATCACCTGCCCCAATCCCTGTGTTCCACAACCACACTGGTTTTAAATCATTTATTTATATGCAGAGGTTTGAGTAAAAAATAAGTAACATGGGCCGGTGAGATGGCTCAGCGGCATAAGCGCCTGCCTTGCAAGCGCGAGGGCCCGAGCTCGACTCCCGGATCCCACATTCGAAAAAGGGGCCGGTGATATTGCTCAGCGGCATGGGCGCCTGCTGGCGCGTGAGGTCCTGAGGTCGACCCCCCCACACCGTACCCACAAAAAAAAAAAAAAAAAAAAAGTAACATAAGTAGAAAATTCGAAAGGGGGATCTGAACGATTTCTGTCCTTGCCTTCCATGCTGCCTGGCTGGCCACCTCCTCTTGTCCTGCACTCACCAGGACTGGGCCCCAGCCTGCGGGGAGTCCCTGTCCTCAGGAGTCTGGCACCCCCATGTGGCCAGACAGGGGGCTGTAGTAATTCCAGAAATGAAAAGGAAAGGGGTTATAGACTGGGGGCCAGGAGAAGGGCAAAGAGCCCGAGGGCCAGCACCAGGCCTAAGGTGGTGCTGCTGAGCAGGGCAGTGGCAGGTGCAGCACTGTACAGTTTCTCATTGCACAGGTCTTCCTTGCAGCAGTGTGTGGACCCGGCACCACTGCTCACTTGGCCCTGCTGGCTGTAGGCAGGCGTGCAGGAATCCTCACAGCTCTTCTTCACCAGGTTCCCTGTCAGAGATTCCACTGCACACAGGTGGGTGGGGGATAATGGTGGTGGTGTCAGGCCTGGTCCACCATGCATCCCAGCTTGCACCCATGCAGCCCTAGTCCTAGTCCCACTGGCCCCTCTGGGGCACAACCTCCATTATGACAAAACCATCACTGGGATCACACTTACCCATTTGCCCAGGGACAGTCCTCCCAGTCCCTGGGGCACCACCACTCACCTGAAATCACAGTCTTGCAGTAGCGGGAGGTGCTGGGGCAGGCCTGGGAATGCTTGCAGTTGCTGGTGTCGCTGCACACATGACAGTGGAGTGTGTAGGCTGGTGGGGGGGTTAGGGATCTCAGTCAGGCCTGCGTCCTCTGCCCACAGGGACCCATAAAGTACAGAGCCTCTGCCACCTCTGTGCAGCCAGCCCCTACCCCACCCCTGGACCCCACAGAGCCCATTTCCTGTGCACAGCTCAGGAGAGATGTGCTGGGTACCTTGAACCCCCGGAGGGTCATGTCTGGGCAGGGCAGAGGGTGGGTGGAGTTCAGTGGAGACCTTTCTTCTAGGGTCTCAGAGAGCCCTGGCACTATGCTAAGAGCAGTTGTGGGAGGAGGCTACTGTCCCCACCAGCCACACCCATGACTGCCAAGGAGGGACCTCAGGGAGTTCTCAGGGAGGGATGGGGCCCAGGGAGGGGCTAGCTGCAGGCACTGGATGGCTCTGGGGAGGCACATCAAGAGAACTTCCAGTTCTGCCCCCATCACAGTGTCTGTGATTCTACAGTTGATTCTTAGATTCTCTGATTCTGAAATATTTTAAATCTGTGATTTGCGGAGATACAGATGTAGGTTCATTTTGTTTTAAAAATCCTGAAAGTGAAGCACTTCACATATCAAGAGTCTCTGAGCCTGAATTCCAGGCTTCTAGCGTTTGGTGAAGGCCCCCAGGCCCATCCTCTTACCTGGGCTCAGGGCCACAGTCAGGGCTACGAGGAGCAGCAGGACCGTCTTCATCCTCAGTGTCATCGGGGAGCAATGGGGGCCCCTCCTCTCCACAGGCCTTATAGCTGGGATGGGCTCCAGCTGGTGAGGGTGGAAGCCATCCAGCCAGTGACATAACAGGGCCTGCCTCACTTTGCCTGGCATACAGCCACCAGCCCAGCTCATTCTGGCCCTTTCCAGTTCTAGGGACCACTGCTCCTAGTCACTTCCCAGGCAGGGTGTGCCCTCTGCCCTCTGGGGTGCAGCCAGGCCAGGTTACGGACGGAGGCTCCTAGCCAAGCAGTTCTTGGCTGCTGCTGCAGCTCCCTCTTCCATCTTGTCTCTGCTGCTCTGGGTCTCCGTCAGTTCTCTTGCTGTCTGTCTGTTCCTGTCTCTGACTTTCCATGCCCTGTCTTGTGCCTTTGTCCTGTGCCTTTGTCCTGTCCTTTGTCCTTGTGTAGTCCCGTCCAGTCTCAGCCTATGCTGGGTGCCCTAGGGTGCCCCTGGTGGGGAAGGCAGGAACAGGAGGCACTGGCCCTGCCTTCCTGGGCTCTGGGTTCCTGGGTTCTGGGCTTGCCTAGTGGAGCCCGGATCAAGGAACCCCTGGGGTGGCTGTAGGTGAGGGTCTATGGCAGGCAGAGAAGAGGCAGGGGCAGGGCAGCTAGAGCCAGAGTTCATGTGGGTTGGAGGCCAGGTGAGGCTGTGGTCCCCAAGCTGTGGGGCTCTGGCCATGGCAGGGGCTTGTGGGAGAGGGGCAGGGCTGTGGAGGCAAAGACTGGGTCACTCGTTGTGGGGGAGGCAGAAGCACTCCTCAATATCTCAGCTCCCCCCAGCCTTTCTCCCACCCCTGGGGCCCCAGGACCCCTTCCTTTGGGGGGCTCCCTCTCCAATGCTCTCAGGCCTGCCCTTCCCCAGAAGCAGTACCCTAGCACCTTAGTCATCCTGCTTCCCTTTGTCTCCTTTGTGGTCCCCCAAAGCCGAGGGCTCCTCAGAACTGGGTCCCAACACCCAAGGTCCTGGGGCACATGTTGGTTCTGATCTCTGTGGGGGAGGCAGAGCCCCATCTTCATGCCCTTTGCACTCATAGAAGGTACTCATTTCCCCTGTGGTTTAGGTCTCTGAGCACCTGCCTAACTGAGATAAGAGACAGGGTGTGGCAAAGCTGACTGGAAAAATGAGTGAGACCAGTCAGTTATAAGATCCCAGAACAAAACAGAACAAAACAAAACAAAACAAAACAAAAACCCCAGAACAGTGCCAAATGATTCACAGGGCCCATATGTAAAACTTTTTGTGGGTTCCCATGAGATGTGAACTGCATATAAGGACATAGATGCCATGAGGAGCCCACTATGGTGAATCCTCACAGTAGCCCACCCTGTGTCTTCTTGACCAGGTTGTACTTTCATTTTTGCTTTTTTCCTCTTTTGTTTGGCCCAAATTCACTCTGCAGAGCCAGCTTCTCCCTTACCCCTTCACCCCTCACTTTTCAGATAAACTTGTGGCACTGTTTTTGGCTTGTCTCTTCTAATTCTTTGTTCAAGACGAGAAGGACCTGGAATAAATTTAACTGGCTAGCTATTTCTAAAGAACCTACCCTATAACATAACCAGAGCAGGGGCTGCCCTCCATGCTGGCTCCATCTGCCCAGGTTGGGTGAGGGGACCCTGAAGAGCCTTGTTCTGCCCTGGCTTTTGGAGGCAAGCTGGGGTTTGGGCACAGGTAGCGTTCATGCCTGGGCCTATACCATTCTCGTTCACATGGCAGCTGATGGACATGAGCCAACAAGGGCAGATGGATCAGGCCCTGCTGCAGGAAGGGTGCCCAGGCTGAGGCTCTCAGAAGCCCATGGGTTCTTGGGGGGTGGGGTGGTCAGAACCATGGCAGGCCAGGTGGGATTAAGCTGTGGCTATAGCAGGGGTCAGAGTGCTGCCAGGTCCATGGCCACGTGGCTCTCTGTGAAGCAGTTCCTGGACTTGGCAGCACCTGCCTAAAGGCTGAGGGGTCACTGATGTTGGAGTGTGCAGGTAGAGCCCTAGGGGCAGCCTCTGCGTCCCTCTGCGTCCAAGATACGGAGGGGTACATGGGTGGTTGGAGATGGATGATTCAGAGGCCTTGGAAGGCCTCAGGGATTGGTGACACAGTGGTAACAGTGGAGGATAGAAGGTAGGGAAGTTGACTCAGCAGGGAATGTGCTGGAAAAACAGGTTTGAAATTTTTGCTCTGTGAAGTGAAGCTGGGGGGCCAAGGAATGCTGGGCTACTAGGAGTGGAGGTCTGGGTCTGGGCAGCTGGGCAGTGGCCCTCGGGCTCCCACACAGGGGAGGACCCTACGTGCCTATCTCCCAGGGCCTTAAGCTAAATGATAGCCATGTGTCCTGGAGACTGGGATGGCAGGTGTCCCAGTTCCACAGGGGGAGGGCCTAAAGGCCTTTGTCCCTGCCAGAGCTGCTGGGAGAATGTAAGATGCTGACCCAGCCATTTCCAGATAGAAGCATGGAACAGTCCCAGAGGCAGTTTGCTACCAAGAGAAAGTGAGTGATTCTGGTGGTGGGAGCTCCTGGAGGGTTGGGAGCTGAGAAGTGGGACAGTCAAGGAAGTCTTCCTGTAGGCAATGACCAGGCTGAGGTCTTGGAGTTAGTTCAGGTGGAATGGACTGAGGAGCCATCATGGTCCCTTATATCTACCTCTCTAGCACCCTTTTCTGATGAGGAAATGAGGGTCTGAGAGGGCTGAGCAGGTGCCAAGACAACCCTGGAGTAGCGCTGAAGAGCCTGAGCTATCTCAGGCCTCCTTCCTCTGTCCACTGACACCTCCTTCCCCTTCCTTCCACAGCATCTTTCAGAGCCTGGCCCTTCCAGACCCTTTCTTCCAGCCCAGGTCCAGGGCCTGGACCTGCCTTGTGTCTTCAGGATACTGGCAGCAGGGATAATGGCCAAGAGATGTGATAGATGGGGGTGTATGTGCTGGACAGGGAGCCCCTTCATCCTGCCACTTGGCCTTGTCCACTCTCTGAACCCACTGGCTGGCTCAGAAGTTGAGGGACAAATCTGAATCTCTGTCTGGAACAGAGGTTCCCTGCACATGTCCCTTCCCTTCAATCCCATACCATCTCCCTAGCTTGAGCTCTTGAAGGGCCAGAGAGGAAAGTGCCTAGCTCAGGACGACATGAGGCAGGATGACACGACACACTACTCCAGGCCTTCTGAAGGTGCAGCCCTGGGCCTTGCCAGACCTGAAGGAGAAAGCAAGGGACAAACAGATCAGGCTCTTGGGCTGGAAGCTTTCTCAGCCTCACGTGGCCACGAACATTTGTCCTGACAACATCCCAGGGGCCCGAAAGCTTCCCTGTACCTCAAGGTGCTTCATTCATTCACTCCACAACATTTTAGGATCTGCCACCCTATGCCAGCACTGTGGATATAACAGACCAAGAGAGGAAAGAGTCAGGGCTCAGTGCTAAGGGCCCCCATGCTGCCATTCAGCTAAGGATTCTTTGCAGTTCTGCTAGCAGTTCTGATGTCACCAGATGACAACAGTTGACACAGTCAGCTGCTGGTCACTGCTGCCGCCAGCCATCAGCATCTGATATTAGCTTGTGCTGGACACCATAGGTTGACTCTGCTGGTCACTGTCCAATGCCAGCTTGTGCTAGGGTAGTACACAGGAGAGACCTCTCCTAGACTGAAACGCAAGAAGTGCCTGGAAAGTGCTATTTATGTAGCAGCTTGCAGACCTATTTCATTGAGGGTGATGGCTGAAACCAGGGAATCTTTTGGAGGGCTTGCTGTGAATTCTGGGTATGAAAACAAAGGGGCCATCTGTGCTTTCCTGATCTTAGCTACTCCTGGGTGCCCTCTGTTCTCAAAAATGCAATAGTATCGACTGAAGTGGCAGGAATGGGGGAGGGGCCCCACACAGCCTGGCTGCGCTCATGTTGGAGCGGAGAATGGCAGTTTGATAGCTAGGGAGGACACTGGAGCAAACTGTCCCAGTCCATTGGGGTGCAAGGAGAAACAAAGGAGAGCAAGGGGGAAGGGCAAACAGCCACCAGAAAAGTCATACTTCTTTGTAGCCAGCACAGGGACAAATGAGTGAGACAGACACTTCTACTTCTCTAGAGAGAGACCCCTGACTGCTCTATGGGTACACTGCACAGCGTGACAATCAGGGAGGCTTGGGGTCTGCAGGAGGACCCACCTGGTTGGAGCCATCTCAACGGAGGCCTAAGGGTAGGTGACCACCAAATGGTGGAGCAGGGAGGAGCATCAGTCAGGGCACCAAGGCCTGACTGTCAGGTCCTCTCACTCTGTCTCTCTGCCAGCAAGGTCAGATGAGCGCTCTGTGAGTCAGCCAGGAGTGAGGCAGCATTTGCCTCTGGCTGCTCTGTCCTTTTCAATCACACACCTGCACACACAGGTAGGGCCAGATAACACAGAGACAGCCAGGACCTTGCTCATCACCAGCAAGTGGAGCTGTAGCTGGGTCTGGCCTCTGGGCCTGAGGCTTTTCCTCCATAGCTCTCCCCTCCTGCTGCAGGAGTCACCTGTATACACACAGCCACAGCCCTAGACAAGGGTCTTGCTCACTGCTTCCCAGAGGCTAGCATGGCCCCACCCAAGTCTTGCGTCATCCCCTGGGATCCTGACTACCCTCTGCCTTGCTAGGCTGAGCTTCTGGGTGCAATTAGTGTCCATGGGATGGGCAAGGGCCAGGATTCAGGGCCAGCTCTGCCCCTCTGTGCCAGCCCCTCGTCCTTTATGAGATTCTATTTTCGGCTCTGCCAGGGTGCAAATCCAAGGAGCTGCTATGTAGATGGAGCAGAGTCTGAGAAGCTGTGCCCTGCCTTAGTGTACTGCCTGCTCCTGGAAAGGGTTGGGCCCTAGGTCTCTAAGAGAGACAAACTAGTTTCATGCCTGGCTGGTGGGACCTATCGGCACCAGCACCCAGGGGTCTGGGCAAGGGTTACCTACTGCCAAAGTGTGGATGACGAGGGAGAAGTCTTTAGTGTGGCATCAATGAAATGAGGGAGAGAAACTGTATGGGGCCATGGAACCATGGCAAAAACAACTGTGGGACCTCAGAGGCCCATGTCTGCAGGCACTTAGCAGTAGGGCTTGCTGAACACCAAGACTTCTATTCATTCCTCTATTCAGCCACCCATTATCTATCCATTAATTTATTTATCATTCGTCTGCCCATCTATCTTTCCATCATCCATTCACTATCTATCCATTCGTCATCTATCTGGTATCCATCCACCCACCCACTCACCCATCCATCCATAACCTACATGTCATCCACCCATTCATCCTCCATCTATCCATTCATCATCCACTCATTCATTATCCATCCATGCATCCATACTATCATTATCCATCCATCCATTCTCCATACAATGTATGTTCCCCATACATTTGTCTATCATCTGTCCCTTACCCTCTCATATTTCCGTTTATCCACCTATCCATCATCCATCCATTCATTATCCATCTATCATCCACATGCCCATTTGTCTATCATCTATCCTTTATCCATCCATCCATTCATAGAGTTATTTATCATCCATCATTGACCCATCTATCCACCTATCCATCATCTATCCATTTGTGTATTCATCCATCTCCCTTCCATCCACCCATCCATCCATCCATCCATCCACCCATCCATCCATCCAATCACATATCCATCATCCATCCATTATTCTTCCATCCTTCATCCACCCATCAATCTTACTCATCTGACTATCCATCCATTTATCCATTCATCCCATAAACCAGTAAGGTACCCTGGATGACAGGAATATGGGTGTGAACAAGGCATGTTCCAGTCCTCTCAAAGCTCATATTTTTCAGGCACCAGACACAAAAACAACGAAATACATTCTGCAATGTTAAGTCTGTACAGGGCTGTGAAGACAGACCAGGGCAGGGGGATGGAGTGTTAGATTGGGTGTCCCAGGAAGAACAAACATTTCAGACCCTGTTGACAGCCTGGGAGTGTCATGGAAGAAATTCACACTGCTGTACAAGATGATATTTCCCTTAGTCACATGGAAAAAGCCCAGGATACTGATTACATTAAGTCCCCCCAGGGACATCTGTTTCCCACTGGTCCCACCCTCAGAATGCTTTTACTCTTTCATATCCTTGGGAATTCCCATGCCACCCACATTACTTTCCCTGACAGTTGGTACAGACCAGTTCCCTGGAGAAGTCTCAACATGACTATGGATGTGGAGACTTTCAGCATGTGCCAGGCCCCATCCCTAGCTAGGTGTTACCACTGGTAGGCTCTGCCTTTCTGGAGATACACAGCCATTAAGATGCTGTCTCTGCTCTGCTCCCTCCTCCCCATCTCCTACCCATTTACAAATCTGCTCCCGGTCAGAGAAAGGCCTCAGAGGGAGTTAGTCTGCACAGGTCTGCAGGTGCGGCCACTATGGGATTTGCAACAACCACATTTCAGACAGGCTTTCTCCAAAGAGTGATAAGTTATCAGCTTATCTGATAACTTGGGAGCTGGGAGGAGACTTTGGGAGGACATCATTGATCCCTGTCTTAAAGAGAGAAGGGAACAATGGAGGCTCACTGCCTGCCCTGTTGGCCTGTCTGCCATGGGCCCCATGCCTTCCAGAGCAGTTGAGTTGTCCACAGGGAGCACGGTGGGGCTGAGGGCCAAGTTCATTCCTCAAGCTTCAGACAGCTGCTGCATTTGAGGCTAGAGTAGGCTGGCTTGGCCTGGTGGCCAGTGAGAGCCTGGTTTGACGCTCAGTCCAGGGCAGAGATGAGGGTGTTTATCCAGGAGTTTGCATGTGATGAAAATCATCTCTGGGTGTGGGTACAACCCTAGGGAAGGAAGAAAGTTCTCAAGTGGGGCCCTGCCAGGGAGCTCATTACCACAAGCTTGGGCATAAGGGATGGAGAGGTATGGTGTCTGCACCTAGAGTTATGTAAGAAGGGTGTGGGCAGGTGCTTGGGGGCAGAGACACTGGTGCCCGGGATAGAGAAGCATCCCAGACTGAGAGCCCAGGTCTGATGAGCCACTGGCACAAAGGGTCCTGACAGGGCCGCACCTTCACTTGGAACTCCCCACTGGTCATTGTTGTGGGCCTAACCACTAGGCTGGCCCTAGGGTTCTGGCTTTGCTGCATCTTGACTCTTAGCCCAAGTGCCTCTGAAGCTCTGGCTGGCTCCTTCCCCACCCAGCTATCCCTGGGGCACTCAGGAGTTACTGTCCCAACCTGTTCATGCCCTGCCCCATGTGTGCCTAAACAACTTCTCCTAAACCAGCCTTAGGAGCAAGGGTGTGTGTGTGTGTGTGAAGCCTGCAAACGCTTCCCGAGCCCCTCTTCCTCTGTTTCCCATCCAGCCCCATCTTCCACTGGCTTGGGGCCATGACTCCTTCCCCCAGCTCCACCAGCTCTGCCCCATGCTGCACTCCTTTTCCAGAGGGGAGGCCCCGACTCTAGACTTGGCTGGTTGGAGTACCTCCCCTGCTGACCAAATACTCTTGGGGCCAAACCTTGTCTCCTTATCCTGCCAGGACTTCTGCCTGGGCCAACCATGCCTTCCTCCTCACATGGCCATGCTCACTGTCCTGTCACAGGTGGTCACCTCCCTCCCCTCATGAGTGGCCATGGTCCCTCAGCTTCCAAGGTGTGGTCTCCTCAGTCCCTGGAGGTTTTTCCTTCCTCTAGGCCTTCTCCTGTGCCAGGCTTGCTCTTGAGGACCCTGAATCTCAGCCAGACATTCCCCCAGGACTGTCCCTCCAGCCATTTGTGGTGTGGGCCAGCATAGATCTGCTGCTTTGCTTGCCCTGGTCATCTCTCCTGCCACAAAGGCAGGGAGTGTGCCTGGTGTCACTATGGTAGTCAGAAGCCCGATGAGAACTGGGGTGCGAGGCTTGAGGGGTGCTGATGTCATGCCTGTGGGAAGCTGTGAGGAATGCAGAGAGCTCAGTCTCCATATACCACTTTGCCAGCCCTCTGTAAGGTGCCCCTGCCCATCTCCGAAGTATAGGAGCTTGTGTCCCCTGAGGGTGAGGGTTACCAAAGGCCAGAAAATTACCCCAGACTCCTCCAACTGAGATTTGCAGCTTTATTCTTCTCTCAGGAAACCCTGGTGGGAGGACTAGCTTATGGAATTTCCAGGGAGGTAGAACTGTTTTCCATATTCAGTGAGGATGGACACCTAAGCTCCAATGCCTGACATTGTGCCCCAAAGTGAGCTGTCCCACCCCACAGTGGGCAGCTAAAGGACCATTTAAAAGGCTTAGGTTCACAGGGACAGGATTTGATGGGGGTCCCTGGCTGGAGGCCTTGGCCAGGATATAGGAAAGCATATACTGGGAAGCCCTGGGAGGCAGGTCTGTGATGGGTTGGGGACAGTGGCCAGCTGGTGAGTGGAAAACATGGCAGAAGGATGGAATAAATGATTGAACATAAGAAATAAGTGGGTGAGTGAATAGATAGATGAATGGATAGATGGGTGGATAGATGGATGGATGAGTAATGGATAAAAGGATGAGTGGATAGGTGGGTGGATGGAAGATGAATCGATGAGTGGATGGATAGATGAGTGGACTGATAAGTGGATAGATGATGGATAGATGAGTGGGTGGGTTGTTGGGTGGATGGAGTGAGGACAGGGGTAGCTACGGGAATACAAAGACCTTGAGGAATCTAATGCCCCAAACTCCCAGCCATGTCCTGTAGGCCAGGGCACAAGAGGCCAAGGGGCTAGATTGATACAGGATATGTGTAAGACTGCTTCAGTGATAATGGAAATTAAAACTCAGGCAACAGCAGGAATTTATAGCCAAAAGCTTTAATTAAGAAAGAAGAGAAAATGGGAAGGAACTTCAGCTTGAAGAACTTGAAGGGGCAACAGGAGAGCACAGTTCTGAAGAGATCAGATTGGCTTATTAATGAAAAAAAAAAAAAAAAAAAAGAGGAACTAGTTTTTAAAGGCATTGTTGGGATGAGCTAGATCTGGCAGTTTTCCACTGGGTCATGAATATGGCATTTCTTGAGACTTTTTCCTTGTATTTTAGGAGATTTCCTCCTGGTATAAGTTGCGGATTAATAGCTAGTAAGGAGAGAGCATGTTACATTCATTGTTAGCGAGGGAGAATGGGAAAGACATGTCTTTCTCTTTAGTGGGTAACAGGTTATGAATTAAGACCTGAGAATCCCCATGTCTCTTGTCCCTGTTCTACTTCATTATGGCTATGTACACAGTATCCTGCCAAGCAAGGCTGGAGCGAGTAGGAACCCCAGGCCTGAACCTCTTAGTTCTTAGCCTGGAAAATGAGGGTAGAGGATGCTAGGGAGAACTGGGGGATTCTTCTTATTCCAGGATGGCTAGGGGTCCCCAGGACCCGGCAAAAGGCTGAGGATCTCTGGGAGGGGGATCTTGGAGAGGCACACCCTTCTCAGGTGTCCTTTGTTGGGAGTTCACTGAGGCAGAGAGAGCTATCTTTGTGGGGTAGGAGCCCCAGGGGCTTCAGCCCTTCATCTCTCCCTGGGGCGGCCTGGGAGAAGCAGGGCAGGAAAGACAGCTAGAACTCAGACCCTCCTCTGGGACTGGGTAGGGTGCAGGGAGCTGCTCAGCCTGTGAACAGAGCCCTGCTGAGAGGATGGGAGACTCAGATCCTGGCCTTCAGCAGGCCACCTGGAGCAGTGCCCACAGCAGGCTGGCCGAGGCGCTGGCCCAGAGGGCTCCAAGGTTGCATGTTAAGCCCGAAGCTGCACTGTTGCACCCGGTGTTCTGACAGCACGAAACGGAGAGGGCACGGCCATCTGAGGACACAGTGCTGTTGGGGCATGTTGGGGCACAAGACTTCATGACCAGCATGCCTCCAGGGTTGGCTGTAGAGAGAGAACAGGATCCATGGTGTTACGAGCCACAGGCCCTATGGCCCCCACCACCCACTGGGCCCTTAGGGAGCCCCACAGCTGGGGGCACAGACTGTTTTGGGGAGTCCTGCAACCTCGAATGCCTGTGAGAGCTTGAGGGGGGAGTTTTCTGTGGGTGGCCACAGGGTACCTGTGGGGTCCTGTCTCCTGCTCCAAACAGGCTCTTTGGGAATGATATGATGGCTCCTTCCTCCCCTAGTATCCAGGAGCTCACTTCTCTTCTCTGAGGATAGACCTGGATCCCCTCTCATCCCTCTTCCCTCCTGTGCCTGGGAGGCCTGAGATGGTCGTGAGGGATGCTGAGGGCCACCTAGCCTCCATAGCTGCCTTTAGACCTTGAGTCCCATAAGGAAAATGGAGTCAGGCATTGCCAGGGACCCTGGGGAGCCAGAGAGGATGGTTATGTTGTGGGTCTTGGACAGTGCCCCATCTCTAAGAGGGAGACACTTGAGTGTGTATGCACATAGCAGGGATGAGGAGGCTGCTGGAATGATGGCAGCTGTTTTTTCTTAGCCTGCTCTGTTCAGAACATTCTGGGGCTATGATCCTGACCTGGGGGCTCTTGTTTGCATCTGGCCCAGGAAACACGGGATGGGGGCAGGTACTTCTATCTTGGGAAGCCTGATCTCTCTATGCCTCATTTTCCCTGTCTAGAAATGCAGATAACAGTGAAGCCACCTTCTGCTCTTGTCTGGGAGTTAAATGAGTAAATTCCTGGGTAGGGTTGAGAGCAGGTGGCACATGGTGACTATAGGGTACACGTTAGTCATTACCAGAGTGTAGTTAGTAGTACAGCTGAGTAGTTCAGGGACATCTGAACAGCCCTTTTCCAACCTTGGCAAAGCAGAGGGATAGAGCTGCCAGGTCCAGGCTGATCTGTGGCCGTGAGGCTGTGTCACTGGCTGGGAAGTGGCTCTGACAGGCACCTGACAATGGTGCTTCTTTACATCTTCCTCATTTGAAGTTTTTAATTGAACACTGTGGTTAGTAGGTGCACATGCCTAGCTTTAAGGAAGGAGTTGTTTTTCTGGATAAGATGGAAGAGGGGTAGCATTTGTAGTCTGTTTCCGAGAAATCACGGGGTGACGTGGACAGGATGGCACCCTCACCAGCCCTCACAAGCTGAGAGTTTGCAGAGAGCAGGCCCTTGCTTCAGCTGGAGCTGGCCTGGAGATCGCATGGTGGGAGGCTCTGAGACGTGGGGCTCCTGAGCCAGCTGTGGGAGGCTTGAGTCAGATGACCTGTCCCCACCGAACCCTCACCTCCTGGGCCTGGCCTTGTGAGTCAGTAGTAAACACTGATACCATCTCCCATCCTTTCCCTCTCCCCAACCGCAGGGGCGAGGAGATACCTGCTCTGACCACACACACATTAGGGAAACCCACAATATCCCAGGGTCACCTCTGTAGCATAAGGACACTAGTAGATTGCTTCTGTCTACCCATGCTGGACCATCCTGCCAGAAGCTCTTGTTCCCACCCCCATGCTGCTCCAGGGTGCCTCCTACTGTCCTTCTGTGAGACACCCCCCACCAGTCAGCCTCTGGCACCCCCATAGCCACAAGGTTTGGATAGGCTGTGACCTCTGAGGCCCTTAGAGGACAGGAATGGCCCCAAACATCTCCAGGTCCCCAGGTCCAGCAGACATTAGGGGAGATGGATGAACAGACAATGGCCAGACAGACACATGCTCAGTGGGGGGTCAAGTGGGAAGAGGGGCAAGAATGGAGCCTAGAGTGCTGGGGAACCTGAGAGTCTCTCCACCCCTGGGATGGCGCCATGGGCCATCAGGAATTCTGGCTTTGCCTAGGTATGAGAGCTGAGGCTTCAAGAGAGGGTATCCAGGGTGTCCTGGGTATTCTGCTGACCACTGTGGAAGACTGTCCCTTACTCATCTCCCAGCTTTATTGTTGGAGCCCTCTGATGGGTGGTTTGCTGCTCTTTGCACCCCCTGAAACCCTTCAGAGCAAAGATCCCATCTTCCCAGATTCTGCCTTGTGCTGGGCACAGTGGCTGGGCCATGGGGCCCATAGCTGCTCACAGGACCAAGAGCAGCTTGGTCCTGGCACTGCCAACCCTACATCTGGGTGCCACCATAGAGGGTTGGTTATGCCCTAGTCCCCAGGTGTGGTAGAACAGGAGTCTCTGGGCAAGACCCTGCTCTACTTGGTGGGAGAATCCTGGAGGCAGTGGAAGAGCACATGATGCTCCCTCCCAGACCCACTGAACTGAGAGGAGCACGAAGGGCATCTGGGGACTGAGCAGGAGCTGTATGGAGTCTGGGCCATGCTATGTGTTTGGGGGCCCCCGGCAAGATGCCGCCTCTGTAAAATGGGTATAACTCCCAGTCTGAGCTTGTGGGGCCTCGGTGGGAAACTGGCCCAAGGCCACACCATGAGGCTGCCTGACCCCATAACCACAACAGCTGCATTTATTGGGAGTCAGGCATCATCCTGATAGTTGCAGCAAGCTGCAAGAGGAAAGGATCCCCATACCCTTTCTAAACTCAGAGGTGACATTGCCTGTCCTGTGTCCCCACCAAGGTCTGAATGGTCAGCCTGCTCTCCACCACCCCTATGCCAGCTCCCTTCCTAGAGATGAGGTAATTCCTCAGTTTGGAGTCCCACCTGGTCCTGTTGTGTCTTCCTGGTCACCCTTCAGCACTGCCCAGTCTTGTCTTCTGCAGCTGGGTCAGGTCTTGCTACACTCAGGGTCCCTCTGCGGGGCACCTTCTCCCCAGGGATACTCAAGTGCTCTGCTAGGATGCCTGTTACTATCACCATCTTGGCCTGATCTGTAAGCTCTGGGCCCTGGTCCAGCCCTCTGGCTTAGAGAGGAACCAGACTACAGAGGAGCACAGGAGGCCAAGGAAGAATAGGGTCTGGCCTGAGGGGTGCAGGGGTGCTGGTCAGAGGGCCTTCTTATTGACACTGGACCACTATGACATAAATAAGGAAGAGTTCCAGGCTCAGGAGGAGGGCACTCAGGAGTGGAGGTTATGGCTGGCTGCTGCTGGTTAAGACAGGGAGCTGGGGAGATCCAGGCTCTGGCACTGGCTGGGGGCCAGCATCTCCCAGATCACAACATACATACAACTGCCCAATCTTTACTCTAGTTTGAACTGTGAACTGGAGGGTAGTGGTGCCACTAGGGTCTTTCCTAGGGTGGGGCAAGGGCACTGTGGGCTTCTGGCTGGGTATGGAGGGTGGTAAGGGGCTGAGATGGGGCTGGGAGCATATCTGTGCAGGACTGGTGGCAGGACAAGTGGGAGTGGTCCAGATACTCGCCCATGTGATCACACAATACTTGTCTGTCGGGGCACACTCCACTAGAGACTCGCAGTTCTCGTGGCTGCAGCACACATGGCAGTGTAGGGCCTGGGCTGAGGGAAAGCACAGGCTATCAGTCTGGGCTGGGGTTTGGGGCAAACACTCAGCCACCTGCCTAGTGGTTTGCTCAAGGTTACCCTCCCTGAGCCTCTTCCTCGCTCCTCCAGGGGAGCTCAGAGGAGCAGAGGGGATAGGGACTTTGTGGTAGTGATTCTGACATGTTCTCCCTTCTGTCCCCTCTGGCCACATGCCAGGCTGCCTGAGAGACAAGCAGGCAGGCGGTATATTGTGGCAAGCTACCCTCAGGCTGGGCTCACAACCCTTTTGGCCTGTGGCTTCCCTAGCACCTATGAACTCATGCACACATCTGCCTCCCTGCCCTGTGGCTGCTTCTGGAGAGGGGACTGGGAACCCTAGAGAATGTGGTAGAGCCATGTCAGCTAAACCAGTGAAAGACTAGATGGATGGATAGATGAATGGATGAATGGATGGATGGATAGATGGGTGGATGGATGAATAGGTGGGAGGATGGAAGAATGGGTGGGTGGGTGGACAGATGGATGTGTGGATAGATAAATGGATGTATGAGTGGATGAATGGATACGTAGATGGGTGGATGAGTGCATGGGCAGAGGGATGCATGGATGGCTAGATGGATGGATGAATGTATGTATGTGTGTTGTATGTATGTATGTATAGATGGGTGGGTGGATGGGTGGAGAATGAGTAAGTAGTGGGTGGATAGGCGGGTAGATAGATGGGTAAATTGGATGGATGGATGGATGGATGGATGGATAGATGACTAGGTGGATGGATAGATGGATGGATAAGTGGATGGATGCATAGACAGGTGGATGTATGGGCAGATAGATGGGTGGATGGATGGCTGGATGGGTGGGTGGAAGGAATAAACAGGACGTTGGTGGGTGGATGGATGGATGAGTAGATGACTAGAGAGTGGATAGATGAATGGATGGGGGGTGGGTGGATGAGTGGGTGGACTGGTGTATGTATGGGTGGGTATATAGGTGGATTGGTGGATGGATGAATGGATGGATAGATGAATTACTATACTAGTTTGATGGAAAGGTGGATGGTAGAAGGCAGAAAAATAGAGCAGCAGTGTTTAATATAAGGAAAGTTGACTTCAAAGGTGATCTGGTTTTAATTCTGTTGTTCTCTGTCTCTTCCTTCTCTGAGCCAAGGTTTTCCCATGTATGCGGTGGGAATAACAGTAACATTCTTGGTCTTCTCAGAAGATGAATAATGTAATGTATACTGCACATGGCTCCTGTCACCTTATTCCTTAGAGGAGGACTTGAAGAATTTCCAGCTCTGAGATAGTTGCGTGGAAGCCAGAGGCAGGTGGTTTGCCTGACTAGGGTAGTCTGGCTCTGAGGACTTTGAGCCCAGTATGTCCTTATAGCTGATCAGTTAGAGGGAAATAATAGCCCGGGCCTTGTGCTCTATCCACCAGAGACGTGCTGGTAATCCCCAGCCTTGGGCTGAATGCAGAGGTCACAGCACAATGCACCTGTCCAGGCTGTTAGTGGGAGAGAGCTAGACAGGGTCTGGAGATGGCTGACCCAAGGTGCTGTGTGGTCAGCCCTAGTTTCCTACTACAGGGACTATGACAAGGCTGCCCTCGAGAGAACACAGGCTGGGTGTGGCTGACCCATGGACAGTGAAGTTTCTGTGAGTGGGCTGGAGTAGAGGGTACCATGATTGCTCTGTGGAGATACCCGGTAAGAGCCAACTTGTTTTTGATAGAGGGCAGGGTGACCTTGGAAGTCTTCCTGGAGGGGATGGGGCAGATCTAGACCTGCACAAGATTCCTATGGGAAAGAGATGCAGTGTGAGGCACTGCAGAGACAAAGTTAGCTTTCATGGGTTGCAAGGACTCAGAGCTGGGATTAGGCATGCTGAGGGTTAGGAAGCCAAGCATCATGTCCTGGCTTGGAGGCTGCTGCTAGACTTGGGATGTGTGTTCTGTAAGCAGTGGCCTATAGAAGGTCCTATAGGAGGTTACCTATCAGGGGTTTCCCATAGAGTATCCTATGTGGGGTATCCTGTCAGAGTGTGCTGTATGAATACCCTGTAGTGGTGTCCTGCAGGTGTGTCCTGTGCAAGTATCCTAGGCAATGTGCACTTACTCTGACCTTAGAGGTCCATCTGTGGAATGAGATGACCTTGCTTTCTATACATGGGTCTGCTGGGGCCCCAGCCTCCATGGCCCCTGACTGCAGAGTGTGGAACAGATTGTCACTGACCTGAGGGCTGCAGGTGATCAGGCTCAGACCAGCACAGTGCCCCTTTCTAGGCTGAGAACCAGGTCATGGTTCTGGAGTCCCAAGGAAAGAACCTCCCTGTTGGGGGTGATCCCTGGCTATTTTTGGTGCCCACCTGCATCTAAGTTGTCAGTCTTGCTGAGGTCAGGGAGATGATCCTAGGTTACTCAGAAGGACTCACAAGACCTCAGTTTCCCTACTGGGGTCTCCCTGGTTTCCTGACTTGGTGCTGGTAAGGATTCCTGAGCTAACACTAGTTACATCCTCAAGCAGTGGCCAGTCCCAATTAATGCTATGTAACACAAGCACTCTATGGTCACCCTCCCAGGAGAGCTGAGCCCTGGGGGACAAAGGTGTTCCAGCAAGTGTCCCTACCTCCTGACACAGCCTTCCTTTCTCCTGAAGTTTCACCCAGACCCTAGGGCAGGTGTGATCAGAGTAGTGCCCTGGCCTGGGACCCTCCCCCACCAGTACCTTCCTCTTTGTGCTTTCTGATAAATAGTGCCCCCAGCCCAAACTTGACCACTCCCTGTCTTCTGTGGCCAGCCTTGAACCCTTGCCTAATGCTGCTCTGTCTGTCTCTCCAGCTGCCCACTCTGGGCCTCCCTCCAGCTAGAGTGCTTTCCGAAGTCCCCTCACCCTCCCCTCCTCTCCCCTCCCCATCCCACCTACTCCACACTCAAGAGAAGCTGATGGGGCTAATTATCCTTGGATGATAATTATTCAGTTGATAATCACAGGCTATAGCACATATCCTCCCACCCCTGGCCTCATTTCTGTCTCCAAACCAGGTCACTGGGATCAGTGCAGAGTGGGCTGGAAGGAGGGAGACCCACTTGTTCTGTCTTGCCCAGGATTTTTCATTTTAGCACTGAGTCCTACACCCTAGGAATTTTTCATCCTGAGAAGAAGAGGCAGATGGCCCCCTAACTGAATCCCAGGTCTCAGCAGTTCAATGTCTTAGGCCTCCTGCCTGGAGTTTTACCTCCACAAGAGCCAGAAAGATACCAGACACCTTGTCCAAAAGAAAGGGTACTCAAGTCTGGGTGGGCAAGGAGCCATATAAGAGGCCTCCTCCTCACTCCCTGTAGCCTCCACCTCATGCTCATACCCTAGATGGCATCGACTTCCTTGGCCCAAGACAGACATGCTAGTGCCCAGGCCTGGGGAGGCCTGCCTGCCCCACCCCTGCATGGTGCCACCAGTGACCTTACCCAGAGCAGCACACACAGCAGCTTGAAGCAGCAGCACCAGAAGAGGCCTCATCGTGGACATCCACTGGCAACTGGGGAACTGCCAGAGCAAGGGCACCTTTATACAACTGCCAGGCAGCTGGGGTCAGACTAGGTAATTTGACTGGAACATGAACATGGGATGGTAGGGCTGTGACTCATCCCCAGGGGCCTCAGGGCTCTCAGGAGGTCTGTCCCTTGGTCCCATGGGGGGCCCCCGTCTGTCCCTTGGTCCTGAGCCAGTGGCCTCCTTTCCTGCAGTTAACAAGAGGCTCTCAGGTGGGTTGGAGAGAAGGAAGGCATCTTCCCTGCCCTGAGGGTCAGAGGAAACCAGCCCTGCTAGAGCTCTTCTGAGATGTATAGTCTGTCCCCTCTGCCTTCTCCCAGGCAGGCAGGGAGGAGCCCAACTCATTTTAATGGGGAAATGGAAGCACTGTGGCCTGAAATCTGGCTTTGGGTCAATGCTCCTTCATCTTCAGTGTGCACAGTCACTTGGAGACCCGGTTAAACTTCTGATTCTGACTTGGAGGGCAGGACTGAAATTCTGTATTCTTGGGAGCCCCTGGGGCTCACTGTGCTGCTGGTCTAGAGCCCACAGAACCAGACCTGAGGTAGAACCCTAGTGTCCATGCCGGCTCCCTGTGTCTGACCTCCAGGCCAGCATGGAGACTATGAAATGACCAGGGTGTCCAGGGACACAGGGACTGGCTTGTGCTTCCATTGACCTGTCAAGTCTTGCTGGGGTCTCAGAGGCTGAGGGGCAGAGGCTCGTGCCTCCTGGTTTCTCCTCCCTCCTCTCCAATGGCTCCCCATCCCCAGGCCTCCCTGGTCTCTTTTGGCCTCCCTGCTTCCCCTTCTGGCCTTCCCCTTCCCCCTGGAGGCTCCTCTCTCAGCCTCTTGTGTGGGCGCCTCCATCCACCCCACCACAGTCATGTTTCTCTAGAACTCTTAGCCCCTTGCCCTGGCCTGTGCCCAAGAGGTGCTTGAACCCCTTTGCCGATCCCCTGGGGGGGCCCTAGGATAGAGCTGGGACAGGGAATACAGGGTTAGCTCTGGGGCTGTGGGGGCTCTGAGAAGTCCAGATCTAAACTCATACCAGGTGCTCCTAGGGGGTGGATAGTATACGTGTCAGCAATATTTTATTTTTACTGTTTCTTAGATTCTTTTAGGACTTGCATTGTTGTGGACATATGGTGTGTGATCCCCTATTTGCCTCAGACCTCAAATGACAAGGAGGGGCCCACCCTCATCAAGACCCCAACAGAGGGCACTGTGAATAGCTGCCAAGAACTGGGCTCTGGTCACTTCATCAAGAATGGGGCATCTGTGAGAGGGTGGGTAGGGGCTGGCTGGGCAAACTTAGGTACTCCACCGTGTGTGCTCTGCTCACCCTGTTCATCCTCTCTGCCTACTTTGGTTGCTTCTGAGTTTGGGGCCTCCTAGCTGCAGATGTGGTGGCAAGTGAGCTCAGCCAGCCCTTGCTAGTTTTCTGAGAGCCCTGCTGTGCACAGCCTTGAGCTGGCTCAGGACAAGGACTGGACTTGGGGCCTGGGCACCTTCCCAGATACCACCCCAGGCTTTGGCCCAGGTCTGAGTGTCTTCTGGTCAGAGAGTGTGTCAGGACAGACCCTGGCACAGTCTCAGAAGGAAGAGAAAGAGGCCCCAACCAGGCCCCCAGGCTTGGCATCTCCTGCTGGAGGGCAAGAGTGATTATCTCAGGAATGGGAGGCATCTGCAAGCTGCCATTGCCAATTTGGATGGTGGGACTATGCTACACCTGTCCCTCCCCAGACTCAGGCCCAGACCTGCTTCTTGCCCTTCCCTCTCCAGTGCCCATGTAACCTGCTATGGGGCTCTGTGAGTGTGAGAATGCTGGGAGGTGGTGGTAGGGGACAAGAGATCCTGGGGCTGGGGGGTCCCTCTGCCCTAGGCAGTGAACCTCTAAGTGTTGGGCTGGAGATCCTTGACATGGGGTGCAGGAACAAGGAGCTTGGAGTTGGGGTGTGTGTGTGATGGGACCCATGTAACAGAAACAATCTCTGTCAGATGACAGCAAGGGCCACATAGCAGTCTAGCTGTGACAGGGGCCAGTGGCCATTTCCTGAAGAAGGTACTAGGAAAGTTGTGTTGGGAAATATGAAAAGAATCTTGAAAATATAGGATGAGCCAACATAACAGGGTGATCCAGGGCTTAATGAGTTCCAAAAACCTGATACTGGCAAAGTCACTGGATTTTACCCCACGCATACAATAGTTCTATGTTCTCAGGGGTCTGCAAGACCCCTTGGGGAGGGACTTGAGAAATTCCGAACTCACTGACTTTCAAAGGGCCTTTTAGGGACAAAGGTTCTGCAGCCTCTATGGGGCGGGGTGCTGCATTGGTCCTCAGGTGAAGGGAAAGCCAAAGGCAGGAACTGCCAGGGCCGGGCTGGGGTGTGCAGAGGCTGTGGCCTGGCTGTGACCACCCCCCATTCACCTAATCAGCTATCAGGAATGTACTCTCCAAGAGAGTCTGGAGCCATAATTGACTCAGCCTTTTCAGGCTGACACCAGATCCACTCCCAGAGCACCAGCAGGAGATAGGGCTTTGTGACCCAGAGATGTACAGGGCTGGTGAGGGAGTTGGGCACTGTGAGGCATGCACTGTCAGGAATCGAGGTAGATGCCAGTCAGAGTCCACCACTGGGCAGGATCCTAGAGGCAGTTAGGAGTCCTAGAGATGGGGCCTGCCCCTGTTCTGCCCCTGCCGAGGCTCTGCCTCCCTCCCACCCTCCACCGAGCCTTCTCCCTTCTGTGCTGGGGGCTGCAGCTGGAAGCATGGGCAGGAGATGCACCTGCACCACCCTGCTGGAGAGGGTGAAGTGACATCCCAGTCACCCCCACCATCTGCTGAGGCTGGTACCAGACCCATCCTTGGGTGCTCAAGCCCCTTATAAAGATGCTGTATATTTGCATGTGACCTATGCACATCTTCAGTACAATTGAAATCATCTCCATTACTATAATACGTAATAGAGTGTACATAATATGTGAATAGTTATCAGTGTGTATTTTTTAGGGAATAATGACAAGAACAAAAGTCAGTGGATGTTCAGTTCAGATGCAATTTCCCCAAATATTTTTGATCTAAGTTTTGTGGGATCTGTGGATGTAGAAGCCATAGAGAGGGTTGTACTTTTCTATTATTTTTTAATTTTTGTGTTTTGAAGTACTTGGGATCGAGCCCACGGGGCACTTACCACTGAATTATATGCCTGGTCCTTTTTTATCTCTTATTTTGAGAGAGGGTCTCTCACTGTGTTGTCTAGGCTGGCTTTGAACTTTTGATCCTCTTGCCTCAGTCTCCTGTTTAGCTGGCATTACAGGCGTGCACCACTATGTCAGGCTATACTTTATAAATCACAGCTCAAGGCCCCTATGGTCCCCCTGCTGAGCCCTTATGACAGCCCAAGACTTCCTGGCACCCTTTGTGCCCATTTGGTCCCCTACCAGCTGCAGGTGGGAAATGAGTGAGGAAATGAGTGGCCCTGATCAGTGTGAGTTTGTCCAACTAGGGAGGAGCCTGGATGTTCAGGCAATGCAAACTTCTTGCTGATTTCACATGGGGGAAACTGAGTGTGGGTGGGGGTGTAGGAGGACTTGAACCAGGACTTGAACTCAAGCCCCTTAACTAGCAGGCAGATGTTGGAAAGGGGGTGTGTCTGGGGACTTGGACAGCTGGGCCTGGGGGCTCATGTGCCAAATGGAGGACACCTGTGCCGGGAAGAGCAGCATAGCCTAGCAGTCCAGAGGGGTTAGTCAGGAGAGACAAGGACACAGCCACAAACGTGGACTGGTACCTACACTGTGAGATGCTGGGCCTGCCCCCTCCTCAGCCGCCTGCACTGGTTGTCTGAAGGATTGTGGTAATGATACTGACTACCACCAGAGGATGCTGTGGGACTAGACAGGTGGGCCCAAATTCTGGCCAAGTATCCTTAGGTCTGCCCAGCACCCTGGCCTTGCCTCTGACACTCTCTTTAAGGAAAGGGTGAGGGCTTCTTGGGAAACTGCTGGTTTTAGGGAAGGGACAAGGCCACTATGCCACGAGCCCTAAGTGGCTTTTACTAAAACTCCTTTTTCCAGGTCTAATTCACATGCACACAACTCAGCCATTCAAAGCGTGCAATTCAGTCATTTTTCATATATTCTCAGAGATGTGCAGTGTTCACCATGATTTAATTTTGGAATTTTTTATTACTCCCCAAAGAAACCCTGCCCTGTTAACAGTCACTCCCCACTGCCCTCCATCCAGCCCCTGGAAACTGCTAATGCATCTCCATCCCCGTGGATGCATCCTGCTCTGGACCTTGCACATTGGTGGAATCTGACAACATGAGGTCCCTGGCACCCCAACGTAGCAGCATGTGTCAGAACCACCTTCCTTGTTGTGATGGAGCAGTAGTCCATCATATGGGTGGGCCACACTGTGTTTAGCATGCTGAAGGTAGGGTAAGCATTTGAGTTGTGGGGCATTGTGTGGGGCCAGAAAATAAGAAAATGATACAAATAAAACCAAAAACATGGGGTTAGTTAAAGGGACATATGACTAGGACTGGGCCAATTTGAGGAGCAGAATAAATAATAGTGCTATATGGGATTATAACTCATGCGTCAGATAGGTATGAGTCCATAATGATACAAATAAATGATCACAGGAAGAAATAAATGGAGGGGGAGGCTCAATCTACTGTACATGAGAATCCCAATAATTTATGTATATTATGCAGGTGTCTGTCCTCAAGGAGATGGAGCTTAATCCCTACTCCTTAACTGTGGCTGCTCTTAGGAGCTTCCCTGCCAGGAGCCCAGCCTGGGAAAGGGCAAGTGGAGAGAACATTACAGGGAGAAGCCTTGCCATGTTCTATGTCCTCTGGGAGATCAAGACCAATATTGAAGTGCCAAGTCATAGTGCGGAGCTTTGCTCGGAGTGATGAGAACGGTGCCTTCCTTCTCTCTGGTCTTCTCAAACACCAGCTCAGTCTACTCACATTAAGAAACATTCTGCAAACTATGGGCCAGTAGCAGTGGCTGACAAGGTCATGTAAAACAGGGAGAACCTGAGCATTGATCACAACTGAGAGGAGGCTAAGGACACACGACAGCCAAGTGCCATGTGAGGCCCCAGTGGGGAGCAGAATAGGGATGTTAGGGAGAAACAAAGGAAGTCAAAATAAAGTGAGGACTTTAGCTGAAAACAACATACCCATATTATTAATTATAATCTTTAATTCATAGTAATTATTAATTAAAATTCAATTATCAATCATTAATCAATAACCATAATTAATCAATAATTAATTCATTAAGTCCATTAATTAACACATTGCACTACACACAGTGTAAGATGTTGGAATAGGAGAATTTGGTTGTGGAGAATATGGGAACAGTCTTTGTCATCTTTGTAAACTCTCTGTAAATCTAAAACTATCATAACATAAAAAGTTTATAAAAATACATGTCATTGCCCAAGGTGAGTGACTTAGTGGTGGACTTTGTGTGGCTGGTAGAGTCACTCTGGGGCAATCACAGCCTTTCCTATATCCAAGTGGCTGATCTTGGAGTAGCTGTTGCCCTGGCTCCAGAATATCCCATCCAGAGGCAGGTTTTGCTGTGCAGGCAGTGACATAATTTCTCTAGTAGAAGACTGAGTAAAGTTAAGGCCATAGTTCATGTCTAGTAGTCATTACAGTAAGTCCCCCACTTATGAACATTCGCGTTTTGAACTTTCACAGGTGTACCGTACAAGATTCATTTTGTCAGATATGAACAAATCTGACTCACGAACAAACATTCTCCTGGAACGGAACTTGTTAGAAAGTCGGGGACTTACTGTATTCCATACTGAGTATTCTGACCTCCAAGCATTCTAGGATTTGGTCACATGTTAAGCCTCGATCCTGGTCACATACCGAGTCCTGGGTGTGAACAGACTTTCATCTTGGACACACACTGAGTTCTAATTCTGGTCATATTCTGAGCCCTGATCTTCGTCTCACTTTGAGTCTTGAGCCTGGTCACACTCTGAGCTCTGGACCTGGTTACATGCTGAGTCCTAGCCTAGGTCCTAGAGATTGAAAGATGTCTTAGAACCTTAGATATCTTAGAACCTTAGTGTTGGGGAAAGAAAGGAATCAAATTCCTTAGGGACACAGAGCACCCCACAAAGGGCTCAGCAGCAGCTGGGGATTCTGGCTGTAGGGCTCTGCAAGCAGTGGAGTGACCAGATGAAGTTGGGCTTCCTCCTCCTTTCCTTCCTATGAAGAGCTTGGCTATGCACCCCTGTCCCCTACAGCCTTCTGTCCTCCTGTAAGAGAAGACATCAGCTTCCCTAGGGTTCCAGCCAAGGTTTGGGTTCCCTGAAGGCCACAGAGCTACCCCACCAGCTGCTTTCTCAGGCATGTCCCCCTTCCCAAGCCATGCTTACTCCTTCATGAGGGGAGGATGCTCTGTGTGTGTGTGTGTGTGTGTGTGTGTGTGTGTGTGTATGTGTACACATTCTGGGGTCCCAGGTAGGCTGCTTGCACCAGTCCTGGCCAGTCTGGGCAGCTAGAAGCCAGGGTAAATGGACCACTGTGCTCCTGAGTATGGGGAGCTGCTGGTATTTTCCAAGAGCAAGGTGACAGCAAGCTGAGTAAATAAAGGTGTCCTGGCTTCCCTCTTAGCTCCGGTACCCTTTGGGGGCACCTAGGACAGTTCTGCTCGGCCTCCCCTGTGGTGAAAGGCTGCGTCTATGAGGCCTACAGCCAGGATGCTGGTGGTGGGCTAGGAAAGGTGAATAGGAGCTCACCAGCCAGCATGGGGTAGGAATGGGGGATGGGCGAATGCAGCAACATCATCTTAGGAAACATGGCAAGGGTCACTCTCTCTGACCTTGCCCCCTTCGCTTCTGTTATAGCATTGTGTGATAGACACTCCAGCATCCTCTAGGTGGAGCCTGTTAGCATAAGTTAGTTCTCTGTTATCCTGCTCAGGGCAAGGCCACCCTCATCCACCCTCCCTCTAGCACTCCCTGCTGGCAAAGCAAAGTGCAGAGGTAGGGTGTGGAGCTGAGGCGGGAGCACAACCACCTGGCGATCAGGGCTCCCTCAACCTGGAATGGAGTGGGCCACACCCCATGCTGCCCCTTTGAACCCTTCATCCTTCACAGACATTTTCCCAAAATGCTCCTGAGCATCAAGCCTTGTCCTGGCATCTGGTATTAACTAACGCCGAGCCTGCCCTAGGTCTCTCTGCTGGGAGCCGCCAGGCTGTCTCTGTCCCTTCACCCACACACTCATATGCAGACACACAGTCACACACTCTGCTACACACATGCAGAACACACAACACATGCATGCACTCATACACACTGACACTCATGCACATTTGCATGCTAGTAGACAATACACTTCCCACACACACACCTACACATTCACACACACATTCTGACACACATTTTCCTACACATGTACACACATACATACACATATTCATTCCCACACACATACATAATTACACACTGATACACATATTTGCACATGAATACATATAGACACATACACACTCAAATATATTCACCATGTGCACACATACACACTCATACTGACATGCAGGCTCCCACTTGTGCTTGCATATACCTGCATGTGCACATGCCCATATGTCCTCTCACTACTGCTGAGGGTGGCAGGGGCTTGTCCCTCAGAACCTTGGCTGCTCCAGAAGACAGCTCCATGGTCCTCCAGGGAAAATGCCCTACAGCTTGAGGGCCTGGCAAGACCACAGGCTGTGAAGGGGGCTTGAGTGCTCAGGAAGCCATGAATGCCAGTGAGGGATGGCCTGTGCCCTGCCCTGCTGAGGGCTCCTCTTGGGGACTTCCATTGGCTCAGGGACCTCCAACATTTCTGTCTACTTCTCTCACCTCCCACTTTTTACACACATGGACACACTGACACACACTCTCACGGACACTATCACGTGCTCCCCACATTTTAGCACCTCTTTTCTGGAATCTCAGCTTGTGTACCTGAGAAATGGAACAATGCTCCCTGCTCCATTGGCTACCAGGGACAGTCTCTTGAAATGAGAACCTGGAGGCAGGAGAGGGATAAGCGTGGAGGCAGGGCTATCAGGTCCAGAAGGGTGGGTTGAGGTTGGTGCAGGGCCTGACGGGGGCTCAGCCCTGGATGGGGGCTGCCTCAAGTACCCTCAGGTGACCTGATTAGATGTGAGACTGCCTTACCTACATGGGCCTGAGAGTTTCTCAGAGTCCATGATATGGCCCCAATGTCCAGCTTGTGAGGTGTGGCTTTCCTGGACCCCTGTCAGAGGTGCCTGAATTTAGTGACTGTGGAAAGGGCAGTACCCCAAGCTAGGGCTCCCAGAAGATGCCATGGGTCACATGGATCCGTTCCCCAGAGACCTCTTTTAGCAAAGATATCTTCTAGTTTTGCCAACTGCTGGGAGGGGAGGGGTGCTCTGAACTGCACAGGGGTGTGCGCTTTTGGAAGGAGGAGAGGAGGGCAAGGAGTGGAGAGGAGAGGGGCGGGGGAACATAGGCAGCTGTGCAGGGTGAGCAGGAGGCTGCTGCTTCCCTGTGACCAGCCTGCTCTCCTCTTTGGTGGGGGTCTATGGGAAATGAAAAAATTGCCCAATATCCTGTTCCCTAAGGGGAGGAAGTGGCTGTGACCCAAGGCTGGGGGTCAACTCACTGGGAAATATTTTCAGAGAGAATTTTTCCAAACTGAACAGGTTCTGTGACACAGGCCATGTTCTCTGCCCACTGAGGACCCCAGAGTTTTGCTCCCACCTCTCATAACTCCATGGGACTCTCAGACACAGCCATCCCCTGCTGAGCCAACATCCCTGCCACTGGAGAAGCTGGAAGGTAGACAGATTCATAGGGGAAGAGACAAGGGCAAGGTAGAGGTGTGGATTTTCCCCAGGCATGCCAAGTCCAGGCATTCCCTGGAGGAACTATGGCTTCTGTGGGCAGGGCCACAGCATGTAGTGAAGATACACATGCCCAGCTTAGCAAGACCTGCCAGCCTGAAAGCTGGCTTGTTTGCTGGTTCCTCAGGTGACACACACCTGAAGAAGGGCCATGACTTTTCCTCAGAGAAACTTGGGGAAACAAAGGCAGGTAGTACAGCAGAGCAGTGACTAGCTTAGTAGGGGTTTCCTTCCACCAGCTCACAGTAAGACAGGAGAGAAAGGCCCAAGGCTTCCCAAGAGGTACTTTTTATTTTTCTCCTATGGCTACAGAGAGTTCCCGGGAGCTGCTGCCTCCTGTGGCTGGAAGAGTTCCTGAGGCTTGCCTGTAGCTGCTTGCTCTGAGCGGCAAAGAGGGCCACTAACCCTAAGAGGTAGTAGTTGCTGGCATTCAAAGCTCAGGGCTGTTAACATTAAAAGAGCTACACTTTGTCAGTTTGTGATTTCTACATGAATTAAGCAAAAGAACATTCGGCAGCAGGTTGTGATGGCACATGCTGTGATTCCAGCTACTTGAGAAGCTGAGGCAGAAAGACAGCAAGTTCAAGGCCAGCCCGGGCAACTTAGTGAGAGTCTGTCATAAAATAAAGTAGCAAGAAAAAATAAAATAGAAAAGGTTGGAGATGTAGCTCAGTGGTAGAGCACTTGCCTAATGTGCACCAGCCCTAGGTATAATACCTAGTACTGAAAAAGAAACAAACAACCATTGACTGCTTGGAAACATGGCCTGTATGGGGGCTCTCCCCTTTAGAGAACCCTGAGAGAGAGGGCAGACCATGGTGACAGTTATAAACCTCCTTAAGCATCAGCAAGCCCATGTAGGTAAGAATCCATGTTAGTGATGATAACACCCCACTAGAATGCTGTCCTCCCAGCTTGTACCTCCAATGGGCCATGGGTCCCCTCCAGGCACTCCCAACCCCTCCTCTGGGAGCACTGGCCTCACAGGCAGCAAGAGCTTCTTGTTGTAGCTCATCCATAGTGCTCTTGCCAGCCTTCCAGTGCCACAGTGCCTTCCTATGGGCTGGTTTCCTGAGCCTCAGTGTCTCTCTCTCTCCTCAACTCCTCTTTTCTACCTCCTCCAGGAAGCCTCTCCGACCCCACACAGAGCTCTCTATTCCCCGAGTTCCTGGCATTTGGGGCTTTGGTGAAGGAAAGAGATGAGGATCCACTGCATCCCCGGGTGCACACTAGCCCATTTCCAGGCCCCTGTTGTCCCGCTTGGGCCCATTGTGCAAGAATCTGCTACCCCTCGTAGATTCAAGCACCCCCGTGGTGGGCAGCTCACACCTTCTTGAGATTAGAAACTGGGGCACCCTTCAGGACTGCAGAACTTATCCCTGGGGACACCTGAGAGGTGAACTGAACTCTGGAGCCTCAGATTATGCAAAGAGGGACTGTAGCTTAGTACTGCCCATGGTGGGCGCTTAGTCCATTCCTATCCTCTCTTATCACGTGCACAGGCTGCTGGGTTCTGTGTGAAGTTGTGCTGAGCCCTGTGTGTAGAATGGATGCGATGAAACCTTGGTTCCCAAGAGTTCATAGTGGGAGGGACCGAGGAGACACAGGGAATGGGGATTACAGCCTGGTCATTTGGGGTATAGGAGGGCCACAGATGAAGTTGAGGGATCCATCAAGCCAGGTGACCTCCCAGAGCAGCTTGTGCTCCCCAACCAGAATGTGGAGTCAGGAAGCCCTCTCCTGGGGGCACGATCCACTGGGGTGTCAGGTAGGGGGATTTCTCCGCTGAACCAGACCTTTGCTGGGCAGGAAGAAGGCCTGGCCAGGGGACAAAATGGACAAGTGGGTATAGATTGCCTCTTATCTCCAGTCCCTATCACAGTTTGAAGGAGGCCAGAGGGATGGTTCTGAAGAGGAGTATCACAACCCCAGTCCTGCTCTGAGCTTTGCCAGGGTCCAATTTCTCTACCTCCTCTACTCTCCTATGCTGTCCTGCCTGACTGCTCACAGCAAATAGGCACCTCCAAACTGCCAAGTCCACTCAGCAGGGAAGCTGAGCTTTCTCCAAGCCTGCAAGCCCACTCTGGAGCTTGGTGCATGGAGATTTCTGGGACACTGTGTAAGATGTCCCAGGGAAGCTGTGGAAACCCAGCGGGCCTTCCAGAGGCTGGAAATCCCTGCAGGCAGCACTGCTTCACTGGTTCTGCAGATGGCTGGCCAGTGTGTGGGCCTGATGCCTGGGGGTCTTGGGGTTGCCAACTGACAACAAGTGAAACTTCCATGCACAGAAGTCATCCATTTATTCATTAGTTCCACAAATATTAGTTATATCTTTTACCTAGTGTGGGTGCTGCTATTGCCCATGGTGGCCTTGACTGAGATCTGGAGGGCCAGTATCTTATATGAGAAGGACCGCAGTGGTGGGAATAACTCCCACACAGGAATGCGTATCCCACAGTCCTGGAGAGCTGAGGAGACCTATCAGTTGGCACCCTCTAGGCCCATGGGACAGGAACATTTGGCTTCTCAACCTGGCTATGTCTTCTTGGCCTGCTAAGTTCTCATGAGTGTGGGTGGCTGTAAAAGAGCAATTCCTACTCCCAGGTCTCTAAAGCCTGCAGTGGCTTCATGGCTTCCTGCCTCACCATGTGATTTCTCCCTCTAACACACACTTCTAGTACAATGCCACCTGCCATGATGTTCTACCAGAGGTGAGCAAAAACAGTACTATGCCCTTGCAGCTCCAAAACCCTGAGCCAAAATAAACCTCTTTTCTTTATAAAATAGCCTGCCCCAAAATTTTGTCACACATATTGTATTAGTCAGCTTTGCCATCACTGAGACACAATAGCAGACACCCATGATTTAAAGGCAAGGTTATTTAGGCTCATGATTTCAGAGTGTTCAGTCCATGGTCAGTGGGCTCCAAGGCAGGAACATCACAGTGGAAGGGCAGGAGAACAGTGCCAGAGAGGAAGGGGCCAGAGGCTAGGCAGAGAACTCAAGGTCATGCCTTCATGATCCACCCTAACGCACCCATAGTGTGCTTTACTAATCCTCTGGGCAACTTCTAAGCCAGTCAAGTGGACATAATTAAGCTTGAGCCCTACACACATGTAAGTTTATCCCAAGTTTCACTTGCATGAAGAATACGACTTACAATTTACAAATAATAATAAGATACACAATATTCTTTATTGTAAATTCCACATGGCTAACTGATTCTCACAGAATGCCTTCACTGATTTCTCATATACCCACAGAGAAGCATGTGTTTTGACATGATACTTTTGTTAACATTAAAGAGTAAGAGAGAAGTGTGCAACAAAGCTGATATATGTTGGACTCTGTCATTGGTGATACAAGGAGATTCTTTGCTAAATGGGACAGTAGTTTTCAAATTCTGTTTTTTTTTGTGTGTGTGTGTGTGGGTACCGGGGGTCGAACTCAGGACCTCATGCACCAGCAGGCGCCCGTGCCACTGAGTGATATCACCGGCCCTTTTTTCATATATGGGTACCGGGAGTCAAACTCAGGACCTTGCTCTTGCCAGGCAGGCGCTTATGCCGCTGATCTATCTCACCAGCCCAGTTTTCAAATTCTGGAAGAATATTTTATGCTACTCACAATGTAAGTTACAGATAACACAATTCTACCTTATTAATGTTTTTGTATCATCTTCCTAAGTCTAGACAATCAATAAAGCACTAAATGGAGACCTGATTTCAGTTCTTGCCAGTTTCCTTGTGTAGAGACTTCCACCACAATGGATATCACGGCGCCATTGTGCTGCTGATGAACACAGGGAGGCGGGGAGATGCTCAGTGGTGGAGAGAGGCTCACCATGCCCTTGTGTTTGGATGGCTGGATGCAAACAGCCTCCAGAGTGTAGGTAATGGAAAGTGCCGAGTTCTGAGTGTTACATTTGTTTTAATGTAATTTAGTTATAGGCTGGCATAGTTTAGCTTTTGATAATGACTGTCTTTTGAAAAGACTCAAAATTCCTGGAAATACAACACCTGGCTCTCACAAGCCAGTGACATCAGATGCCAGTTCCAGTGGAGGAGAGATGAGAAGCAGGTGGAGTGGGGGAAGAGGGCAAAGGGAAAAGAAGGCCGGAGAGCAATTTAAGTGGGAAAGTGAGAGAAGAGGAAGGGAAGGGAGAGGCAGAAACAAAGATGGGGGACTTGGACGTTTTTTCATGTGCTTACTTGCTACTCATTTCTCTTTGCTAATGAAATGATTGCTCATATGCCCGACCCATTTTCTAATTGGATTTTTTAACTCATGTTTTTGAATTTGGAGAGCTTTTTGTATATTTCAGATAATACTTTTTTGTTGGATATGTGGTTTACAAATATTTTCTCCAAGTCTGTACCTTGTCTTTTTATCCTTTTAGCAGAAGTTTTAGCGGAGGAAACTTTTTCTTGTACTGGGGATTGAACCCAGGTCCTACACACTAATATACATCCCCAATCATTTTCCTTATTTTTAGGGCCTCACTAAATTGCTCAGGTTTGGCTCAGACTTGAGATCCTCCTGCCTCAGCTTCCCAGAGTGCTGGGATTACAGGTATGTGCCATTATGCCTGGCTGAGCAAACATGTTCATTTTGGTGAAATCCAAATTATCAATTTCTCCTTTTATGGACTGGGCTTTGGTGTTCACTGTAAAAACATCATGCTAAGCATATTTTGATAATGTCATCTTCATTTAAAGATATCATCTTTTTTATTCCTGAAAGTAATCATCTGTGTCTTAGTCACAATCAGTTTTTCTAGGAATTTATGAGTTTCATACTTTGTTTCAAAGAAACAACATTCAACATTATTGACTCTTTTGTCAATTTTCTATTTCGTTAGCTTTCATTTGCTTCTACTTCCTTAGTATTTGCTTGCTATTCTTACTGTACTTTCTTGAAACAGATACTCAGATTTCTGACTTTGGACTTTTTCACATGAACATATGATTTGAGATCACAAATTTTTTAAAAGTACAGCTTTACTAGTATACCAAAAATAATGCCATATACACATTATAATTTAATATAAATATTTCTTAATTTTTCATTGTGATTATTTTTAGTCTTAGGATATTTAGAAAGTCCAGCCTGTTGGGGATACTTTTAATTTTGTCATTAGTTTAGTTTTAATTACACTGTGGTCAAAACCACATATCAGATGATTTTAATACATTGAAATTATTGAGATTTGCTTTATTCCCAGTATATGGGCAAAAATTAGATGAGTGTTCGATGCACTCTCGAAAACACTGACATTGACGTTGCTGGGTGTATTGCTTTACATGTGCTACTGAGCCAGGGTTTAACTGTAATGTTAAAGTATTGCAGATCTTTGATAACTCGTTGATTTATTCTATTGTACACAAAAAGAGGTGTATTAAAGTCTACCATTTCTTTTTTAGTCCTGTAATCCCAGCACTTGCAAGGCTGAGGCAGGAGTATCACTGACAGTTCAGTGCCAGTGTGAGCTACTTAATGAGTTCAAGGCCAGCCTGAATTATAGAGTGACCCTGTCTCAAAAAAAAAAAAAAAAAAAAAAGACAGAAAGAAAAAGAAAGAAAGAAAGAAAGTTATATAGTAAAGGGTATAGGATGAGGTAAAGAAATGGTGTCAGAAATTACATATGTACTTAGAAATAGGTTAGAGCTCTCCAGCATGTCTCAAATAGCAAGCTCTTTTCTTCTTCTTTTATTCTTTTTCCACTTTATGATCTCCGGTCTGATGTGTCCTACCTACTCCTCTTCTTGTTCCTTGCTCTTCTCCTTGATTGTCTAATATGGTCTTAAATCTCATTCTTGATGGCTTCTATCACACCTTTGATATCCATGTTATTAACTTCAGCTGTTTTGTTTTCTTAATACTAATTTCTATCTTTTGAAATTGAATGTTTGGTCTGGTGAGATGGCTCAGTGGCATAAGAGCCTGCCTGGCAAGCGCGAGGTCCTGAGTTCGACTCCCAGAACCCACATAAAGGAAAAAAAAGGCCGGTGATATCGCTCAGCAGCACAAGCGCCTGCTGGCAAGCACGAGATCCTGAGTTTGACTCCCGGTACCCACATAAAAAAAGAAAAAAAAGAAATTAAATGTTTAATTCATTTATTTTCCAGTTTTCTTCTCTGGTAGTATAAGCACTGAAATTACTAAATGTTTATAAATTCTCTCTGAGTACTGCTTTAGCTTTATCCCAAAAGTTCCATTTTCGTTTCCCTCTTTTGAGAAAAATACCCATTCTGTAAATTGTTGGGTGCAATGTCTTATATGTGTGTATTAAATCAGTTTTGTTAGTTGTGTTGTTCATTATTCTGACCAGTTTTTGTATTCTACATCTATCAATTATTGCGAGAGGCATTAAAATATTCTGCTTTGTTGCTGATTTTGTCAAAATTTCCTTGCAGTTCTAACACTTTCTGCTTATTATATTGAAGTACGTCTGTAGGTAAATATAATTTTAAATTGTTAAAATATTTTTATAGTGACTTGAACATTTTGTCATTTATATCTATTAACGCTTTTTTCTTAAAGTCTATTTGTCTTATTAATAGTATAAGTCTAGGGCCGGTGAGATAGCTAAACGGCATAAGTGCCTGCCTGACAAGCGCGAGGTCCTGAGTTCAACTCCCAGTACACACATAAAGGAAAAAAAGAGCCGATGACATCGCTCAGTGGCTCAAGTACCTGCTGGCAAGCACAAGGTCCTGAGTTTGACTCCCGGTACCCACATTAAAAAAAAGTAGTACAAGGTATAAATCTACTATATCTTCAGCCAGCTTACAATTGACACCTCTGTAGCCTTATGTGTCTTTTTATGGATTAAAACAACAACAAAAAAAATCCGTCTGAAAAATCTAACTTTGAACAACTACCTTTGATTTTATTTATTGTGGTTGTAAAGGCATGTGGATGTATAGTATTTCTGTCATCGTGTTTAGTACTTTTTATTTCTTTTATCCTTTCACCACTTACTATAGGCTTTTATTCCTTATTTTTTCTATGCATATATAGATGGTAAAAACTTTGTTCCTACTCTTTTGATATTTACTCTTTTTTTTTTTGTGGGTGCCGGGGTCAACCTCAAGGCCTCCTGTGCCAGCAGGCACCCGTGCCGCTGAGCGATATCGCCGGCTCTTTTTCCGTATGTGGGTTCTAGGAGTTGAACTCAGGACCTCGCGCTTGCCAGGCAAGCGCTTACGCCGCTGAGCCATCTCTCCGGCCCTGATATTTACTCTTTATGTCTATATTTTTCAATATTTCTGGCTTCCTTGTGACTATAAAGACCAGAGAACAATTCTCATTACTTCCCTCCTACTTTTTATGCCATTAGTATTTTGTATTTTCTATCTTTTCCTTAATCTCCCCAAAGTAGAAATTATTGTGGTACCATCTAGTCAGTATGTGTTCTGACTTGCCCACACCTCCCACTTAGTCCTCTTGGCTGCCATAATGAATTACCAGCTTAAACAAGAGACATTTATTTCTCATCTTCTGGAGACTGGAAGTTCTGTATCAGGTGCCACCACAACGAGGCCCCTCTTGTAGCATCATCCCATGGCAGAAAGCAAGAGGATGAGAGACGGTCGCATTGCTTTTATAACAAGTTTACTCTGCAATGACAGCCCAAATCCATTCGTAGGCACAGAGCCTCAGGACCTAAACACCTTTAAAGGGTCTTACCTCTCCACCCTGCTGCAGTGTGGAATAATTTTCCAACTCTGAATTTTGGGGATATGTCCACCATATGGCTGTGTCCAAGAGTAGTCTATGTTTTCTGGGCTGAAGGACAATTCCTTCAGAAAGGATTTTCCTCTGCTTTTTCAGGCATCTACAGAGTGAAACCACCTCTTTGTCACCTTGTGTTTATTTCTTGGCCTTGATAGTTTACTGGCATGAACCAGTAGTGCAAATGCAAAACCCAGTCATAAAAGTTCCTAGATTCTCAGCAGAAACTTCATATATTTTTCTCCAGGCACAGCCAGTACTGAGACAAACAACTTTCCTTGTACAGAGCATGTGTGTGTCTTTCTCTCTAGTTTGGTTGTTTAATTTAGGGTTAAGCCCCTTATTTATGTTTTTAATTTTCACTTCCTGTCTTTTGGAGACCCACTGCCATATCTCCTGCTCTCCACCTGAGTTTCTAAGAGCTAGAGAAAGCAGACCTCCTCAAGGCAGCTACTGGCCTCTGGGCTTAGCTACCATGTTGTGTCATTCCAGTTCCTATTTTATTTATTTTACACCTCTGAAATGTTCATGATATCTTGGCATATAGTTGAAGAGAATTTTAAATATTTTTTCCATTGGCATTATAAAGTGTCTTATAATAGGAGAGTCCTTAGCTATTGCTATGCTCTTAATATCTATGTCTCTCCAAAATTCACATTGAAATCTAGCCCCCATTGTGGTACTATTAAGAGGGGGCCCTTTGGGTTGTGGTTAGGTCATGAAGGCTCCTCCCTCATGGATGGGGATTAATAGAATTTTTTTTTTTTTGAGACAGGGTCTCGCTCTGCAGTCCAGGCTGGCCTTGAACTCACTATGTAGCCTAGGCTAGCTCCAAACTCGCAGCAATCCTCCTGCCTCAGCCTTCTGAGTGCTGGGATTACAGGCATGCACCACCATGCCTAGCCTTTAATAGACTTATTAAAAAGATTTTTTTTGTGGGGGGGTGCCTAGCCCCTTGATCCCAGATACATGGAAGATGACATCTATGAGCAACAGGCCCTCACCAGGGCCTCACCAAATATGTTAGTGCCTGATTTTGGACATCCCAGGTCCAAGAACTGTGAGCAGTAAATTTCTATTATTTATAAATTATCCTATCTGAGGCATTTTATAATGGGAGTCTATTGTTAGTTATCTCAGATTTTAAAAAATCATAAACATATGACTATGGTTACATGGTTATCCTTTATTATTATTATTTTTGTGTGTGTGTGGGTACCGGGGGTCGAACTCAGGACCTCGCATGCCAGCAGGCGCCCATGCCACTGGGCGATATCACCAGCCCTTTTTTTCGTATGTGGGTACCAGGAGTCGAACTCAGGACCTCGTGCTTGCCAGGCAGGTGCTTATGCTGCTGAGCCATCTCACCAGCCCCTATCCTTTATTATTTTGCTATAGTGATTGATATCTTTTTCTATGCTTGAACCATTTTTTTTCTTTTTTTAAATACTGGGAATTGAACTCAGAACCTCACCCTTACCAGGCAGGCCCTGTGCTGCTGAGCTATATCCCCAGCCCTGATTGAACCATTCTTGCATTTCCAGAGTAAGTTACATTTAGACATAATCTTACTATTTTCATACACTTGGACTTGATTAGCTAATATTTTTTGTTCAAAATGATAATAATCTCTAATTTCTTTTCTTGTGCTATTTTTGTCTTGTAGTATCAGTTTCATACCTGTCTACAAATGGATTTAATCAGTGATAGTTTTCTTAGTGCTTGTGACAGGAAATGACATTTCAGAGAGATGGATGTATTTGTTTAAACATGCAGAGGTTTGAGACAGCCGATGTGTTCAGGAGTTTCTGAACCACTCCATGTACCATAGAGGAGGGGTCACTTTCCATGTGCACAGGTCCCCTCCTACGTGCTGTCATATGGTTCATTGGTTCTGGCCAGGGCAGCTAGCAGCTCTTGGAGCTCCTGACGGTTGTTCTTAGAAGACAGCACTCTTTACCTAACGTGGCCTCCCAGCTCTTCATCTTTCTTTGTTTCAAAGCATACAAGTAGGTGGTGATGCTTCTGTCCATGTACATCTTGGAGAATTTATGATGTTGAAAGTGACGGTGTTTGCATGGGACCTATACCTTCTTGCTCACTGACGGCGTAACCACCAGCCTGCAGCAGTACCCAGCACTGGGGTCCTTTGAGCAGGAACACTGAACCCGGGTGTTCCTGGGTTTTGTGGTGCCGGAGTCTCCTTGTATTAGTGGTTTCTAGGTTCTTTCTGTCCTGCACAAAGAATTGGTCAAGACAAGCACAAACAATAGCAAGGTTTATATTTATTAAAGGTAGGGAAGGAAATAGGCTCTGCAGAGTGAGTGTGGGCCAAGTAGAAGTAGGAAAATAAGTACACTATACAGGATGAGAATGGGCTTCTGTGAAAGAACACAGTAGCAGTAAAAAGGTTGACTGTCCTTTTTAAAAATTAAAAAAATTTTCTATTAGTACATGTTTGCAGTACATGCAGTTTACAATCATCTTGGGGAGTGGGTACATGTAAATAATATATCATTTCTTTTTTTAACTCCCTTTCCCTCCTCCCCTCTAATTCCCCTTTCCCCATTTTCATTCTTGTTGATATTATTAATCTTAGCTCATGTTTATGGCATATATTGTTTACATTCATTGAGGTTATTAGGTTCCTGTACATGGCTTATCTTTATTCCACTTATTTCACCTTCCCCTCCCCCTTTGCCCTTGGTCTCTTAGACCCCTTCCCGTTTGCAAGAGATCATTCCCGTATCTCCTTCTATCCCTCCCCTTTTATTCTCATTGTTTGTACTTTGCCTTGCTTAAATGAGAGATACCATATTGTATTTAAGCTGTGTGTCTGGTTTATTTCACTCAACGTTATATTTTCCAGGTACATCCATTTTCCTACAAATGTCTCAAATTTGTTCTCCTTCATAGCCTAGTATTCCGTTATATATAGATAACACATTTTCTCTTTTCAGTCGTCTGTTGATGGGTATACAGGCTGCTTCCATGATTTAGTTATTATGAACTGTGCTGCTATAAACATTGGTACGCATGTATTGCTGCAGTATGATGTCTTAAATTCTTTGGGGAAGACATTTAGAAAGGGGAAAGCTGGCTCACATGGAATTTCTAATTTTAGTTCTTTGAGAAATCTCCACGCTGATTTCCACAATGGTTCTACCAGTTTACATTCCCACCACAATGTAGGAGGGTTCCTTTTTTACCATATCCTTGCCAGCCAGCATTTGTTACTGTTAGATTTCTTGATGACTGTCATTCTTTCTGGAGTAAGAGGGAATGTTAGTGTTGTTTTAATTTGCATTTCTCTAATGGCCAGAGATGTTGAATATTTTTGTTGGTTGTTTGTATTTCTTCCTCTGTGAAGTGTCTATTTATTTCACTTAACCATCTCTTGACTAGGTCTTTTAAGTGGTCCAATATTTTTAAATTCTTTATGTATTCTAGATATTCTAAACAGAACCACAATTACACGAGAAATAACAGCAAGAACCAACAACAGAACTACATCAAATTAAAAAGCTTCTGTACAGCAAAAGACTCAATTAGCACAGTGAAAAGACAACCTATAGAACAGGAAAAACTTTTCGCCAACTATTCCTCAGCCAGAGGGCTAATATCCAGAATATATTGACTATCCTCTTGTATTTCCCCTTTCTCAGGCTGTCATCAGGTTTAGGCCATCCTATCAAAAACCTGCTCAAATTCTTAGGAGAAGTCCACCTGCAGGGCTCTGGGAACTGTTCTGCTCATGTGTCCTGGGATTTCCTAATCAACAGATCACGCCTTACTTCTGCAGCCAGTCTGCCATGCCCTATTTTCCTGCCTCACTGGGGTGCCCACCTCCTCACTTCACTGACACAAGTGAGAAATGCACCGTTTAGTTTTAAGACACCACTATTAGAGGTTTTCTATCACTTACAGCACACGTTCTAACAGTAGTCTAGCTTAGTGTCTTACTTTTTCTCATTACTGAGACAAAATACCTGACACCCAAAGTTAAAGGAGAAAAGGTTTATCTTGGCTCACAGTTTGTCGAGGCTTTGGTACATAATTGGCTAGCTCCAAAGCAGGGTGGCATGGTAGAGGGGCATCACAGAGCAGGCAGGAGGTAGCAGAAGACAAGCAGCAGCAGCAAGTGACGGCAGCGGCCCTCTTTCTGTCTCTTATATTCCATCCAGGCTAGGGTGGGTAGCACTCACACTCAGAGTGGGGCATCCTTAATCCTATCACTGCACCCTTAATCCCAGTATCACACACCCTAGATCTAGCCATCTCCGAAAAGCCCCACCTATGACCACCTGAGGCTTTGGGGGGACATCTAATTACAAGCCATAATACTTAGCAATCTATATATTTAACAATTATGCCTTACAATTCATCTCGAACCTTTGTTTATTCTATACTAGGTTCCCATGGCTTTTACTGCCTGCATTCCCTTCTTTTCTGCATTATTACTAGTATACTATTCTAAAGTTCTGTGGTCTTTGTCCCTGGCATTGGCATCACTCTTGGAGAATGGCATTTCTCACCTTGCTTTGCTTTCTTTCTCTGCACAGTTGTTTCCACAGTCTAGCACTCTTTTGAAACCAACCACACTTCTCTTTTGCTATGTGACCTTGTAGAGTAATGCACACCCAGATGTATTTTATTACCTGCTTTTACTGCTACTAGGGAAGCTACTAGGGAAGTCTTGCCCTAGCTCCCCCAGGTCTCCACAATGACTTCCACATGGCTGGGCCACCACATGATCCCTTCCCTTCCCCTATGACCTCCCCCTCTTCTTGCCCTAAAAGACTGTCCCAAGTTGCCGTTATGTTACTCAAAGTCCAACTTTATTTGAGCACTTGTTCTGAAAGATATGGCAAAGAAAATGTAACTGTTGGGAATGAATTATTTCAACCCCTGGCCCCTTTCCAAACACACGATCTTTCTGTGCATTCCTGCCTATTGCTGTCAGGCTGATGGGAGGAACAGTCTGTTCTTCCTGGCTGGCCTTGGACTTGCTTCCACTCCCTTCTCCCTGTGTGGGGCCCTCTGGGCTCAGCGGGGCTGGTCTGCTGCTTCTTCAAGCCCTTGCTCTGGACTGGACCTTCACATTCATATCATAGTCCTTTGTTGACCAGTGATTTTCCTGGGCACTACCCCCTGTTCCCTTCCTTCCACAGTGACCCTTCTAGAGAGGATATCTAACCCCGGCAACAGCATACTTTTTGATTCATTCTAACTCCTGAACCTATAATGATCTGGGTAATCATAACCATAATCAAGGCACTGAACGTACTCCTACTAATAGTGCCAAAAGCTTACCAGTTCCAAATTTTGGACTTTTCCATATTTACATTTCTTAACTTTCTTATTCTTTTCCACTGTACATTATCTTACATTTGAAAAGACCCTAAAGTCAGATTGCCATGGCAATTCCTGCCTGTATTTATCTTCCCTGCTTGCTCTTTCTTTTGCCTACTGTGGCAGTTAGGGCAGAGTATCAATTTGATTGGCTTTGGGAACTGCTCCATGGATTGGTAGAGCACAGTTCTGGGTGTGTCTGGGTGGGTCATTGGTTTGTGACTTTGAGAGTCTGTGTCCGGTCCTTCACTCCTTCCACTCTGGCACTGTTCCACTGCTCTGCTTCTTGCCAGGTGCCATGAAATGAGAAGTTTTGCTCCACCATGCCTTTCTGCCATGATGTTTCTGCCTTGGAGTCAGCTGACCATGAACTAAATCTCCTTAAAAAGTAAGCAAATTAAACCTCTCCTCCTTTAGATTGTGGATGTTGGGCATTGTGTCCAGTATGGGAGGGCTGAATAATATACCTGCCCTAACAAAAGTGGTGTTCCCTGAATTATAACCCAAGGATTTGAATTGGGAGTAGCTGGGGTGTTGTTACTGGGTGCAGGTGCCAAGGGCTGGGTGTGAACTCAGAACTTGCAATGGGGAAATGGATAAGTATGCTTGAGGTCCCATCCAGTCCTGGAGATGATGGCCTGCCCTCAGAGACCCTCCCTGTCTACTGCCCCAGAAGGGACTTTGGTCTCAGGTTTGGAGGGTTAGATGTGACAGAGATGGCCTTTCCCCCTGCCTCAGGAACAATACAGAAACTCTTTCTAGAAGGCTCCCCAGGCCTACTCACTAAACAGTCTCCCTGTATCAGACAAGAAGAGAGAGTAGGGGAAACAGCAAGTGGGTGCATTTCCTTCTAGCCCCCACCCTGACACCGAGTAAGCACCATGGGAGTAAGTACTTGGGAAGTACAGAATGCTAACTTGGAACTCTCACTTTCAGTGAATGACCATCTTGCCTCTGGAACTCAGAGAGAGGGTACTGCTGCTGTCTCACTGGTTCATCTTTAGAAGTTGGACAAACACATGTGGAAGAAGTCATGAGCCCAGTTACCCGTGCCAGTTGGTGGACAAAGTCATGTTGAGGAGTCCATCACTCTAGAAATGTGTACCGCAATTCAGTGTCCCCCACTGATCCCAGGTTCCCTAAAGGTCAGAAGCACTAAGCACACAGGCTTCATGGGTGGCAATGGACTGTATTCTCATCAATAGCAGCAGAGAAGCAGAGAAAAGAAGGTGATATCAGCAATGAAGAATCATGAAGTTTGATTTCAGAGATACTGATCAATAAAACCATGGCCAAGAATTGGGACTTGCTCTGATGGAAGTGAGGATCCCCAGGGGCATAAAGCCACCAGTCTTGGGTCCTACCCACCCATTCTGAGGCCCCTGATGAGTCAGACCAAGAGGCAGGCAATGAAAAGTAAGTTTAATAAAGCAGGTACCAACAGTTGGCAGTGAATTTGTGCCACAGAAGACAGCCCAGGTCCCTGCATCTCAGAGGATGCCCAGGCCTGAGAAGGCAGTGCACATGACTGTGAGGAGGGTTGACACTGCATGGCTGCACCTCCTCTTGTGGGCTCTTCCAGCCTGCTCTCGGAATGTGTCCAGCGGAACCTCTGGTCCCTTCATATTGCATAACCTCGCTGCACAACACTTCACATATAAGAAGGGTGTGGGCTTTTCCAGTAAAAACGGCTTGGCAGGTGCAGGGGCAGGTATCTCAAGTAATGGACATAAAGTGGCACACTGCTTTGAAACCAAGAAGAAACGTGGGAATATTTCTAATAGGAAAGAAAAAAAGAGAAGGAAATTATGAGTACAAAGCCTTGGAACCAGTGCCTTCCTGTCTGCCCATCAAACCCACATTCCTTGGGGGCCCAATGAAGGTATCAACTTGGAGGCAGGAGCCATCACCCAGGAGGAAGAGGGTGCTTCAGGAAGGGGGCTGCCTTGTGTATAGATAGATGGCCGGCATGTGCTCCAGCCTGGCCTATCCACATGCCAGGGATAGGGCTCTCTGCTTGGGAACATATCCCTGCTTGTCCCTCAGTTCTTAAACATGGGGCTGGATCAAGCCCTTGTGACGACATACAGATACCTTGGGCAAAGGCCTGCTGATATCCTAGCATTGCCCAGGGCTGGATCCTTAGTGGCCTGGCTCAACTGTGTGTGGGAGGCTGGTCTTAGTACTTTACCATCTTACTCTTCATTGTCCAAATCATTTTTCCATGCTAAGGAATAAAATCTATGTTGGCTGAACTGAGCCCTGACCACTGCCCCAGCATCGCACCAACTCCTGGAACTCAAGAGATCCTGGGGAACGACTGGCAAACTGAATTTGAGTTCTCAAGCCCTAAAAAAATACCAGAATGTTGTGGGTTTTTCTGATTCCCCTTTCAGGACCCTTTGTGCACACAACATCTCTCTGGTGAATTGCAGATGATAGAGCAGCTGGTTGCAGACTTTTAAAAGCATGCACACTCCTTCAAGAACATACTTGAAGGGTGATGTGGTGTTATGCACGTAATTCTAGCACTCTGGGAGCTTAAGGGCAGGAGGATCACAAGTTCAAGCCCAGCCCAGGCAATTCAGCAACTTAGTGAGACATGGTCTCAAAAAAAAAAAAAAAGCTGGGGTCGTAGCTCAGTGGGAAGGCCTTAGGTTCAATCCCCAGTACTGGGGAAAGAAAGAAAGAGGGGGAGGGGCAGAGACAAAAATAGAGACAGACAGAGACAGAGAGGGAAAGAGAGGTAGAAACAAAACAAAAGAGAGGAAGAAAACAAACACACTTGAAGCTTATACATGTAAAAGCAGTCTAGATGCTGTTCTCAGTGAGGTACCTGATGTTATTAAAGCATAATTTTTTTTTCATTTAAAAATGGAAAAACTCTCAAAAAACCAAAACCAAGCCAATCTAAACAAAACAAAATAAAACAAAACAAAACAAGACAAATTAAGACAAAACCCCACATGCGGTAAACTGGCACTTGAGAGGCAGATGCATGAGGATCAAGAAACCAAGGCCAGCCTGGGGTACATAGTGAGTTCAAGGATAGCCTGAACTACATAGCAAGACCATGCCTCAAAAAAATAAAACAAAAAAAGTGGATAAAAATAAATCTCTTCTTTTTTTTTTTTTTGGTGGTACATGCCCAGCACTTTTATTATTTTTTATTTTGAGACAGTCTCCCTAATTCACTAAGTTGCCCAAGGTGGGTTTGAATTTGCAATCCTCTTGCTTCAAGCCTCCCAGAGTGTTGGGATCACAGGCATGTGCCACCGTTAATCCTTATTTTCTTCTGACTGCTCACCCTAACCCCAGGATTCTATGTGGACTGTCTGCTGGTGGGCACCACCCTGTGCTGGCTCCATGATTGTCCCATGCTGAGCCTCCCCCTCTGGCCATACTCACGGCCTCTCAGATCTTTGCTCTTCAAAATTTTTTTTAAAGGTCACTTTTTATTAGTTATTCTCCAGTGTGACAAATTAGAAAGCTCTTAAACCCTGAAGATATTTATTACCCTGCTGCTGGGACCCTCCACACGAACTGAGATGCTTACTCGTGGCAACAATAACACAATGCTTCTCTCCTGAGTCACAGTTCGCCTCTTCTTTACAGTCAAAGTCATTCTCACTCTCACAAGCATAACATCTCAATGTCTCTAAAATGAAGTAAAAACAAAAACGTCACGGTCTCACTCCTGTTGGATGAACCCCCTATGGTCCTCCAAGTTACCACAAAACCAGCCAGCTCCCTGCCTCCCCACACCCCAGACGGCCCGTGCCACTGAGTTCTGGGTCCTCTCTCTGCGGTTCCCTCACTCATGACCAAGTGTGCTGCTCAGTCACCCAGTGCCCAGCACTTGAGTGAGCCACCCACATCTTCACAAACCTCCTGTGCTTCCACCATCTTGTCCCTGTACCTTCAGCTGCCCTGTGAAGAGCCCCCAAGGTGTCTTGTCCCTCCTTCCTGGCCCAGTCCTGAATCAGAGATCCCACAGACCTAGCTCAAAGAAGAGGATGGACTACTGGGCCACTCTGTCCTCACAAGGTCAAAAGCCTAAGGGGCCAGGCCAGCCCTGGTTACTCCACGGCTACTGCGTGGAAGGTGCACCCTGGGTCTGTCTAGGGTGAGGACTGCCTATGAGACTCGGTTCCTGGGTCCCAGCTCCTTAGCCCCAGCCGGGTTGCACTGTGTCTCCAGGGGCAGGCCTTCCCAGGAACCCCAGGGTCCCAGGGTCTGCATACATACCGTTGTCCTGCATCTGCACATGCTTCAGGCCCAGGGCCAAGAACAGGAACAAAGCTAGCAGAAGCCGCATCTTGGAAGTGCTTGCCCAGCCTGTGGAGGACAGTGCTCAGCCTGCCCGTGTGGACCCCACTCAGAAGGCAACCCCCACACTCCTTCACCCCCGCCGCATTCAGCCAGTCGCCCACCCCTCCCCTACCCTGTTGCCTCCCGCCGACCTGGACAGATCCCTGCCCTCCCCCAACGGATGCTTCTGCCCACCCATTCGGTAGAAAACCAAATGGCCAACAGAACACTGCTCCATGCCCTCCTCTCGCTTACTCTCCCTTAGGGTCTCTTCCAAGCTCCTTCTGGAACTTTCTCCCAGCTTGCAACAGCCCTCCTACCTCTATAGCCAGCCCAGTAAGGGGCAACCGGACTATCCTGGGAGCTACCGGACTCTGGGTCCCGCGCATGTCACATGTACAGCCCACTGCAGCCTGCACCTTTCCAGGCCTGGGGTCCCTGAGCCCACAGGATCCCCCAGTAGTTCTGTGGGCGCCACAGCCAGACATGTACACTCTCTTCTGCCTTCCTCCACCTGATATGTGGGGCAGGGAGTGTCAGGGCCTGGAGGTTTCCAAAGCAAGGCCTTCAGGTGCATGGAGAGGGGATGCTAGAGGAGATCATACCCGTAATATACCTGAGGATATCCCACTTGATACAGGAGCACAACACTACCTTTATCCAGTGAGCTCTCCTAGAGGGGACAGCAGCCGATCCTAAACCATATTCTGAATTTTACCCTATGCTGTCCACTTTGCTCCCTTCCCTCTAAGGTGGGACAGCGCGCACATCCTCTTTCATTTCTTATGCTTCCAAAGTACAGTATTCCATGGCCTGACATACCATATTTTATTTAAATAGCCTTGTTTAGTAAGCACTTATAGTACTTAGTGTTTTTCTATTATGCCCAACACTGCAATCATCCATAATGTCACTCCATATCAATGTAGATTTACAGGAAGGGCAACTTCCCAGCAATCAGAGAGTTAAAGGCAGAGTGTATCTGCAACCCTGATATCTAAGTGCTGCCTAGTGGCTGCACCTAATCAGTGGACAATCGTGTCCTTCAGTCACTGAGAAGCAAATGCCTGTTCCAATACACTTGCCAGAGGAGTGGATCATCATTCAACTACTGGATCTTCACCCTCTGATAGGTTCTAGTAGGAAGCTACTGTAATTTTTTATTGGCATTTTTAAATTACTGATGAGGAGCAGGCAAGTCATTATGTTGCATTTATTTTTCCTGATCTCTCTATGTCCGTTGTTTATTTCCATGTAGGTCTCTTTATGTGTTGTGAGATTAGTCCTTGCAAGTGATAAAAGTGCACATTTTCTTTTCCCTTTTGGTACAAATTTTGGTATTTCGGCAGGCAGAAGTGTTTTTTTTTCAAGCATGTGTCTCAGTCCATTTGATATAACTAAATACCAGAGAATGGGTCATTTATACAACACAGAAATTGATTTCTCCCAGTGGTGGAGACCAGGAAATCCAAGACAAGGCACCAGCAGACTGTGGCTGGTGAGAAGTGTTCCTCATGGATGGCACCACTGAGGTGTCTTCAGCTGGAGGCTGGGAGGGCTGAACTCACCCCATCAAGCCCTTTGGCAGGGCACTAATCCCACCCCTGAGAGTGGAGCCCTCCTGGGGCGAAGTTCCAGCACAGGAATGTTGGAGGAGTGCATGCATTCAAGCCATAGCACCTGCAGGACATGGATGACACTGTGTGGACAGCCCAGAAGAAGGAGGCTGAGCTGTGCTTATCTTTATAACCCCTGAGCCTAGAGGCAGACCCAGTGCCAATTTGGGGCCCAGCTCAGACAGTGGAATTCTCTGGAATTTCCTATATCAATGTAACCAGAATCGTCCCTCAAACAGTGAGAGGTAAATAATTCTGTTTTGTTGCTAAACCAACAGCAGAACTCTGTGGGCTGAAGAGAGATTTAGGGACCCAACTTTCCCTATTGGAACATACACTATTGCTGATATTCTCAATTTGCCCAGGGTCCTGAGCCTAGAAAAGTATCCAAATGGAAAAGCGATGACACAGGATTTTCCCTCAGGCTTCTAACTCAGCAGTAGGGATGCAGTCAGCACATTTGCTATGTGGATGCTTGGAGCTGAGAGGGTTGCCTGTGGCAAAGGTGCTCAGCTCCATGCATCCTCATAGCAGGTGCGCTGGCTGCATCCTTACTGCTGAGTCAGACTTTTCTGTCACTTCTCTGGGAAGCTATGACAGTACTAGCAGCAGCAGTAGTAGCAGCAGCAGCAGCAGTAGCAGCAGCAGCAAACTCTCCCCACAGATCAGCATGGGCATGGGTTGAGCACTGGCCATAGGTGTCCCAGCAGCCATTAAGGTGCCATGTCTTCTCCCACTCTACCTCAAAAGCCCCCCTTCCCAGGGCTGGCAGCTCCTTGGGTCAGAGACCAGGGAAGCAGAGCTTTACCACACTTTTGCTGTCACTTCTCCCCAACAGATAGAATGCAGCCTGGTCAGGGAGTCACTTGCCTAATTCATAAGGCAACTTCCCTGGAATCAAGTCTTCCTTGGCCCTGGCACCACAAAGACATCAACTGATGACAGGCAACAGGAGGGCCCAGAAGAACCTCGCCTGAGACTTTATATGTGCACTATGGGCCCAGGAATGTCCCCCAGACCCAGGCGGCAGCCTGCATCTCAGGCATTGTTCTGAGAGACCCCATATGTGCTGTCATTGCTGCAAATGTATTGTGGTCTTGAAGCAACTTGAGACAGAACTGGCAGGCAGCTGCAACTGTGGTGTGGTATAAGAAGGGGAAGATGAATCAAGCTGTTGAGACAGCAAGCCACTGTAGTCCTTGGTACAAGAAGGTAGGGTGCTCATGCAAACTGCACCAATAGATCTGACAAAGAGCTGACCATAAACACCATTATACCTTCATTACGATGCATTTCCATAATAAAATCTCCACTTAGAGGAGAGACATAACACATTTGCAAGCACATTGCGAGCACTGTCCAAATTCACACTGCGAAACAACTAAACACCCTGTGCAGAGACCCCATCCCCCTTTGAGAAAATGCCCAAGAATAACGACATTCCTTTGAGACCTCATAAAAATGAAATATATCCTTTGTGAGGGGCTCTCTGTCCGTGAAGCAGCTGACTTCTCAGTCTCTTCCTGGAGCTGCCTACAGGACAGCCAACTTTGTTTCTTTTTCTATAATAAACTTCCCAATTAAATCTTCTGCCTATTAATTCATGATGTTGTGTTAGTTTTAATTTCCACTATCATTGAAGCAATGACCCATACTAGCTGGTGACAATCTTCACCTCTTCACCCCAAGCAGCCCCACTCCCAGGGGAGGCTCCATCTCCCCTGTCAGGGGAAGGATCCTGCCTCTTACTCACAGGGAGCCTCCTTTACCCAGACTGCAAAAGTCTGAAGCCCCAGTCAGTTGGAGGCAGCACCCCACCTGCAGTGCTCACAGAAGCAGCACAGGGCACAGGGAAGAAGCTGACTGTGCAACAGGAAGCCACACCCCAGGGATGGGGTAAAATCAAGCCCCTCCCATCCACGTGACCACAGGCAACAGGAGTGCAGCTCCCTGGAGGCCAGCTGGGATTCACAGAGCTTTCTGCAGAGGCTTCCAGTCTGGGGAGGAAGATGGGCAAATAGCACTGGGTCACAGGGTGCCAGGCTGAGGCAGGGCAGGCTCACGCCTGGGAAGCTTCCTGATTTGCCATGCTGGGATCCCTTCCCACGTGAACCCCAGAGCCCTGCTGCCCAGCACCGTGTCCCCGCCACCGGCTTGCAGATGCTGGACTCTTTTCTTCCCTCCTATAACACTAGCTCCCAGGCCAGCTAGGATGCAGAACGCAGCCACCACAGTCATCTTTCTGCACACACATGGGAACTCCCTACTCTGAACACTCCTTCCCTGCAGACTCCCCCACTCCCTCCAGACAAAGGGCAGATTCCTTCCAACTGATTTCCAGCCGTGCTTTTGGGCAGGTGGGAAACCGTGGAGAGCTGGATGAAGCACAGCACAAGTCAAATTGGAAAGTGCACAACAGGGCTGCCACTTCCTGGGTTTAATGCCCAGAGCTGAGAGTATAGGACTCCGTAGTAGAGCACTCCTAGAACAAGCTAGGCCAAGCTGGTGAGAGTCTCTCCCAGAGCACAGATCCTTAAAAACCCAGTGTCAGAGAGTGGAAGGGGGCTGGAAACGAGGCCATCAGCATCCACAGGCACAGACCAAGCAGGCTTGTGTGGATCTCATGTCCTCGTGGATGAGCCCAGTGAGTGCCCTGAGGGCTGCTGCCCGAGAGTGGTCTCTACAGCCAGCCTGTGGCTATGATCCTAAACCCAAGCAGAAGAAGCACTTGTAAGGAGCCACGAGTCTTCTCATAATGGGAAGGATGGCACAAGCCCAAGGAGCAGGGGGACACTTGTTTGAAACAGTCTTGGAGCCCTCTGGCTGAGTAAGCATGAAAAATGCACATGTGAGATGTCACAGGGACAAAGAATGAACCCACCAGGAGCAAAAGGGTGGCTGAAGGGTCAGAGGTAGAACAGTAAGGTATGTGGGTACAAAAATCAACTTCAAATTTCACCATGCATCGCTGCTCTTCTCCACCAGAATCAGCAGGTTGTAGGAAGACGGCACTGAGGCCGGGACTGGCGACAAAAGCCAGGGCCAAGTCAGGGAAACAGGGCCTCTGCACTGAGGGCCAAGGTGGGGAGCCCTGCCAAGGGGTGCCTACTCATTCCCATCTGTCAGTGGCCAGGCTGGCACGACAGAGGACTCCAGGTGAGCACTCTCAGGAACTCAAGGTGCCCAGATCCTCCTGAGAGCTGCCTGGGGCTGTGAGGGAGGGGGCTGGTGGGGGGAGGCAAAGTGACCCCCTGTACAGTCCCCAGGGTACCCCACAGGACCCAGTGCTACAGAGAAAGGAGGCTGAGCCCTTATACCACTAGTCTGGCCACCAAGCCAGTGGCCCCAGAGTTACAGGAGGGCAGGCTGAGGTCAGAGAGCTCCTCCCAAAGCAGGAAAAGGACAAAGCACCCAGAGCAGAGGTCACACACGTGCCACTCCTTTCAGGGAAAGCAGCTCCTGTGACTGCACAGGACTCAACAGAACCCAAGCACTGAGAGAAACAGAGGTGAATGCTGGAGAACAAAGCACATAGTTCTGAGCAAGACTGGGAAGGAGCTTGCTGAAGCGCTCTAGGGCTGGGGTGGGCACTCACCCACAGCCTTCTCAAGGAGAGCCTCAGAGCCTGGGCTGGACTTCAAGGTCTAGCGTCAGGAAGCGGAAGGGAGGGGAAGGGACGGGAGGGGAAGGAAGGGGAGGGGCCCAGTGGGGGAGGGGAGGGTCTCCAAGACGAGCGGGTGAAAGGTACCACCTTCCGTGTTACCTAAAACGGATCTGCCTTCCAGAACTTTCCTCATCTGAGCGCGTGGCCACCAGCGTTGGGAGAGGGCGCGGGTGAGCAGCAGCCCCAGGGTCTGAAAGGGGGAAGGGCGCCCCCTGTGGGACGGTTCTAGAAGGGGCTACGGACGGATGACTCCCGCGGGAAGGTTCGAGAACTGGGAGGTTCCATAAGGGGAGTGAGGACTCCTGGGGAAAGTGCTACAACGTCCCCCAGAAGGTTCCAGAAGGGCCAACGACCACTCCCGTGGGAAAGTTCCGTAAGGTGAGAACGGGAGACCCGCGCAGAAAGATTGGTACGGGGTAGGGGGTGGGGGTGGGAAGGCTATTCTTCAGGAAGATTTGAAAAGAGGGGACAGGTGAGGTGGGCTTAGCAGCCCCACGCCAGGACAGAACTGCCAGCTCTCACCGCGCTGCACTCTGAGCTATACAGCCCAAAGGTGAATTTAGCAGGACACTTCCAAGCTGTTCCTTGTGGAGCCTTTCGTTTCGGGGTTTCCTCTTTGGTCCTAGGGATTTCTTCCTCCTGGAGACCCCTCATCATGTAGACTTTTCTTCAACCTGTGAACCCTGAGTCTTATAGACACCCCCCCCCGTTACAGACATCCCCGGTGCTATAGACCCCCCGCCCCCAAACTATAGATCCTCTCTCCTCTCAGAGGCCCTGTTAAATCCTAGAGACACCTCATCCTCAATATTCCCTCCTTCCTGAGACCCTGCCAAGGTTTCCACCTTTTCCCTGGTCTTTGAGCCTCTTACCTTCACCCTCTGCCCATGTCTCAGCCCTCTGTCCTGGAATTCTATTCCCTTAGGGTCCAACGACACCACCTGCTCCCCATGCTTGAGACCGCCCCTAGCACACACATTAGCCTCCTCACCACCAGAGTTTAAGCCCTCCCATCCCCTGCACTCCCAAATCGTCCTGTCCCCTAAGGCTGAGGGTCTTAGCATCTGTCGTGGCACCTTTTCCCTGTTGCTTCCTGGCACTTTATGTGGGTCATTTTGACAGTTTGAGGTAGGAACCGGAGACATCGCATTTCCCACCTCTCCTCCCTATTCGAATTGTGCCTTCGGGTCCCTCCTTTTCCTTTCAGGTCCCCTCAGACTGCTTATGCCAGCTTTCAATCTGTCCTATTTTTATCACCCACTCTGTCTAAAATAATTATCATTTCTATTGAGAATCATCTGGAGGGCCATCTGTTATTTGGAATTGTCTCTTAAATTCCAGACCTGAGGATTTACTATTTTCCCTTCGCTGAGTGATATTTGGCTTAAGGTCACTATAGTGAGAAAATGTACTCTTAAATTTCAAAATTTACTTTCTGCTCTGAAACAGCCACCCTCTTAACCTCTTCCAAGAAAAAAAAGAAAAAAAAAATTGGCCTAGAAGTCTGCAGCAGTGGTCATGACATCGCAGCTCCTGCCTTTCCATTCTGCAGCCTCCTGTGCTTTGGGCTATGCTTGTCTTAGGTCTTCTTTCTGGAGGCGTCGTAAGCTCACGCCCCCCCCCCCCCCAACGTTCCTATCTTCTCTTAGCAGCTCTGCTATGAACAATATTTGCCAGCCATTTTGGTCAGATGTTATTTTCACTTGGCCTTCATTTTTGCAGTATATTTTCACTTCTGGAGAATGGAACGCTTCCTTGCAAATTCCTTCTTTCTTCCCTCATTTGTAGCTATTGATCTTTTGGTTTTCTCTTTTTCACTGTGTGAAATGATGACCTTCACTTTATTTATTGCTATAGAAAGGGTTCTCTTTTGTTTTCTTCTTGCTGCCTCTTAAATTTTCACTTTTTACTTTTCTTTTTTTTTTTTTTTTTTTTTTTTTTTTTTTTTTTTTTCCTGAAGCCCTCTGCACTGAGCTACATCACCTGCCTTCTTTATGTTTTGAGACAAGTTCTTGCTAATTTGCCAAGGCTGATCTCAAACTTGGAATCCTCCTGTATCTGCAAGTCAGAATGCTGGGTTTACAGATGTGTGTGACCCTGTCTGGTTAAATTTCCATTTTATGCGAGTTGTTTTCATGGTTTAACTGTGACATGTCTCATATTGGTTTTCCTTGCATTGGTTCTAAATGTCTTCTTTGTAGGGTGATACATTTCTTTGGTATTGGAACATGTCTCTACCAATGACTTTTCATATAGTCCCCTTCTCCATTTCTCTATTCTCTCCTTGTGGAACTGCAATTACATGTATGCTACATATTTGTCTCACGCATACATCTTCTTTTTTTTTTATGTGGATACCGGGAGTCGAACTCAGGACCTTGAGCTTGCCAGGCAGGCGCTTATGCCGCTGAGCCATCTCACCAGCCCCCATACATCTTCTTTTCCAGGTTCTAATCATTCTATTTTATTTTTTCTCTTTCTGGTTAGCAGTTTGATTATTTTCCATAGTTGTGTCTGCATGTTTTCTAATTTTCTCTTTTGCAGAGTCAAGTTGGCTGTTAATACATTCAAGTGAATTTTAAATTATCACATATTTTGTTTCTCTATTGTAGAACATTTGTTTGATTCCTGTGATAGGTTCCATTTCTCAGTGGAGGAGGTCCCCAGAGGTGTTCAGGGTAGGGACAACTCCTTGACTGTTGATGTTGAGAGAATGAAGCTGGAGTAAGGAGCCATGCCCTCTCTGACCAGCTGTGGGTCTCTTACCTCTAGGTAGCTGTTCCTGTAGGAATGATGCTCCTCTTGGCCTTACTCCTTGTCATAGGGCTCCCAGGGGTGGAAACCAATGTCACCATTGCTTCTGCTGCACGTAAGTATCATTCTAAGACTCTCATTGTCTTGGGTAGGATTTGAATTCACCTGGAGTTGATCAGGGTTTTTGCATGTCTTGGCTAGAAATTGGATCACCTGAGCCACCTGGAGTTTGCACTGACATTGTAATCAGGGGCTCAAGGTCAGTTTAGAGTGTGTTCATGAGCAGGGAGAGGGACAAGAAGGAGAAGGGTTTCCCTGAAAGAGCTGTTGACCAAGAGACCTGTGGGGGACTCCGGACATGGCACAACAGGGACAGGCAGGAGTGGCCATGTCCAGGGAAATCCAGGAGGATGCCAGGCTCTCAGGACTGGCCAGCCTTCCTTGGAATGGTGGGCATCCTGTGCAGAGCTCAGCAGTCCCAGATATGGCATTGCCAACCTGTAGGGAAAAGTCCTACCTAGATGGATCTCGCTTTGCTCCTAGGGACTAGTCTTGTTGAGACCTGAAATGTGCTGAGGGCTGAGCTATGCAGGCTTGGGAATTGGTTGGGGAAAGGAGGAAGGACAACTTGGTGGAGGAGGGTGGAGTAGGCTGGTAATGGGTGAAAAGGTATGTTGGAAAATAATCCCAATGTCTGGTTTTCTTTCCTCAGAGGGCTCTGCTTTGAGATGCCATGATTGTGAACTCATAAACACCTTCAGTTGTGCAAATATCAGGACATGTCCACGTGGTATTAGGCGCTGTATGACAGTTGCTATGCGTAAGTATCTCTTTGTCTTTTTGATATCTCATGGGTAAATCACTCTACTCAGGCAGTTTTAGGGACCAAAAACAGCTTGTTTTTCTCTCTGCATTCAGCATTACTGCTCCTTCTGGTATATCCCCAAACTGAGAGCATCTTCACAGGCTCTGAGCTTGGCCTTAAGACAATCATTTTTTAGAGCTTTGTTTTTGCAAGGTTGGGAGATTTGTCTACACATCTAGGCTGTCTCCAGTGAATAGAAACATTGCAGCCCCTCAGGTTTTGTATCTCCATGGTCATGTGTGTAGAAATTCCAGTGTATCCTGGGTGATTCTTCATTGCTCATTTGATTTCCAGTCATGTACTGGAGTTTTCCAACTAGGCAATTCCTAGAAGTGGATATGCCTGGATTTCTCATGGCGGTGCTTGCCACGGGCCGATGATAAGGCCAAGGGGGCAGGACAGATCCTGAACTTCAAAAGTGCTCTGTGTCTTACTCTGAGGCCTAGCGCTCTGAGAAGATTGTGCTTATCTTCAGGGTCCTATCCTGAAGATGCACAGCTGGAGGCCCAGTGATCAAACCAACAATCAGGGAAGGGCAGAAACACAGGTCTTGGCAGACAGGTTGAAGTCTTTTCTGAGGTGCTTGACCATTGGCCTGTATAGATGATGAGTACAGTGAAAAAGGCAGCTTATATGTACATCTCTGCAAGAGAACTTTTAGTATTGTACTAATTGAGAAGACCTGGCTTGTCAATAAACATAGCTTTTTTTTTTTTTTTTTGGTACGAGAATTAAACTCAGGACCTTGCGCTTGCCAGGCAGGCGCTTGTGCCGCTGAGCTACATCCCCAGCCCAAAACACAGCTTTTGATACTTTCTTGCAAAGTCTGACTTTCTCATTCTGCCTCAGAATCAGATAGGCCTAGCTCTAGACAGTTTTTCTGGTCTTCATCCTCCCCTGATTCATTGTTTTTTCTCAGCTCCTCCTACCATCCATCATCACGGAAGCTTTAACAGCTATATTTCATAATTTGCTTCACGTTGCATTAGGGGCTCAGTTTTCCTGCTGAAACCTGATGGATACTGCAACAAAGAATGTATAAGAGCCATTGGCAGAGATTTGGGAGTGCTGGTTTGCTTGGACATTTGGGCCTTCAGGATATTTGTTGATTTCTGGGGCTCTGCATCATAGAAAGGAAAAAAAAAAAAAACTTGATGGAAATATTTTGAATGCAGAGACTGAGCTTCCACCCACACTCAATATCGATGAGATATTCTTGGAAGCACAGATAGTGTCTTAGTCACTTTCTCATTGGTGGGACATGACAGCTATATCTGTCTGGGGAGGATTTTATTTTGGCTCATATTTTAAGTCCATAGTCCACTGGCTCCAAGGCAGGACAGCATGGCGGGGGAGCATAGGAGAGGAAAGCTGCTTACATCATGGTGGCCAGGAAGCAAAGAGAGAAGGGGGAGCTGGGGAGGGAGACATACTGTTCCAGGTCGTGCTCCCAGTGATCTGTCTCTTCTGACCCACCCCACCTCCTTACAGCAAGTCAGCTATATTGCCCCCTGTGATATAATCACCTTCCAAAAGCCCCACCTGTGCGCACATGAGGCTCTTGGGGGACATCTAGATATAGAGTATAACATAAAAATGGAAGCGGGAACCCAGAAATAGTCCAACACAAATATGCCCAAAGGGCTTTTTGGCAAAAAGTGCAAAACCCACTAATGGAGAAAGAATGGCCTCATCCACATTCACAAGCAAAATGAACCTCACAGAAAAATTAACTCAACATGATGATGGTCTTATATGTGAAAGATATAAATCTGTAAAACTTTTAGAAAAAAATCATGTCAGACAAAATTTTTACCATCTTGGGCTGGGATATAAATATATCTTCTATGCCATGTTGTGCCTTGAAAAGGATCCTGAAACAGGAAATGGGAGGGAACTGAGGGGAGGGGATGGAAGAAGGAATTAAGATGTGTTAGGTACATGTACCAGCTCCACACGAGGAATGTAAATGTAATGTACTGCAAACATGTACTAATGTAGAAAGGGGAACAGAACAGCAAGGACAAGTGAATGAATCTGAGTAACAGACAGAGTTGACTCAGGATTTCTCAGTATTTGTTCACTAGTGTGACAAATGTACTATGGTAATGTAAGTAATATGAGACAAGAGAGGAATAAGTATGAGGTTTTGTAGAAACCTTTTGTACTATCTTTGGAACTTTTCCATATCATTTTTTTTTTGTGGGTACCGGGGGTTCGACCTCAGGACCTCATGCGCCAACAGGCACCCGTGCCGCTGAGCGATATCACCAGCCCCTTTTTCGTATGTGAGATCCAGGAGTCGAACTCGGGCCCTCGCGTTTGCAAGGCAGGTGCTTACGCCGCTGAGCCATCTCACCGGCCCAACTTTTCCATATCTTAAAAGTATTTTAAAATAAATGTTTATTTCCTATGCAATCAGGGTTCTGTTCAGAAAGTCCTTGTCTATGTCTATGACTTCAAGAGTTTTACCTGTTTTGTTTTCCAGCACATTGTTTCTGTTTTAACATTTAGTTCTTGATGCCTTTTGATTTTACTTTAGTACATGGTGAAAGATACGGGTCTAGACTCAATCTTTTGCATGTGGATAGCCAGTTCTCCCCATACCATTTAGTAAAGAGGCTATCTTTTCTCCAGTGTACTGAGAATCAACAAATGGGATCATATCAAATTAAAAAGTTCCTGCACAGCAAAAGAAACAACCGAGTGAAAAGACAACGACACAATGGGAAAAATTTTGCCAGTTATACCATAAAGAATAAAAAAAAATTAGATTCCCCCCAAATAAAAGACCCAGTCAAAAATGGGCAACTGAAATGAAAAGACAGAAGAAATAGCACAAATGGCTAGTAAATACAAATGCTCAACACTCCTGGCCATTATAGAAATGCAAATTAAAACAATATTGAGATTCCATCTTACCACAAAAAGAATGGCCATAATCAAGAAATCAAATAATAGCAAATGTTGGTGAGGCTGTAGGGAATAAGGAACCCTTTTCCATTGTTGGTGGGAATGCAAAGTCGTACAATCACTTTGGAAATTAGTGTGGCAATTCAAAAAACTGAAACTAGAAATTTCATTTAACCTAGCTTTCCCCTTTTAGGCATCTTCCCCAAAGAGTTAAAGACATCATACAACAGTGATACATGCATACCCTTGTTTATAGCAGAACAATTCATAATAGCTAAATCTTGGAAGCAACTTATATATACATCAAGCAATGAGTGGATAAAGAAAATGTGGTATTTATACACATTCTGCCATACTCTCTGATAAAGAAAGATAAACTTTAGTCATTTGTAGGAAAATGGATGCACCTTGAAATCATAATGTTAAGTGAAACAAATTAGATATGCAAGCTTAAATATGACATGATTTCTCTTATATAAGAAACCCAAAGTACAAATAAAGACAAAACAAAAGACAGATGTAGGAAGTAGAGAGGGCTTTCTCAAAGGGGAAGGAAAGAGATGGAGGGACCCAGAAGGAGGAGAGGGAGAAGGGATAAAAAAAGGAATTGAGATGTGTTATTTACATGTACCAATTCCACACAGGGAATGTAAACATTATGTACTGCAAACATGTACGAAAAAAGGAAGGGGATCAAGAGATAAATGGAAGAAAGGGAGGGAAGTGAAAGGAGGTAAGAAAAGGAATAAAGAGTATTACGTACATATACCAATTCCCCACAATGAATGTAAACATTATATACTACAAAGACGTACTAATAAAAAATTAAAAATAATAAATGATAGTAAGTGTTCATTTTATACATACACACACTCATATATACAGGTGCATATCATAATCACTAGCTTAATGGACTCATCACAGATTTACGGTACTGTGTGATACGTGAAACACAATAGTTTAATTCACTATATGAACACAAAAGAAGACATATTGTGTAAACATAATTAAAAACACTGACATTTTAAAAAATTCAGCACTTAATTTTTTTATTTTAAAGAGAAGAAAAAACAAAACAAATCAAAAAAAGAACAAATTTTCAAAACAACACAATATGAGGGTAACAATGGTTAATGCATTACGTATTATTATCTTTAAGTTAGTTATTCAGGATACCAGACATTAGCATTCAATTGTCCAAACATTATTGGCTCAAACCTTACTCTTCAATGAACTAAGTAAAATTGGTAGTGTATCTATCTTAACCATCTTATATATATATACAATTTTTTTCCCTTTCCCTTCTTTCTTTTCCCTATTCCAGTCTCTCTTTCCTATTGACAAGTTTCTTTTTGATTCACCATGTCTATTGTACATTTTGGATCTTATTTACTCTTTCAGTTTCTCATACTAGAGAGACAATACGATGCTTACACATGTGCTTCTGGTTTATTTCACTTATGAGTATTTTCTCGAGTTGCATCCATTTACCTATAAAAGTCTCCAGTTTATCTTTCTTTATGGCTGAATAGTACTCCATTGTATAAAAATACCACATCTTTTTTATCCATTCCTCAGTTGATGGGCATTTGGGTTGTTTCCAAGATCTGGCTATTACAAATTGTGCTGCTATAAACATGGGTGCACATATATCACTGTGGTACGATGTTTTTAATTCTTCTGGGAAGATGCCCAGAAGGGGAATAGCTGGGTCAAATGGGACCTCCAACCCTAGTTTTTTGAGGAATCTCCATACTGACTTCCACAGTGGCTGTACCAGTCGACACTCCCACCAACAGTGAAGAAGGGTTCCTTTTTCCCCACAGCCCCTCCAGCATTTGTTATTAGTTGATTTCTTTATAGTAGCCATTCTTTCTGGGGTGAGATGGTATCTCAGTGTTGTTTTAATTTGCATCTCTCGAATGACTAGTGATGTTGCACATTTTTTTGTATATTTATTTGCCATTAATATTTCTTCATCTGAGAAATGTGTATTCATCTCAGATGCCCATTTTGGGAGTGGGTCTTTAAATTTGGGAGGTCTGATTTTTTTGAGTTCTTTATATGTTCTCGATAGTAATCCTTTGTCTGAGGAACAGCTGGCAAACATTTTTTCCCACGTTGTGGGTTGTCTTTTCACTCTTGGTGGTTTCTCTTGCTGTGCAAAAGCTTTTTAATAAGATGAGATCCCAGTTATTGATTCTTTGGGATAGTTCCCGTGCGGTTGAGTTTTTATTCATAAAGTCTTTGCCTACACCAATGTCTTCAAGGGTTTTACCTATCCTACCTTCCAGCAGATTTAATGTTTCTGTTTTAACATTTAGATCTCTGATCCATTTTGAGTTTAGTTTAGTGCATGGTGAAAGATATGGGTCTAGTTTTAATCTTCGGCATGTGTAGAGCCAGTTTTTCCAGCACCATTTATTAAATAGGCTATCTTTCTTCCAGCGAATGTGTTTGGCACCTTTGTCAAAGATAAGGTGGCTTAGTATGTCTGGGGTTGTTTCAGCATCTTCTAATCTGTTCCATTGATCTTCAGGTCTGTTTTTTTTGCCAGTACCACACTGTTTTTATCACAGTAGCTTTATAGTATAATTTCAAGTCGGGGATTGTGATGCCCCCTGCCTTGCCTTTGTTGCCCAGAATTGCCTTTGCTATTCTAGGTCTCTTCTGATTCCAAATGAATTTTAGGATTGTTGTCTCTAATTCTGTGAGATATGCTGTTGGAATTTTGATTGGAATTGCATTAAATCTGTATAACAATTTTGGAAGTATGGCCATTTTCACTATATTGGTTCTTCCTATCCAGGAGCAAGGGATATCTTTCCATTTTCTGATATCCTCTTCAATCTCCTTTTTCAGAGTACTGTAGTTTTCAGTGTATAGGTCTTTTACATCCTTTGTGAGGTTGATTCCTAGGTATTTCATTTTTTTGGATGTTATTGTGAAAGGTATTGTTTCCCTAATTTCTCTTTCAGTAAGTTTGTTATTTGTGTACAGGAAGGCTATTGACTTTTGAGTATTGACTTTGTATCCAGCTACACTACTGAATTTGCTTATTAAATCTAGCAGTTTTTTAGTGGAGTTTTTGGGGTCTTCTGTGTAGAGTATCATGTCATCTGCAAATAATGATAATTTAACTTCTTCCTTTCCAATCATAATTCCTTTTATTTCTTTCTCTTGTCTAATTGCTCTGGCTAAAGTTTCCAGAACTATGTTGAATAAGAGTGGGGACAGTGGACATCCTTGTCTTATTCCTGATTTTAGAGGGAAGGCTTTCAGTTTTTGGCCATTTAGTATAATATTGGCTGTTGGTTTGTCATAGATAGCTTTTACCAGATTGAGATAAAGACCCTCTATTCCAATTTTCTGTAGGGTTTTTATCATGAAAAGGTGCTGGACTTTGTCAAAAGCTTTTTCTGCATCTATTGAGATGATCATGTGATTTTTGTCTTTGGTTCTGTTAATATGGTGTATTACATTTATTGATTTATGTATGTTGAACCATCCCTGCATCCCAGGGATGAATCCAACTTGGTCATGGTGTATAATCTTCTTGATGATTTGTTGGATTCTGTTTGCCAGTATCTTATTAAGGATTTTTGCATCTATGTTCATTAGGGAGATTGGCCTGTAGTTCTCTTTCTTAGTTGGGTCCTTCTCTGGTTTTGGTATCAGGGTAATGCTTGCTTCCAGGAATGAATTTGGGAGTATTGCTTCCCTTTCAATTTCATTAAAAAGTTTGAGAAGTAGTGGCATTAGGTCTTCTCTAAATTTCTTGTAGAATTCAGCAGTGAATCCATCAGGGCCTGGGCTTTTCTGTGTTGGGAGGTTTTTAATTACATCTTCAATTTCATTGGTTGATATTGGTTTATTTAGGATTTTTAAATCTTCTTGATTCAGCTTTGGTAATTCATACGAATCTAGGAATCTGTCCATTTCTTCTGCATTTTCCATCTTAGTAGAATATAGATTTTTAAAATAGGTATAGATGATCTTCTGGATTTCTGCAGGGTCTGTCGTGATATCACCCTTTTCATTTTCAATTGCATGGATTTGAGTCTTTTCTTTTTTAAATAAGGTTGGATAAGGGTTTGTCAATCTTATTTATTCTTTCAAAGAACCAACTTTTTGCTTCATTGATTCTTTATATTGTTTTTTTAGTCTCTAGTACATTAATTTCTGCTCTGATCTTTATAATTTCCTCCCTTGTACGGGCTTTTGGCTTAACCTGCTCTTCTTTTTCTAGAAGTTTGAGGTTCACCATTAAGTTGTTTATTTGCACTTGCTCTATTTTCCTAATATAAGTATTTAATGCTATAAATTTCCCTCTTAGGACTGCTTTCATTGTATCCCATAAGTTCCGGTATGTTGTACTGTCATTATCATTCAGTTGTAGAAATTGTCTAATTTCTTCTTTAATTTCATCTGTGACCCATTGGTTGTTCAGGAGGGTGCTGTTTAATTTCCATGTGTTTAGGGAGTTTTTGTGATTTCTTTTGCCATTGATTTCCAATTTCATTGCACTATGGTCTGATAATATGCATGGGATAATTTCAATTCCTTTGCATTTACTTAAGCAGGTTTTATGAGCTAGTATGTGGTCTATTTTGGAGAATGTCCCGTGTGCAGCTGAGAAGAATGTGTATTCTGATGTTGTGGGGTGGAACACTCTGTAGACATCTACTAAGTCCATCTGTTCAAAAGTTTGGTTCAGTTCTATTATTTCATTATTGATTTTCTGTCTAGTTGATCTGTCTTTTTGTGACAGTGGAGTATTGAGATCTCCCAATATAATTGTATTAGTGCTTATTTGATTTTTCATGTCCTTTAGTACTTGTTTTATATAGCTGGGTGCATTGGTATTTGACGCATATATATTTATGATCGTTATCTCTTCCTCTTGGATTGTTCCCTTTACAAGGATGTAATGACCGTCTTTATCTCTCTGAATCATTCTTGGCTTGAAATTCACTTTGTCTGCAAAAAGAATAGCTACCCCTGCTTTTTTCTGGGTTCCTGTTGCATGGAGTATTGTTTTTCATCCTTTGACTTTCAGTCTATGAATTTCTTTCTGAATTAAATGTGTTTCTTGTATACAGCATATTGTTGGATCTTGCTTCTTGATCCATTTTGCCAGTCTGTGCCTTTTGATTGGTGAATTGAGATCGTTAACACTGATGGTTAAAACTGATATGTATTGACTTATACTTGTCGTGATATTTTCCTGTTGTTGGTTCCCACTCTTTGTTTGTTTTTCCCCTTTCCCGCTATTTAATTATCTGCCCTGCCTGGTGGATCCCTTCTGTTGGGGTTCCTATCTCATTCTAGAAAGATACTTATTCACAGAACATTTTGGAGTGCTGGTTTGGTGTTCATAAATTTTCTCAGATGTTCTTTGTCATGGAAGTATTTTATTTCTCCATCAATTTTGAAAGATAGTTTTGTGGGGTACATCAATCTGGGTTGAAAATTATTTTCTTTTAGAGCTTGAAATACATCATTCCAAGCTCTTCTTGACTTGAGGGTTTGTGCTGAAAAGTCAGCTGTGATTCTGATGGGTTTTCCTTTATAGGTGATTTGTCTCTTCTCCCTAACAGCTTTTAAGATTTTGCCTTTCTGTTGAATTTCTGGGATCTTGACTATAATATGTCTGGCTGAAGTTTTTTTTTGGTCATGTCTAGTTGGTGTTCTAAAAGCTTCCTTTATATTGGGGTCAAATTCTTTTTCTCTTCCAGGGAAGTTGTCCGTGATAATGTCTTTGAACAATGTTTTAATGTCATTGATGCTATCTCCTGCTTTTTCATTTATTCCAATTATTCTTAAGTTGTCTATCTTTGAGTCATCTAGCAGTTGCTGAATTGATTTTTCATGGTCCCTTGCTGTTTTTAAGAATTCTTTCTTTTCATGATCACTAATTGCAAGCCTGTCTTCTATATCTGAGATCCTGTCCTCACATTGGCTTAATCTGTTACAAATACTTTCAATGGAATTTTTGTTCTCTTGGATATCTGCTTGTATCTGCCTTATGGATTCCATTTCTTTCCTATGCTGAGCATTCATGGTTTCTATAGTTTTCTTAAGCTCATCTATTTTTTTGTCTGTATCAGCTATAGTGTCCTTAAGCATGGTCTTCAGTGTAGACATTATCTCTGCAGTTATCTGTGAAATTATTTCTGTTTTAATTTTTTCCAGAGCCTCATTCAGTTGTTTTGTTGTTACCCCTTCAGATAGGCCAGGTGGGTGGCTTTCGGATTGTCCCACCTTGTTGCCCCCTAGGTTTGCCTTTGGTAAATTGGATGTGTGGGGTTGCATCTTGTTTAAGTGTCGTCTCATTTTTTCTTTCTTTAATTTAATTCCTGGGGTGATGTTTGTAAATTACCTATGGTAGGTTACTTTATTGCTAGTGTTTAAGATCTTTAGAAGATGACTACTTCTCTGCAGTATCTTCCAAGTGGAGCTTGCTTTTGGGTTTTGAGCTTTCTGCCAGATCCTACCTCTTCAATTCGTTGGATGTGAGAAGTTGCTACCTGTTTGGCCCAGTCCTTGATTCTTTGGTACTGTGCCACTGTATTTTCTGTGTCCCTTAGTCAATATCAATCATGAAATATCAGGAAGGAAAGCTGTTTAGAACAATTATTCCACATTTGGCTATGATGGTAACTGAAGCATCAAACACAGCCTAGAAAATGACAGACTGAGCTAACCAGTTATTTACCACTTTTAGCCGTATAAAGTAGAGTTGCGGTTACTTAATTTTTTTTTAAGACAGGATCTCACTGTATAGCTCAGGCTGACCTTGACCTCACTGTGTAGCCCAGGCTTGCCTTGAACTCAGTGTGATCCTCCTGCCTCAGTCTCCCAAGTGCTGGAATTACAGCCATGTGCCACCATGCTTGGTAACACTCAATTTTTTGACATAAGCAGCAAAACTCAGAAGGAAATGGAAGTGGAAAGTAAAATGCATTTAATGGAAATGGAAATGAACTGCATCTAATAGAAATGATGGTAATTAAATGAAAATGTTTGAAATATTATAACATCAAGGTGAAAAATGTGGTAAGATCCTTTGTATCACATCCTCTATTCCCAGTGAATCCAGACCTCTCAGTCTATTTCATCCAAAAGAAGAATTAAAATACAATGGCATTGAAATGAGAAATTAACCTAGGGCTCTTCATAAAAGATAAGAAATTTTCCAGGAACAAGTGACTTTAGCATGGTCCCTGGATACAAAATAAGTATAAAAATCAACAAAAAAAGTTTTCTTCCTATATAACCAGAAACAAATGGGAAGTAAAATTTATGAAATGATACTATTTTTAATGCACTCAAATATCAGTGCCTAGAAAGACATTTAACTAGATTTGTGCAAAATTTTTAACACTGAAACTGCATAATCCTTTGCAATCAAAGACTGAAATAGTTGGCATGATAAACCATATGTATGGGTCATGAGGCTCAATAGAGTACGGATATGCTCCTCCCAGATTGATCTGCAAAATAAATAAAGCCCCTCTCAGAGCCTCTGTAGGGGTGTGTGTGTGTGTGTGTGTGTATTTTGGGAAGTTGATTCCAAACACTGAAATATAAAGGTCTAGGTATTGCCAAGGTAATCTTGAGAAGAAAAGGGAAAAGCTGGAGGACTCATGGTATGAATCCTGAAGAATATTTATATACTCTCACTAAAATGAGGACAGTGTGGTGTTTGTGTTGAGATTGGAAAACAGAACACTAGAATAGGAAGAACAACTATGTACCTCTGGATTGACTTTGCAGTGTAGTGGGGAAGATTATTTTTGTATTAAATGGTGATGGATAAGTTAGATACTTATTCACAGTATTTGTACTATAAAAAGCAGTTTCAAATGGTCTGTAGATCTCAGTGTAAATACAAGCCAATAAGCGTTTGTAGTAAAAGTAGAAATATGTGTTTTTTTATAGTTAAGAATTTAAGAATCTGACAAAAATAGTGCCAGTCACATAAAAATAGAAGTGATAAACTAGATGACATTATATTTCACAATCTCTGCTCCTAAGAAGATACCTATAAAACCATATAAATGCAAGCCACTGATAAGAAGGCATTTCAAAATGTATACCTAGTAAAGGTTCATATTGATAATTCTGTTAACTTTTTATCACTATCAAAAATGCCTGGGCCAGTGAGATGGCTCAGCAGCATAAGCACCTGCCTGGCAAGCACAAGGTCCTGAGTTCAACTCCCGGAACCCACATAAAGGAAAAAAAAGGGCTGGTGATATCGCTCAGCGGCACAAGCACTTGCTGGCAAGCGCGAGGTCCTGAGGTCGACTCTCGGTACCCACATTAAAAAAAAAAAATGCCTGACATGAATCAATTTAAAGCAGGAGAGATTTAGTGTGGCTCACAGTTTCAGAGCTTTCAACCATGGTTGGCTGGTTTCACTGCTATGGGCCCGAGTTGAGGCACAGTGTCACAGCAGAGGAACCTGTGGAAGAAAGCTGCTCCCTTCATGGTAGCCAGGAAACAGAGAGGAAAAGAACCATAGAGGAAGTAGCTGTGGATCAATTGTAGTTCCCAAGGTTAAGCCTCTGTGACTCACTTCCTTCAAGTAGGTCCTATCCCCTAAATTTCCATTACCTCTCCTTAATGCCATCAAATTATGATTTCAGTGGATTATCCTACTGAAGGAGGTAAAACCATCATGATCCAGTCACCTTCTTAAAGCCCCACCTTTGAATCCATGAGATTTTGGAGAGCACATTTTAGATCTAATCTTTAACAATAGTACGTAATAAACTTTTCCCTACAAATGAATGTATGACAAATAGAGCATCCAGTCAAAATTCAAACAAAAGACTTCAAGGAAATTTATCAGAAAATGATATTTGAATGGACAACAAACATTTAAGAAAAGTTGCTCAGTGTTATTCTTCTTGAGGGAAATGCAAATTGAAACCACCACATGAGAACATTTCAAGGAATGACTCTCTCTCTCTCTCTCTCTCCGCCCCCTTGCACTTTTTCTGTCTTCCACCACCATGAACTGTTGCCCCTGTGCCATGTGCCACCCTGCCTTAGAGCTAGGCAACCATGAACTGAAACCTCTACAAACTGTGAGCTAAATAAACCTTTCTTTAACTTTGGGTGTTGGGTATTTTGTTTCAGCAATGAGAGAAAAGTAACTAAGACAGAACTTGGTACCAGAGAAGTGGGGTTGTTGCTGTGACATTACCTGGCCATGTGGCTCAAAAGCCTTTGGAACTGGCTTGTGGGAAGGGGAAGAGTTAGGAAAGGTTTGGAGATGCCAGCTGAAAAAAGTAGAACTGGAACGTCTTGGGCTGTACTGTATGGGAGATTCTGTTCAGAGCTCAGAAGACCAGAAGGCCAGTAAAGACCAGGCTCAGGAAGTTTCTGCTAGGAAAAAGGACTGTATTGGCTGCTGGACTCCAGATGATGTGTATTATGGCTTGGCAGAAAGTTTGTCTGCATTTTACTGGTGTCCAGAGACTTTGCCTGAGACAGATTAAGGGCAGCAGACTAATTAATCTTGTAGAAGAAATTTCAAGGCAGTCAAATATTGAGGCAGTGGCATGGCTACTATGGGGGGCTTTTAGCCAGATCTATGTTGAGAATCAAGAGCAAAGAACACAGCAGAATGATTTAAAATGTTGTGAGTTTGGCCAGAAAGGAAGCTCCAGTAAAGCTGTGAGTTGCAAAGATAGAGCAGAAAAGATCCTGATTGTTGAGAAGGAACAAGAGAATAGAAAAGATGGCCTGAGGGCATCACAAAAAGCAGCAGAACTCCACCCTTTGCAGCCTCAAAATTGCAAAAATGAAAGACTTTGCTTTGAGAAGAAAGCTGCAGCACACCGTGTTCCAGAATGGTGGCAGCCTAGAGAATTTGTTCCTTGGAACTGGATTCAGAGTGCTCAGCTATCCAGGCTCTCAACCCCTACAGCCAAGAGAGAGGGAAACCTGGCTACTGCTCCTGCTGGCAGTAGACCTTGGCATCATCCATGTGGCACCAGTTTAGGTGCATGCAGAATCGAGGAGTTGTGGGGTTAGGAAGGCTTGCACCCAGATTTCAGAAAGCCTGGGGTGGGGGTCAGGCGGTGTGCCCTGAGAAGGCAGCATGTGAAGCTGTGAGCCTGAAGCCAGAGGTTTAGTGGAGACCCCAGAAGTTTGGAGAAGCCAGGAATGTGGATCGTCTGAGGAAAACTGCAAGGAGGAAGCAGAGCAGGCCCAAGAGAGAAGCCATTGGAGCTACAACCACTGGCAGTGCCATAGGTGCAGAGCCACCGAAGCCCTTTGGAGTTCACATCTTGCCGCAGACTGCCTCAGATGCTGCACATGGAACTGCAGGACTTACTGTTTGCCCTGCTGGATTTTGGACTTACTTTGGTCCTATTCCTTTGTATCTCCCTGTTTGTGACTTTTGGAATGGAGATGTCTATCTTGTGCCATTGAATGTTGGAAGTGTTTAACTTTCTTTTCATTTGTACAAGGGCTTACAGCTAAAAGTTTGCCTTAAATCTCAGAGGAGACTTGGGACTTGGACTTTTCAGCAATGCTGAAACTGATAGGACTTAGGCAACTCTTGGAGAAGGACTAAATGCTTTTTGCATAAAGGGATGTGCTTGAGTCTTTGGGGGACCAGGGGCAAAACGCTATGGTTTGTGTCTAGATGTCCCTCACAAAGCCTCATGTGGTCATAGGGTTTTTTTGGAGGTGGCTGAATCTAGAGTGTGTGATTGATTCATACTACAATGCTGGGATTAAGGGTGTGAGTATTAAGGGTGGTGATTTCTGTATCAGTCTAATGATTGGACTAATTGGATAAAATATTACAATACATTGGATACAACATAAGGGACAGGAAGAAGGTCCTCTCTCTCTCTCTTTCTCTCTCTCTCTCTCTCTCTCTCTCTCCCTCTCCCTCTCTTGCTTTTGCTGTCTTCTGCCACCATGAACTGTTGCCCCTCTGCCACATGCCATCCTGCCTTGGAACCAGCTAACTATGGACTGAAACCTCTATAAACTATGAGCTAAATAAACCTTTCCCCCTTAAAAAAAAAAAGGAATGACTAAATATCCAAAATGACCATACTACGTGTTGTCAAGATTTTTAAGCATACATGATGCTTTGGAGTAGTAGTGATAGGTCCAACCTAGTCTGAAAAACTCTTCAACAGTATTGGCTAAAGCTGTACATAGACAGATCAAAGTCTCAGAGTTTCTACTTATAGGCACATAACTAGTAAAAATACTTACCGAGGCTCACCTCAAGACAAGCACAAGAATATTCACTGCAGGAATGTTTGGAGTTGATAAAAAGCAAAAACAATTTTAATGTCCTCCACCAATAAATTTTGGTGTATTAATCAGTGGAATGGTATATATCTATAATGAGCAATATACAATAATAGGCAAAAATGAATTTCCTAAAAAATATACACAACAAAGCCATTTACAATAAAAAACCTAAAATATGATTTTTTTTTCATAAACTTCAAAAACAGGCAAAAGTAATATATGGGCTTAGAAGCCCATACATTTCTTATCTTTGCTCCTGCCTGCGTAAAGTAGTGCGTGAATGGAAGAACAGACTGAGAAATTCAAGGGTATTCCTCCAGGTCTGTTTTCAGGACTGGATGCTGGTAGAATGGGTGGGTGCACTTTGCAAAAACCCCTTGAGCTTCTAACTTATTATTGTGTGCTTTTCTGTAGAAAGTTGAATTTCAATAGACTCTTTACATGGGAAATCAAATTTAAAAATTGGTTCTTAATCGATGATTAGTTCCTTCAGGGTTTATCAAGGAGGCAAGACCCAGCGCTGTGAATGGACAAATCAGTTATGGCAAGTTCCAGAGTAAAGTACCCATGTGAAAATCCTCTACCAAAGGAAGAGATGTACCCAAAGTATTTAACTCAGGGTTTCCTGAAGGTGGTCTCGGGTGGAGCTTGATTAGGTAGCTCTGGCTGGCTGAGGCCACTAGGCGATTGCTGTAATGAAAGTGATCACATGAGTTGTGGAACTGTACCTGGAACAGGGCATCAAGTCTGTGTTGGGGCGGTTGATGTTAATGTTCTCATCAGCAGTCGTATGTTGGAGCAGGACCTTGGAATACCAAGTGGAGGGTGCTACAGTTTAGATCTAAAATGTCTGTCCAGTCTCACACATTCAGAGATGGGGTTTTTGGAAGGTGATTGGATTGTGGGGTGCTGTACTCGTCAGTGGATTACTCCATTGATGAGTTTGTGTCTAAACGTGCTGGTGGAAGGTGAGGCCTGGGAAGTGACTCACTGGAAGAGTGATGTGGAAGGTTGTATTCTTCTCCCAAACTCTCCCTTCTCTTTTTCCTCACTACCATGGGTAAAGCAACTTTGCCACCATGCCATTTCTGCCTGGTAGCCACCCCATCATAGGCTGAACCTACTACAACCATGAACCAAAATAAAACTCTCTTCCTTTAAGTTGCAGGTATTAAGACTTTGTCCTAGAAACAGGAAACTGACTAATACAGAAGGATAGAAAAGAGATTCACAAGGGATCTTTCCAGCTGTAGGAAAGCAGCAAAAGACCAATTAATATAGGCACTCCTGTTCAGCAACTTTGTATCTCTAGGACATAAATAAAACCTAATTCTAGAGCACTAGAATTCTTAGGACAAAATAATGAACAGGTCATTTCATTTATGTAGCTACATGACAAGGTACAAAGATGGCATTTTGGAAGGGCCAGTGGCAGATATAAAGATGGCTTAATGGATACTTATTTTTAGAAGAAATTGTTCTCAGAGCAATCAAATCCTCTTGTAGATTTGGACATGCTTCCTAGTCAAGAGTTCTAGGTGATGTACTGTAGTAATATTTGAGAATAGAGAATGCATGAACACAGCTAGTTTTGCTTGAATGTGTTGTGGTGTTTAATCAAGACATGTGAAATCAACAACTTTTATTCCTTTTTCAGGTATGCACAAGCGTGAGCTACTCATTTATAAGAACTGTACTTTTAACTGTACATTTGTACATAAAGCTGAACAGCCTCCTGAAAGTGCAAGAGTATACATGCAGTCTAATCATTTCTATTATACTCATTGCTGTAATACCGTGACTTGCAATGCAGGAGGACTTAACAATGTAGAAATGGACGTCGCTACCGATCCTGTAATTGAGGAGGAGCTACCAGAAGGGACTGCGTGTGTGGTGGTGCGAGTATTTTTCCTGAGCTTTGCCTCTATCATAGTCAGCAAAACACTGACATGAGAACCTCTCTTTGTGGGAGTCTGTTGGTCTTCCCCCTTTCCTCACATCAGTTTTGCTGTGTGTTGCCCCCTTGAGACATTGCTAAGCTTTTCCAGTTGACCTATTTATGACTCATTGTAAAAGCAAAATAAAGACATTGTAGAAAATGATCGTGAAGGGTTGTTTCCTTTCATGTACTCAGGCACTCACAGTGGGTTTCTATTCAGATCTCTTCCTCACTGCACATTCAGGAGTTACTTTGCGGTTTCATTATTTGAACTGCTTTTTGTCCTATATACACTGTGGGCTAAATATTCATTGTGCAAATATGTTAAAATCATCTTGGTACTACAGCATTCAGGGGTGGAATATTTTAATCAAACAGCAGAATTGTTACAGGTCTAATCTCCATATTGGCTGATAAAGCAGTCCCAACTCTGCTCACACTAGGGGTACCTGGGGCGGCCTAAGGCTCTGTCCTTTCCACTTCTCAGGTCTGGGCTGAAGGAAACAGGGAAAGTTCCTGGCAATGAATGACAGTTGGATCAGCCCTGATATCGGTACGCGTGTTCAGTACCCTGTGGGCTCAGGCAAGTTCTGCAGGAACTACAGTGTTCCATCCAGTGACACCTGCCTTCATGGATGCGACAGAATGTTTTCCCAAGTGCTACCACAGGGAGAGAGTCCCTGTTTCTCTGGTGTGAGTTGTTTTGGGATCTGAAATATTTAGGCTGTTTTTCCAAGGTGGCGGAGCCATACTACATTTCCACCAGAAGAAGTGTAGAGCATTTCCAACAATTTTTTTTAAAATCTAAGTTCATTGGTACAATTTAGGTATACAGAATAACCACATTCATTATAGGGAATCGGTATCTGTACATGATACGTCTTGTTTCCTTTTATTCCCCATTCTCATCCCCTCTTTTCACACCCCCTTCCCCTCCCCATTCACATAGCTCAGTATTTATTTCATCCTTCTTTTCTCATTTTTTCTTTCCCTTCCTTCATTTCCCTTCCCTTCTCCCTATTTCCCTTTTGAACAGTTTCTTCCTATTTCACAATATCTGTTGTACATTTATGATCTTATCTACATTTTCAGTTTCTCACACCAGAGAGATAATGCAATATTTACACATGTGCATCTGATATATTTCACTTATGATTATGGTCTCAAGGTCCATACATTTAGCTATAAATGTCTCAATTTTATCTTTCTTTGTGGCTGAGTAATACTCCATTATATATTTTAAAAACATATCTTTTTTATCCATTTATTGGTTGATGGACATTTGGGTTGCTTCCAAGAGTTAGCTCTTACAAACTGTGCTGCTATATATGTGGGTGCACATATATCTCTGTGGTATGATGTTTTAATTCTTCTGGGAAGATACCCAGACGGGGAAGAGCTGGGTCAAATGGGAATGCTAATCCTAGTTTTTTGAGGAGTCTCCACACTGATTTCCACAGTGGCTGCACCAGCCAATACTCCCATCAACAGTGAAGTGTTCTTTTTTCCCCACAGACCCGCCAGTATTTGTTACTATTTGTTTTCTTGATAATAGCCATTTTTTATGGAGTGAGATGGACTCTCAGCATAGTTTTAGTTTGTATTTCTCAAATTGCCAGTGATATTGAACATCTTTTCATATATTTATTTGCTGTTTGCACTTCTTCTGAGAACTGTCTCTTCATCTCAGATATCATTTTTTGGATTGGGTATTTAAATTTGGGGGGTCTGATTTTTTTCAATTCTTTATATGTTCTAGATATTAGTCCTTTATCTGAGATACAACTAGCTAGAATTTTTCCCCACTCTGTGGGTTGTCTTTGGATTCTGCTGGTGATTTCTTTTGTTGTGCAAAAGCTTTTTAATAGGATGAGATCCCAGTTGCTGATTCTTATATTATTTCCCATGCGATCAGGGTTTTATTCATGAAATTTTTGCCTACAGATATGTCTTTGAGAGTTCTGCCTATTCTCTCTTCCAGCAGATTTAGTAGTTCTGTTTTATTACCTAATTCTTTGATCCATTTCAATTTTAGTTTAGTGCATGGTGATAGACATGGGTCTAGATTTAGTCTTTGGCATGTGGAAAGCCAGTTTGTCCAGTACCATTTATTGAAGAGGCTGTCTTTTTTCCAGTGAATGTGTTTGGCCCCTTTGTCAAAGATAAGGTGGCTGTGTCTGTAGTTGTGTCTACATCTTCTAATCTGCTCCATTGATCCTCAGGTCTGTTTTTTTGCCAGTACCATGCTGATTTGATCACAGTATAATTTCAAGTCAGGGATTGTGATACCTCCTGCCTTGCCTTTGTTGCCCAGGATTGCCTTTGCTCTTCTAGGTCTCTTCTGGTTCCAAATGAAGTTTAGGAATGCTTTCTCTAGATCTGTGAGATATGCTAATGGTATTTTGATGGGTTTGCATTAAGTCTGTATAACAGTTTTGGGAGTATGGCCATTTTCACAATATTGGTTCTTTCTATCCATGAGCAAGGGATATCTTTCCATTTTCTGATACCCTCTTCAATCTCGTTTTTTCAGTGTGTGGTAATATTCAATGTAGAGATCTTTTATTCCCTTTGTTAGATTGATTCCTAAGCATTTCATTTTTTTGGATGTTATTCTGAAGGGTGTGTTTTCCCTAATTTCTCTCTCAGTGAATTTGTTGTTTGTGTACAGGAGTGCTATTGATTTTTTTTGTGTGTGTGTGGGTACTGGGGGTCGACCTCAAGACCTCGCACGCCAGGAGGCCCCCGTGCCGCTGAATGATATCACTGGCCCTTTTTTTTTTTTGTATGTGGGTTCTGGGAGTCGAACTCAGGACCTCGCGCTTGCTAGGCAGGCGCTTATGCTGCTGAGCCATCTCACCGGCCCCTGATTTTTGAGTGTTGAATTTGTATCCAGCTATACTACTAAATTTGGTTATTAATTCTAGAATTATTTTGGTAGACTTTTGGAGGTCTTCTATGTAGAGAAGCATGTCATCTGTTAATAATGATAATTAAACTTCTTCCTTTCCTATCTTTATCCCTTTTATTTCTGTCTCTTGTCTAATTGCTCTCGTTAGTGTTTCCAGAATTATATTGAATAGAAGTGGCGATAGTGGACATCCTTGTTTTGTTCCTGATTTTAGATTGAAAGCTTTCAGTTTTTGTCCATTTAGTATGATATTGGTTGTTGATTTGTCATAGATGGTTTTTATCAGATTAAGGTAAAGACCAATCTATTCCAGTTTTCTGTAGGGTTTTTATCATGAATGGGTGTTGGACTTTATCAAAAGCTTTTGCTGCATCTATTGAGATGATCATCTGATTTTTGTCTTTGGCTCTGTTGATATGGTGTAATACATTTATTGATTTGCATATGTTGAACCATCCCTGCATTCCTGAGATAAATCACATTTGGTCATGGTATATAATCTTCTTGATGATTTGCTGCATTCTGTTTGCTAGTATTTTATTGATGATTTTTGCATCTATGTTCATTTGGGAGATTGGCCTGTGGTTCTCTTTTTTTGGTTGGGTCTTTCTCTGGTTTTTGGTTTCAGGGTAATATTTGCCTCCATGAATGAGTTAGGGAGAATTGCTTCCCTTTCAATTCCATTAAATAATTTGAGGAGTATTGCCATTAAATCTTCTCTAAATTTCTTGTAGAATTCAGCCATAAATCCATCAGGACCTGGGCTTTTCTTTGTTGGTAAGCTTCTAACTACATTTTCAATTTCATTAACTGATATTGGGTTATTCAGAATTTTTATATCTTCTTGATTCAGCTTTGATAATTCATACATTTCTAGGAATCCATCCATTTCTTCTGTGTTTTCCCTCCTATATGAGTAAAGAGTTTTGAAGTAGGTATTGGTGATCTTCTGAATTTCCACAGGAGCTGTAGTGAAGGATCTGTAGTGATTTCACCCTTTTCATTCCTTATTGCATAAATTTGAGGTTTTTTTTTTTTGTTGTTAGGTTGGCTAGGGGGTTAATCAATTTTATTTATTCTTTCAAAGAACCAACTCTTTGATTCATTAATTCTTTGTATTGTTTACTTAGTATCAATTGTGTTAATTTCTGCTCTGATCTTTATAATTTCCTCCCTTGCATGGGCTTTGGGTTTGACTTGCTCTTCTTTTTCCAGAAGCTTGAGGTGCAGCATTAGGTTGTTTATTTGTACTCATTCTGTTTTCCTAACGTGAGAATTCACCACTATAAATTTCCCTCTTAGTACTGCTTTCATTGCATCCCACAGGTTCAGGTAAGTTGTATTTGCATTTTTGTTTGATTGTTGATATTGTTTAATTTCTTCTTTAAGTTCATCTGTGACCCATTGGTTGTTCAGGAGGGTGTTATTTAATTTCCATGTGTTTATGGAGTTTTTGCCATTTCTTTTGTCATTAATTTCCAATTTTATTGCACTACAGTCAGGTAATATGCATGGGATAATTTCAATTCCTTTGCATTTACTTAAGCCCGTTCTATGGGCTAGTATATGGTCTATTTTAGAGAACATCCCATGTGCAGCTGAGAAGCGTGTGTATTCTGATGTCGTTGGGTGGAACACTCTGTAAATGTCTGCTAAGTCCATTTGTTCACAGGTTTGGTTTAGTTCTGTTATTTATTCGCCGAATTTTTGTCTAGTTGATCTATATGTGACAATGGGGTATTAAGGTCCTCTGTTACAATTGTGTTATTGATTATTTGATCTTTTGTGTCTATTAATATTTGTCTTATATAGTTGAGTGCTCCTATATTTGGTGCATACATGTTTACAATTGTTATCTCTTCTTCTTGAATTTTTCCCTTAAAAAGTATATAGTGACCTTCTTTATCTTCTTTTGATCATTCTTTATCTCTTTTGATCATTGTCTGCAAACAGAATAGCAACACTTGCTTTTTTCTAGATTCCTGTTGCATGGAGTATTGTTTTCCATCCTTTGACTTTAAGTCTATGAATTTCTTTTTGAGTTAAATGTGTTTCTTATATACAGCATATTGTTGGATCTTGTTTCTTGATCCATTCTGCCAGTCTGTTTCTTTTGATTGGTGAATTGAGGCCATTTACATTGATGGTTATAACTGATATGTATTGGCTTGTCTTTGTCATGTTATTTTCTTGCTGTTTGTTCCCTATTTTTCTCCTCTGTTTAATTGCTTGACCCGCTTGGTGATTTCTTTTTGTTGTTTTTCTTGGAATTGTGGTCATTTATCTCTGTCTAGAATATCTTTCAGTACCCTGTGTTGTGTTGGTTTTGTGGTCATGAATTTCTTCAGCTGTTTTTTGTCATCTTTGTCTTTGAACATCTTTGTCTTATTTCTCCATCAATTTTGAAAGATAGTTATGCAGGGTACATCAATCTGGGTTGGAAGTTGTTTTCTTTCCATACTTAAAATACTTCACTCCAAGCTCTTCTTGACTTAAGGGTTTGTGTTGAGAAGTCTGCCATGATTCTGATGGACTTTCCTTTATAGGTGATCTGTTTCTTTTCTCTAACAGCTTTTAGTATTCTGTTCTTGTGCTGAATTTCTGGGATCTTGATTATTATATTTCTGGGTGTAGATTAATTTTGGTCATGGCTAATTGGAGTTCTACATGCCTCACTTATCTGTATGTCAGATTGTTTTCACATGCTTGAGAAATTTTCTGCTATTATTTCTGCAAATATTCTTTTTATGTCATTTGTGTTGATTCCTGCTTTTTCATTGACACAAATTATTCTTAGATTATTTTCCTTTGTGTCATCTTACAGCTGTTGAATTGTTATTTCCTGATCTTTTACTATTTTCAAGAGATCTTTCCTTCCATGATCACTAGCCTGATTTCAAGGTCTGAGAGTCCGTTTTCAGTTTCACTCAAGTGGTTTTGCCAGCTTTCAATGGAATTTTTAATTTCCTGGATATCTGTTTGAATCTGTTTCATGTATTCTGTTTCTTTCCTATATTGACCATTCACTGTTTCCATCCTTTTCCTATCATTATCTATTTTTTTATCTATCTGTACTCTAGATTTGCTGAGCAATTCCTTTATAAATGTTGACATTTCGGGGGCTGGTGAGATGGCTCAGTGGCGTAAGTGCCTGCCTGGCAAGCGCAAGGGCCTGAGTTTGACTCCCAGAACCCACATACGAAAAAAGGGCCGGTGATATCGCTCAGTGGCACGGGCGCCTGCTGGCGCGCGAGGTCCTGAGGTCGACCCCCGGTACCCACAAAAAAAAAAAAGTTGACATTTCTTTTTTACCTGAGAGGTTATTTCTGATCTGATTTCCTCTGTAGTCTCATGGATTTGTTTCTTTACTTCAGTTGCTATCATTTTAGAAATTTCAGGTGTGTGTCTTCCAATTTCTTCTATGTCAGTGTCTCCTGGACTTGTTCAGGGTGGGCTGGAGGTCTGAGGTTGCATTTTGCTTCTTTGTCTTGTCATATTCCATGTCAAAAATTTTTTTATTTTGTTTTCTGTGAAGATCCTTGTGAGTTTTTATAGTAGGTAGCTATATCACTAGTATCAAGGCCTCTCTAGGAAAAGTATTCTGTGTGTAGGAGATTCCTTCTTCAATGATCTCATCTGTGTGTAAGAGATTCTTGGTTTGTGTTTGTCATGAGACCCTACTTTCTCAATTAATTAAGAGTAGTATGTTGGCATCTGTTTGGCTCAGTCCCCGGTCCTTTGGTATAGGCCTGTGGTGAGATTATTATCCCAGAGCTTTCCAGTATTGTTATAGAAGGGGGAACAACGGATTATAGCAGATATGATATCCTAGCTAAAGTGGTAAAATTAGCAATAACAATAGCATTGAGCACAATTTAGAAATTGACAAACTGGTAACTATTGATTTTGTACTTTAGACCCTAGGAGCAGAGTCTGTAGTTATGTAACAGAACTGATCATAAATTAGGAGTCTGTATGCAAAGTGTTTCCCCTTAGTAGAGTGGTTTTACCCTGTGGCAGGCATATTTAGGGACGATAGAGTATATAACAAAGATAACTGGAAAGGAAGTAGAAGCAAGGGTGGAGGACAAAGGATGATCACGCAAGGCTTGGGAAACTAGAGAAGGGGGTAGAAAAAAAGAATGAAGGAGTATTCAAGGGATTATCTGAATTTGGTCTCTGGATTTGGGGGATGGGATTAGTTTTCTGTGGCTGGAGTTCTCTCCAGCCGTTTAGAAAATAGAGAAAAAAAGAACAAAAGAAGGAAAGAAAGGAAGGAAGAAACAGAGTAAAACAAACAAAATTGAGAGAAAAGAGCTGGTTACTGAGTCCTGGATTCTTCCCGAGTTGGTTGCCGGTCCTGCAAAAGCCTCAGTCACCTGTTTGCCTGTATTGTTTTTGTTGCTTCAGACTTTCGCGCCACTGATCTCGCCTGTCCATCCTGTGCACCTTAGTTGGGACCCTACTGTGTCTCTGGCGTTCCCTCTGGTCTCTGGGCCTCCCTGAGCAGTTCACCTCAGTCGTGGCAGTAGCAAGGGGAGGGGCCGTTCTTTGGGCCTTCTGGCACAGTTCACCTGGGTTGTGGTGTCGGAGATGGCGATGGGAGGGTCTGCTCTCCTACCTCATGTCTCACCTGGGTTCCCGCGGTAGGGTAGTGGCAATGGGAGGGGCCGCCCTCCAGAGCATCCCCAACTTATTTTTTGTTGTTCATTTACTTTGCCACATCCAGGGTCATGAAGGTTTACCTGTATTATCATGTAGCTCCTGAACATTTTCTGCTCTTACGTTTAGATCGCTAATTCATTATGAATTAATTTTCATATATGATGTCAGGTAAATGTCCAACATCATTCTTTTCTATGGAGGCATAAGGGGTATCCACATCATTTCTTTTCTTTTCTTTTTTTTTTTTTTTGTGAGTCCCGGGGGCCAAACTCAGGACCTTGCATGCCAGCAGGTGCCTGTGCCACTAAGCAATGTCACCAGCCCTTTTTTTCATATGTGGGTTCCAGGAGTCAAACTCAGGACCTCACACTTGCCAGGCAGGTGCTTATGCCACTGAGCCATCTCACCGGCCCTCCACATCATTTCTTGAAAAGACTGTTCTATCCTCGTTGCATGGCTTGGCACCTTTGTGCAAAGTAGTTAGCTACAGACATGAGGTTCATTTCTGGATGCACAGCTCTACCCCATTGCTCTCCATGTCTGTCCTTGTGCCACTTCCACACTGTCATGATTGGCATCCCCTCTCAGTCAGTCTTAAAATCAAGAGGTGTGAATCTTCCTACTTTGGACTTTTACAAAATTATTTTGGAAGTTGTGGGTCCCTTGCACTTCTACGTGACTTTGAAAACCAGTTCATTGATTGATAAAAAGCAGAAGGCTGAGATTTTGATGGGACTTCATGGGCTCTGCAAGAAGACTTCAAGGAGCATTGTTATCAAAGCAATAGCGAGTCTTTTGGTCCAGGAACACTGATGCTCTTCTATGATGAGATCTTATTTGCTTTCCTTCAACAATATTCTGTAATTTTTGGAGGCTAATTTTTGAACTTCTTTTGCGACATTTATTCCTAAATATTTTAACTTTTTAAAAATGCTATTATGAATGGAATTGTCTCCATAATTTCACTTTGAGATTTTTCACAAATATATAAAAATACGATCATTTGTGTATTTATCTCGTACACTGAACTTTTGCTGAACTTCTTCATTAGCTATAATACACCAGGACTTCATGCTGCGACCATTTCTTCCATCATTCTCCAAAGAGGCTCATGGCCTTTCACCAGGATAACGATGCGGCAGGGAAAAGGAACTCATCAGATGTTCCGGGCACTTCTAGACCTAACTGTCTAGAAGAATTTCAAGAGATCCAAAACACAGGAGATTATGGAGCTCAAGTGATTGGTGGAGTTTTAGCTCATGGACGTCTCAGAGTAGACCCATCGTGCTCCCAACCCCTCCTGGTGGTCGTTTCCCCCAGCTCCAGAATACACTGTTGGGATAGACATAGTCAGATCTTGACAGACTCCCACACTGGTCCCTTGACCTGTGAAGCGAGGCTATTATGTTAAGAGAGCTCAAATGGAAGCTACTAGAATGGTCTCTTCCTTGACCTGTGAAGTGAGGCTATTATGTTAACATAGCTCAAATGGAAGCTACTAGAATGCTCTCTTTCTAGGAAAACAGTAAATAAAAGGCAATTCTCCATTCCCAGAATAATTGCGCAGACGGGTGCCATGATCAAACCCTTACAGGACGCAGGGACGGTGCCTCCCACCACACTCCTTCAGCTCATTATTCGGACCGTCCAGAACGCAGATGGCTCTTGCAGAATGACAGTGATTGGTTCTAAACTCATGCAGATGCTGACTACAATTGCAGCTTCTGTACCAGATGTCATTTCATGGCTTTCGCAAATTACTAGTGCCCTCATAACTGGTATGCAAATATTGATTTGAAAACTAGTTTTTTCAGCATTTCCCCTGGTAAGGGTCACCCAAAGTAGTTTACTTTCAACTTTCAACCCAGCAAGACAATGAACCATTGTACCGGCTATAGCACTCGTTTTTATGGTTTTACTGGCCTAACTTACAGTACCGAGTTAGTGAACTGAGTACTGATCTCTGTGTTGATGTGAAAGCAGTTTGTAGACATGACTAGCATAGACAATAAATTAAGTTTAAGAAGGTTAAGTTATCCCCAATAATGCAGGGGACCTCATCCAATCAGGTGAAAGATCTTAACAGCAAAAACTGAAGTTTCTTGGAGTAGAATAAATATTGCCTCAAGACCATAGCATCAGCTCCTGGCCAAAGGTTCCATCTTGCTGACCAGTTCTATGGACTTGAAGTTTGCCAGCCCCACATTCACATGATCCAGTTTACACACACTTATGTGCACAAACACACACACACACACACACACACACACACACACACAATGCCCACACCACGTATTTAGAGAGAGGGAATTCTCCCTTTGGTCCTACTGGTTCTATTTGTTTGGAGAACCCTGAGTGAGTCACCTGAGTATAAGGAAAGTCTTTCATAATAAAAAGTAAGGTTGATGAATTTGACAACAGAGTAAGTTTTCTGCATTGCAATAAATATATTAAAAGAGAACTGATGGTCCAGCAAAATGTATTTGTAACATACATTACAGTAAAAGCACTAAAGCCCTTAATATGAAAATAAGCTTGAAATGGAGGAAAAAAACCAATAAAAACCTGATATAATGTAAAAATCCATAAACAATTCATATACACAAGAAATAACATACAGAAAATTACCCTTAGGTTTTTACCTCTGTGGTGTTCTCCCCCAAGACATATAACTTCAGTGTAATTAAGAGAAAATATCAGATAAATCAAAACCAACTGCTATGCTGCAAAACACCTTACCAGAAGTTAATGTGTTAGAGTCTTAAAAAATAAGGAAAGACTGAGAGATGGTCACAGGTCACACTGACCAAATGCAACATGGTCTCCTAGGGTGGATATTAGTGGAGAAATGGGTGAAATGGAAATAAGAGTCTGTGGTTTAGTTATCATTGCTGTTGAGATTGTGTACTTATGGGTGTGGATATGCAACAGCAAGCAGACACACCGAAACGACACCCAGGATTTGGAAGCAGATTTATTTTACATCGACAGGCATTGATTGGGATCATTCCCAAAATATCAGGCCCTGTTCTCTGGTGGTTTGGGGCTTATATGGGATAAGCAAGCAGGAAGTACAGAAGGAGAGTACTTGGCTGTCTTTGTTTGGTTCTTACAATATGCATCATAGTGACCATCTATGTATCACAGTGACCAGCTACTAGAAGCTACTAGAATGGTCTCTCTCAGAGTGACCAGCCATTTCTAGGAGACAGAAGAAACAGGAACTTGTAACTGGAACTGTTACCTGGGCAACTAACAGACTGGCTGGGGTACATTTTCTGCTATAGGTAAGGGAAGGATGGAAGGGACACTGTGATGTCACTTCTGTCACTTCTCTGAGTACACCTTTTGTATAGCTCCTAGTTTTGTGCTCTTGACACTATTTCATACACACAATTGAAAAGAAACCAAAAGGTGTGGTGTGAGCAAGAGAGCAGACTAGTAAGTTCCTACCTGTGGTCCGTTCCATATTGTTCCTGAATAAGTAACAATATATGAATAAAACTTCTTCATAAGAACTCTGGAAATGGGTTAGGAAGTTATAGCAGCTAAGTGAATGCTTAATCAAGAAAAAGTCACTCTCAGACAGGTAGGAAATTTCCTGACATTTTGCTTGCCTTTAATTTCCCATTTCCCCAGTATGGCGCAGTTGTGAGGAAATCAGACAATCGCAGTTTCCCTGTTGGGATGAAAGCAAACAAGTGGAAATGTCTAGTAATGTTCTGGCTTTTATGAAGATTTTTCACAGGATTGGATTTTGGCTTGCCTGACACACAGTGCTGATGGAAACAGAAGCATTGTTTGTCTACATGGCTGGAGGCCCCTGAAAGCAGCAGTGGGCTCCACCTCACTGTGGAGAAATAGGAAGCCCACAGACCTGCAGGTGTTTGGAAGGAGGATTACACAAAGAAGAGTAAAAAGAAGCCCAAGGCTTCTGAAATGAAGCAATGATGAAGCTCATAAGAAAACAAATACAGTGGAATGCAGCAGTAATATGGGGAACTGGACTAAACATGCACAGTTCACAGCCTAGAAAGACACATTCTCACAGAGCGTTTGAGAGGACCCTGGTCCTGTAGTGTAGGCTTTCCCTCTGATCAGTGAAGATTTAATCTCTGCATGAAGCCTGTTCATAAGGACTTGAAGAGATAGCCAATTTTTCCAATGTCCAAATTTTATAAAAGATCAAAGGTCATTCAAAGAAACAGGAAATCTGAGTTCTTCTAAGGAAACTTCATCACCAGCAACTGATCCCAAAGAAACTCAGGCCTCTGAGTTACTTGATAATGAATTTGAAACTGTCCTTAATATACTCTATGTGTGGAAAGAGAACATGGACACAGAACTTTTAAAAATGAGGAAGCAAGTTATGAACAAAACAGGAGCATCAGGAAGTGGACCAGAATATACACCATTGGGTACCCAGACAAAGAAGAGAGAAAAGAGCAGAGCAGGGAGTTTATTTGAAGACGTCGTGACTGAAAATCTCCCAAATTTGAAGTAAGAAAGGGATATGGGAGCACATGAAATTCAAGGAACTCCAGAAAGGATACATTAAAAAGACCCACCATGGGCCGATGAGATGATTCAGTGGGGTAAGTGCCTGCCTGGCAAGCACGAGGTCCTGAGTTCGACTCCTGGTACGCAAATAAAGGAAAAAATGGGGCCGGTGATATCGCTCAGTGGCACAAGTGCCTGCTGGCAAGTGCGAGGTTCTGAATTTGATTCCCAGTACCCACATTAAAAAAAAAAAAAAAGACCCACCATGAGATACATTGTAAACAAAGTATCAAAAATCAAAGAATCTTAAAACAGTAAGAAGAAAGCAACCTGTCATATACAAAGGAATCTGTACAAAATAATCAGAAAGTTTCTCAGCAGAAACCTGGGCAGGTTGAAGGCAGTGGAATGATATACCTAAAGTACTGAAAGAAAAAGCTATCCACTAAGAATAGCGGCAGGGTTCGTCGCGTAAATATCCCTCAAGGTTCATGTGGTAAAAGCTTGCTCCTCAGAGCGATGACATTGGGAGCTGGTGGAACTATCAAGGGGAGGGACCCAGTGGAAAGCCTTCAGTCACTGGGACGGGCCCTTGAAGGAGACCAAGGGGCCCTAGCTCCTTCCACTTTCTCTCTTTCTCTTCCAGGCCACGAGATGAGGATTTTGCTCCACCACACGCTCCTGCCATGATGTGCTGCCATGATCGCAAGAACAGAAAAGCAATAGCCAATGAAGCTTGGTCTAGAGCCTCTGAAACCCCGATCCAGTATAAACCTTTTCACTTTGTAAGTTTATTATCTCAGGCATATTTTACAGTGATAGAAAGCTAACACAAATACCACAACAAGTATAACTGTCCAGCCTGTTTCCTTCCCTTCAATAGCCCATGTGGACATTCCCATTAGCACATGGAGTGCATCCACAGTTGGTTCTAATTTCTTTAACACTTGCATAGCGTTCCATGGTCTGAACGTATCACAGTTTATTTAAATAGCCTCCTTTAGCAAACACTTGTGCTGTCTACAGTGTTTATATTTTACCGTGCCCGGTACTGCAGTCATCCAGGATGTCATTCATTACCAATGCAGATTTATAGGAAGGGCCGCTTCCAAGCAGTCAGGTAGAGGGCCAAAGGCCAAGTGTATTTGCAACTCTGATATCTAAGTGCTGCCTAGTTGCTGCACCTGGTCAGTGGACAGTTGTATTCTCCATCACTGAGAAGTGAATGCCTATTCCCATGCACTGTCAGAGGAGTGGATCCTGATTCCGTGAAGTTTAGTGAATAGGCTTATCTTAACAAATGCCAAAGTTACTGTGGAACCTACCTGGATAGAACAAAAAATTTCATTCAGTGCCTTTTATTGCTCATGTCTCATAAGTTCCTTTAATATATAAATTTTGTACTGTATTTGTTTGGTATACACTACTTGTATATAAAATTTGTTGCATAAATTTGGTATACAATTGTGGCTTTTCAATTATCTCAAATTATACAACTTTAATTTGTTTAATATATATGAAATGTGTTAATTAGATTGTTAAACTGCTGCGGTTTATGATCACTTTCTCCCTTCCCTGAGCATGAGGAAAGTTTTTCCTGTCTTCATCTGGAGAACCTGGGCAGTTCTGGAGCTTTGGACTCTTGCTAGGCCACACTTGTGCCCTGGTGAGGAGCCTGCCAGTTCCAGGGGGCAGTGGCTCCTGCCCCACCGTGCTGTGCTCCCTGTGTCCTCTCCTCCTGGGCTTTGGGGGCTGTTTTCTCTGTGACCTCATTTCTTTGATGAAACCAAATGTTGCTGATTTTCAATGTGTGAAGCCTTTTTCTTGCTATGAAGACAGGAGTGACGATGGCTATAAGCCCTTCTGTTATGGTTTGTGTCTAGATGTTCCCCAAAGCCTCATGCAGTCCTAGGATTTTTCAGAGGTGAGTGAATCTAGAGTTTGTGACTGATTCAAGGTCCAATACTGGGAATGGTGTGAGTGCTACACCTGCCGCAGGGTGGGTAGCCTGCATACAACATAAGGGACAGATAGAGGCTTGCCTCTTGTCTCCCTCCTCTCTTGTTGCTTTTGCTGTCTTCCGCTGCCATGAACTGTGGCCTCTCTGCCACGTGCCCCCCTGCCTTGGAGCTAGCTGATTATGGACTGAAACCTCCACAAACTGTGAGCTAAATAAAACTTTCCCCTTCTAACTTTAGGTGTTGGGTATTTTGTCTCAGCAACGAGGAAAGTAACTAAGACACCTTCACATATCCAGAGGACACCTGCCTATTCCTTTCAGTTGTTGTCATGATTTCTCACAGATCTTTGAGTGGAATTTAAGATGGTTGCTTTAAAGTCATTGTCTAGTAAGTCCATTATCTGCGCTTCTTTAGCGACATTTTCTGCTAATTTCTTGCTACACTGGAGTGGCTATCATTTCTCGTTTCTTTGCATGCCTTGTCATTTTTTGTTGGAAACTGGCCATTTTGGATGTTTTGGCTGATTCATGTATCAGTGACTCCCTTGTCTCTCTGTTGACATCTGCGGTGTGGTTTGGTGACTTATCTAAACTGTTCTTGTGCAAATTCTTTGTCTTGTGGGGTCTCTGATGCCAGTGTTCCTCCAGCTTAGTTCCTAGCTAGTGGTTTGACAAAGATTTCCCTAAACATCATGTTTCAGTGCCCTTCCTCCTGGTTAAATGTTGCCTTGGTTCCTGTAAACTCTGACTTTCTCCCAATGTTCTGGTAACATTGATTTTGAAAGTTTTTTCTGGTGTTTCTGGGAAGGAACAGAACACAAGAGTTCTCCACTCTGCTGTTTTTATTGATGTCACTTAGTTATATTTTCTTTCACTGTTGTCTTGGTAGCTGCCTATTATGATTTATATCTAGATGTCCCCCTGTGAGCCTCATGTGCTCAGAGGAGGGGCTTTTTGGAAGGTGATTAAATCATGGGGGCCCTAGGGGCACTACAGCTAAATGTGATGTTAGGAGGTGGGGCCTGGCCAGAAGAGGCGGGTCACTGGAGCATCACTTGGTAGGGCATATCTCCCTCCCTCGCTTCTTCTTCTCTCTGTTTCCTGCCCAGGCCCTTTCCCCATGCCCTCCTGCTTTGGAGCTGGCCAACTAAGGACTAAAGAACCTTAGACCATTTTAACTCTAGTTGTTCTTTTCTTCCTTTTGCATTACTATAATTTATGCACATTTGCCCTTTATCTTCATATTTAACTTTTGCTTTGCCTTCTATTTCTTTCTGCAAATTACATTTTCCTCTGGGGTCACTTCTGTAACACCTGAAGACTTCTCTTTAGTATTTCTCATAGGACAGGTTTACTGGTAACAGACAAAAACTGGAAATAATATAATTTTGTTTCATTTTTGTGGGACATCTTCACGTGGTATAGAACTCTCAGTTGGCAATTAGAGTTTTTTCAGGATATTCATGTGTCACTTAGTGACAGGGATGTGCTCTCAGAAACATGTCATCAGGCAATGTCATCACCATGAGCATCTTAGTGCACTTACACTGAGATGGCCCAGCCCACTGCACACCCTGGCCCCTGGAAAGTCACCAGGGCAGTATTGTCATACAAATGTCACCTCCTATGACAGCAGCACCTTCTTGGAATCCTTCCTGCAGCTCTGGGTATGCTTTACTTCCATTCTTTTTTAAATGTGCATAATTAGTACACTCTAAAGGTTGAAGTAAAGAAAAGTAAATACGTAAACCAGCAGCCCAGCCAGTATTACCAAGTACAGCGATGTGCATGGCGGTCCCTGCAGTCTGTGTAGCGTGGCAGGCTTGCTTGCACCAGCATTACCAGGGACACTTGAGTCATGATGGAGCTGTGACACTGTGATGGCTGTGGCATTGCAAGGTGACAGTGTTCTCAGCCCCATTAGATCTACTGGGGCTGCTGTCCTGTGTGCAGTTGGTGTTAACCAAAAGACCCTCACATTTTCATCATTATTTCTTCCAATCCTATCCTCTCCCCTCTGTTTCTTTTCTTTTCTCTTCTTTCTTTCTTTCCTTCTCTTTCTTCTTTTCTTTCTTTCTTTCTTTGGAGACAGGATCTTGCTAAATAGTTCAGGCTGGCCTTGAACTCACTATGTAGCCCAGGCTGGCCTTGAATTCCTAGCAATCCTCCTGCCTCAGCTTCTCAAGTTCTGGGATTACAGGTGGGCATCATCACACCTGGTCTCTACTCTATTTCTTGAATTCCAGTTGCACATACTAGAAATTTTCTTTCTGCGTTCCACACGTTCTGATGATTTTCTCTGTGTTCTTTATTTTTTTCTCTTTATGTGCCAGTCTGGATATTTTCTATCAGTTTGTCTTCCAGTTCACTAAGCTTGGTTCCTGCTGTGCCTAATCAATTTACTACTAGATGTATCTGCTGAATTTTAGTTTTTTGAAACTGATCTTTTATTTAGTTCTAGATTTTTTATTTGATTCTTCTTAGGATCAATTGCTATTTGGGAGTGAAGTTATCATGTTGATGGTTGCTGACCATCTAATGCAGATATTCTCAAAATCTGGAAGACAAAATGAGAGCTCAGGTCCACACAGTGAAAGCCCTGGAGTCCAGGAATGAATCAACACAAACCAGATTCTCACCAAACTTGCACCTGGCTTCACCTCAGCAGTAAGGAGGTGCCTACAAGAAAAAAAAAATTAGGCCGATATTTCATGAAAATTATCCTACAAATAATGTCAGAAAATCACCAGTGACCCACAAAAAGGAAATAAATATACTATATACCAGTCCAATATATGGAGAATATCATTTGATAAAATTCACAATTTATGAATTCTCACAGCCCTAGGATTGAAGAGACCTTTCTAACCTGATAAAGAGTGCCTATGTAACAGACTACAACGTCCATCATCTTTATGGACTAAGGAACAGTTTTATGAATGATCGAACATTTCTTCCACATGTGGGACAAAACAAGAATCCACCCACTGTCGCCACTTCTGCTTAGGCTTGTGCTGAGGTCCTAACCCAAGTGTTGAGGCAGGAAAAAGAAGTGAGGGTTTTGAAGACAAGAAATCAATCGCTCTTATTTGAGTCTAATATGATGTACAGAGAACATATTGGAATTAATAGGTGAATTTAGCAAGGCCACTGGATATAAGATCAATCTATAAAAGTCAATTATGTTTCTATACACTACAGTGAGAAATTTAGAATCTTTAAAAAAAAAAAAAAAAAGAAGCCACTGAATTCTGGGTTTCCCTAGGATCTTTCAGCTGCAAAAGTCCAAATCTGTTACCTCTTTCTAGCAAGAAAGCAAACATGCAGACCGGCGTATTTGTCCTCCCCATCACCTTGTTCCACGTGGAAGGTGGAAAACGCTGCAAGGGGCGTTCACCCTTACCTAGAACAAACGCAGAATCCCGGCTGCTCTTTGGCGCACGCACGGTGCAGAAATCAAGCCGGAGGAGAAAGAGAAGCAGGGGCGAAGGGCCCACGAGAGGCGTGCCCAGCAGGAGTGATCCTCGCTCAGCAGCGGTGACCCTCAGAAGGAACCCACGCCTGTGTCCCAACGCTCGGTCCAGAAGCGGCCGGGTCCTGGCAGGTCAGTTGGCTCCAGGCAACAGATGAGGGGTCTGGGAACCAGGTGCCGGTGGAAACGCGCCCTGTGTGGGGAGCGGACCCATAGGAAGGGGATGCACACTATGCAGGCGTGGTGGCAGGCGGAAAGAAGGGCACAGCTGAGTGCCGCAGCACCGTGGCTTTTGATATGAGTGCTCCAGCACTAGCTGCATATATATGACAGTGTTTCTATCTTGCTGAGTAGAGCCCTTTTTCATTGTAGAGTGAAGGCACACCAACCTCCACCCCAGCACCAGCCAGACCTCCGCGCTCCCTGCCCTTCGCCGCGCTGTCGCAAGGGGGCGGCAGTGGCACGGGGTTTCGGCGGGACTCTTCTGGCGGCCGTCTGTGAAACGCTGATGTAAGGGTTTTATTCCCTGTGTTTGTTGCATCGCCAACTCACAAGGAGGAGACGTCTACATCCGCAAGAAACTATGGTGAGAAGAAAAGGGAAAGCGAGAATAAAACTTTCTGCTGATGAAAATTTTCCCAGCAAATTATCTATGAGCGGAATAAATCTGTAAAACCTGAATTAACTTTCTTACAGAGTTGAAAATACACCTTGCATCAGACATTCAAAACCTCAGTCATGGGGCCGGTGAGATGGCTCAGTGGCGTTAAGCGCCTGCCTGGCAAGCGCGAAGGCCCGAGTTCGACTCCGGAACCCACATACGGAAAAAGGGCCGGTGATATCGCTCAGTGGCACGGGCACCTGCTGGCGCGCGAGGTCCTGAGGTCGACCCCTGGTACCCACAAACAGACAAACAAACAAACAAACAAAAACCTCAGTCACATTCCCCAGGTGTTAGTGTACGTGTGCTACGTGTTTTATGAGGAAGGTTTAACATCACCCTCGGAGTCAGTTCTGCCAAATACTGCTGATGTGGTTTCCTGAAGGAAACAGTCTGTGCTGTGCTGTGACGCGTTGTCACCTTGCTGCTTGACAAATAGGTTTAAAAAGAATTAGAACCATGTGTGTTAACAGTACCTTTGCAAAACAAGATGTAAAATGAAAGGTGAGGAATGTGCGCAAATGATCTTTCAGTGTTTTTAAAATTGGTCATTACTATATCTAAAGCTGTGGTTTGTATGTTTTAACTTTCATGGCACAGAATAAATTAAAATGGGAAAAAAATTCAAAACCTCGGACCAAAAATAGACAATGAAAAGGAAGCTAGGACGTGAGAACTGGCCAAATTCAGAAAAGAAATGGAAGAAAAACATAAAAAACAAATTAGAAGCCAAGATTAAATTACAGATCCAAGGGAAAATTTCCCTGAAATTATAATTTTGAAACTGAAATAAGAGGTATTGAAGAACCAAGATAATGAATGTGAGATAATCCACGTATTAAAGGAGCACACTTTGGGGGTGAGAGCGCGCTTGCCTAGTACGTGTGGGATCCTGGCTTTGATTCCTGGCACCACACAAAGAGCCTCCCTTTAAGGACACACATCCGTCCACCCAGAGGGAAGGCGTGAAAAGAGATCTGTGCAAATGGAGAAAGCGAAAGTGACCAGGGAAAACTGTACTTATATCAGACAAAACAGACTTCAAACTGATACTATAAAAAGAGACAAACCGGATCATTCTACAATGAGAAAGGGCTCTACTCAGCAAGAAGATAGAAACACTGTCATATATACACAGCTAGTGCTGGAGCACTCATATCTAAAGCCAGTTTCATCAGAGCTAAAGGGAGAGCGACACTGCAGAACAGTGACAGGAGGGAACTCAACACAACTACCAGCTATGAAAGTATTACCAGGACAGAAAATCAACAAAGAAACATCATATTTAAACTATGGGAGGTGGAAGCAGGAGGATGACAAGTTTGAGTCCAGCTTGGGCAACTTAACGACTTAGCAAGACCTGGTATCATAATTTTAAAAACTTTTTTAAAAAAAGCTGAAGATGTAGAATCACCTGGGATATCGAGTAAGGCCCTGGGTTCAGTCCCAGCACTGCAAAAACAGAACAAAACAAACAACTGAAAAGGTTGATGAGATTAAAAGTCGTTTTTTGAGAGGATAAGTAAGATTGACAAACCGTTAGCTACACTAAGAAAAAGAAGAGAGAAGACTCGATAAAAAAATCAGAGATGAAAAAAGAGACATTACAATACCACAGAAATACAAGGATTGTGAGAAACTATTATGAACAACTCTATGCAATAAGTTGGGTAACTCAGAAGAAATGGATAATTTCCCAGACACCTACAACCTAACAAGATTGATTTATGAAAAGCCAGAAAACCAGCTGGATGTGATGGCACATGCCTGCAGTCTCAGCGCTCTGGGAACCTGAGGCAGGAGGATCATAAGTTTGAGTCCTACCAGGGTAACTTAGCAACTTAGTGAGACCCTGTCTCAAAATAAGAACAAGTAAAAGTGGGGAGTAAGGATGTATATCAGTGCAAAGTGGTGGGTTCAAGCCTCTTACTGGAAAAAAAGGAAACCATACCTATACCAAAAAAATGAACATACTCTGGTGTTCTGGGGCACAGCAAGGTGACTAGTTAACGGTAGGTTATTGTGTATCTCAAAGTAGTTAGAATGTTCCCCCCTGCAATGAAATAACAAATGTTTAAGGAGACAGATACGTTAATTACCCTTATTTGATAATTGCACGAGTTATACTTGTACTGAAACCTTGCATTGTATCCTGTAGATATTGTGTGTGTGTGTGTGTGTGTGTGTGTGTGTGTGTGTGTTTGAGAGAGGGTTTCGCTATGCAGTTCAGGCTGGCCTTGAACTCACCATGTAGCCCAGGCTGGCCTTGAACTCACAGTGATCCTCCCGATTCAGCCTCCGGAGTGCTGGGATTACAGGTGTGTACCGCCATGCCCAGCTGTGTCCTGTAGATATGAACAATTGGTATGTGTCAATTAAAAATAAAAGTTAAGGATGTAGGCCAGTGGCACGGCACTCGCTTAGCATGTGCAGGGTCCTGGGTTTGATCTCCATGTGTGCACACATGCACATGCGTGTGCACTCACACACACAGGAAATTAGTTTGGCAAAGTAATATAAAGTGAAATGTAAAAGACATTACCATTTACGTTGTTCGCAGAACAGAAGGTTTAGAATAAAACCTGACGAGATGTGTAAGACTTCTACACTGAAAATAAAACAATTTGTGTGAGAAAAAAGTAAAGACTTCAGGAGAGTTATACAAAGGCCATAAGTTAGAAGGCTTAATATTGTTAAGAGGAAAAATGTCTACACACCGATGTGTAGATTTGATTCAATTATGATAAAAATGGCATCCGAGGTGCTGGTGATGATGTCAAAGCTGCCCTGCTGAGTCCAGCACTGTGGAAGTGCTGAAGACTGCAGTAGGCAGGGCGAATCGAGAGAGGAATGCAGAGCTGCACAATCAAATGCCAAGACTTCGTTAAAGCTGCACTTGTTAGGACAGGCTGGTGCTGGTGCTGGTGCTGGTGCGTGCCAGGCTCGACAGAGCAGTGGGGCAGGGAAAACAGTTGCCATCTTTGTACAACAAAGACACTTCTATAACTAAGGGGTGAAAAATATGCTCATTTTAATAAACAGCACTGCATTAAGCGGTCTAGTGAACCCATCCGTTACTTTTCTACTATAAATTTGTACTTTAACATAATAGTAGCTGGCTGTGTGTCTCAGTACCTTTCCCTGAGGGATACAGGAAGCAATCTATGTGTTTACCCACTTGGTATCGATATAGGGGAAAGAAACTCCCAACCTGCTAGATGTCTGGTAGAGAGTTTGTGTTCTCTAAAATTGAAGAATGAATTTTAGGAACAATGGAGGTTAAGAGCAGAATATATTTATTGGGGGAAAGGAAGCTTCTGTTCGAGAGAGAGACAGAAAGGGTCCTTGTGGATTGCCAAGGACCCTGCCTCTTCTAGGGATTTTTATAGAGCAAAACCACAAGATGAGGCAGGTCCAGGGTGGGGAAAAATGGGAAATCGCAATGTGGCGTGAAGTGGGACAAAACTATGGTCAACCAATAAGATTACGAGCATAATTATTCAGATAAAATTGATTAAATTGGGATCAAATGAGGAAGCAAGTCACGTAGCAAGCAGGCATGAATACAGAACAGGGGCTTTTCCTGTAGGGAGTTGGGTCAGTGGCTCTTCCTGGCTTTCTCAAGGTGATGGCTACCTATTTAGAACATCAATCCCTGATGTTTATCCTTAGGAAGTATGTGAGTGCATTCATTTTTTCTTTTGTCTTGAGGTCTGCCCCACAGCAGAGGTGCCTATCTCCCCCACAGTTGCAAGGTATCTTGTCTTCTGCACTGGCTTCTTCGAGGGCCTAGCCCTTTCTATCTAACTTAGCTGTCTATAACAGTATGAGGAATGGCAAGATATGTCCATGTGTGCAAAAGTGGCAAAATAGGATTTGTACCCACCTTATGCTCCTTCTAACTTTGCATATGTTTACCTGATCATCACAGAGTGTCCAATAGGCCCACACCTCTCCAGGATTTGTTTTATCTATTTATTTATTTATTATTATTATTATTATTTTTTTGGTGGGTACCAGGGGTCGACCTCAGGACCTCTCGCGCCAGCAGGCTCCCGTGCCGTTGAGCAATATTACCGGCCCTTTTTTCGTATGTGGGTTCCAGGAGTTGAACTCGGGCCCTTGCGCTTGCCAGGCAGGCGCATACACCACTGAGCCATCTCACCAGCCCACAGGATTTGTTTTAAAACACAGTTTTCTTTTGACTTTTCTGATAGAAATAGCCCAATTTGGTACAATGGCACATGAAAAACCAGATTTGCAAGTTTTGGAGGAGGTCAGAAGTGAATCATCAGATTACTCATGGAAGATGAAAATGATCCATTATGGTAATATACATGCTTTCATAATGGAAGAGTGTGGGGGTGTATGATGATGATCATGACTTTGACATTGGCCATGTGAGTCGCAGTTCCTGTGACAGCAAAATGGAGCAAGGATCAACTGATACAGACACAGGGAATGCAGACCTCCTTGATTCAGATGAGCAAGAAAACAGCAATGTGAATACATACTTGACTAGCCAAAATGTTGCAAAATGGCCACACCACCAAATGCAATGATCCAATATTAGATTTAGGTCTGAAAATATAGTGAAGGTCTTGGCAGGGGTGAAATGAACTGGACAGAATGCCAGCACTGCCATTCAGTGTTGGAAATTGTAACACATGAAAAGCCGCAAGATGCTGTGAAATACACAAAGGCTGAAATGCAAATAAAATGTTCTGTATACACCAATAGCTGTATTCAAAAATTTATTTTTTATGACACCTCACTCGCTGAACTGAAAGCATTCGTAGGTCTGCTGTACTTAGCACAGATTTCTCATGGTGATCACAAGAATCTAAAAGACTTATGGAAAAATGATGGGTCAAAATATGGCATAAAAATGTATATATTTGTAGATGCAAAGACTTATTCTTTCAATTTAGACATTTATACTGGAACTCAGCTATCAGGTCCTTATTCATATAGTAATAAACCAAATGATGTCCCAAAAGAATCAGAATACGACACTTGATAATTGATTTACTTGTTTTCAAGTGATGTTACATTTCCTAACAGAGCACAAATTGACCAGCACAGGAACTATACATAGGAGCAATGCAGAAATTCCAAATGAAAGGTTGCAATGTCAAAAACAGAAAATTGTATAGTACAATCTTTGGGTTTCAGAAAGATATAACATTGGCCTCATATATGGCCAAAAAAAAAATCAAACTGGTACTGCTGATGTCAACATTACACCATGATGGAAATATTGATAGGGAAACCTTGACAAAATGGAAGGCTGAGATGGAAACTTTCAACAACAAAACCAAAGATGGAATAGATGCTGTTGATGAGTCATGCAGCAACTACGATGTCACTTGAAACACAAAGCATTGGCCAATGGTTGTGTTTTACTTGACCCTAAATATGTGTGGTATAAATAGTTCGATAGTTCAAAAAGATAAAAATAAGTGCAAAATATCACAGAGAAAGAAAATAACAAGCACAAAATATCACGGAGAAATTTTCTTAGAGGATTGGGACTGGAACTCATAAGAGATCATTTACAGCACAAGAAAAACAAAATGTTTCTGCCCAGGGAACTATGCAAAAAACTGCGGAGCACACTGGTGAGCCGACAAGTGAGCAGGCAGGCACAGTACCACAAAGCCCTACTACAACAACAGGAAAAGAGAAAAGATGTCAACTGTGCCCCACAAGAAAGTACAGGAAAAACATACGTGCTATCAGTGTAAGCAAGATGTGTGTGTGGAACATGCAGTTGTCATGAGTGACAGTGCCCTGGATGTGACAGTTGAAGCAAAGCTTATTTCCGTGGTAGACTTTTGTTTGTGTTTGCATTGTAGTTCACATAGATTTTTATTTTGATGTTATCTTTTAGGTTTTGTAAGCCAGTAAACAGGTGATGTGAAAATGTTGATGTCTATCCTAAGCACTCGTTACATACTTGATGTTTTATTTTATGGATATCTTATTTCCTGCTAAGTGCATGTTGTACAATATAGTAGGAAGCTCCTGACAAAATAGGAAAAGAAGAGAGGTGACAAGACTGCCACACAGGAAAGGAAAGCTAAGCACATGTGTTGTCAGTGTAAGCGAGATGTGTGCATGGAACATGCAGTTGTCATATGTGAACACTGCCTTTGGTGTGACAGTTGAAGGAAAGCTTATTTTTGGTAAAGTTCTATTGGTATTTTCATTGTAGTTCATATAGAAATTTATTTCTGATGTTATCTTTTAGGTTTTGTAAGCAAGTACACAGCTGGTGTGAAAATGTTAATGTTTATTCTAAATGCACAATGCATATTAAGTATTTAATAATTTATTTTATTGACATTTTATGTTCCCATTAACTACACAATGTGTAATATAATAAGAACCTCCTAACAAAACAGCAAGACCACCGAGATGTCAAGTACCTCGCACAAAAAGCCAGGAAAGCAAAAGACGTGTGCTGCCAGTGTATGCGATGCGTGTGTATGGAACGTGCTGTTGTCATGTGTGCAGACTGACTTGGGTGTGATAATGGAAGTAAAGATTTTTTTTTGTGGAGTGCTATTGGTATTTTCATTGTAGTTCATATGGGAATTTATGTTCCTATTTATGTTCTGATGTTCTTTTTTAGACTTTGTACACCATAAACCAGTCAGTGTTGAAAATTTTGATGCTTTCTTATAAACACTCAATAAATATTAAAAACTCAATACTTTATTTTTGTGATTTTATCCTGTTAAGTACTCATTGTTTAATATAATAAATCTCATAAAATTAAAATTAATAATTCATCAATAGAAATACTCTCAAGAATAAATGTGGGTCTGACATCATGTGCCTTGATGACAAAATTAGCCATATGCCCTCTTAATTGGATAACAACAAAACAAAATACACATCCACACCCACACACAACCCTTAAATAAACTCTGACTTCCAACCTCACACCCAGGAGGAAAGGAAGAAGTCAGATTATCATTATTCACGGATGACATGATCTTTACATAGAAGTCCCAAAAAAATTCCACCAAAAGACTCCTAGAACTAATAAATTCAGCATTTTAGCAGGATACAAAATCAACACAAAAAAATCAAGGGCATTTCAATATATCAATAAAGAACTCACCAAGAAAGAAGTTAGGGAAACAATACCACTCACAGTAGCTTCAAGAAAAATTAAATACTTAGGAATTAACCTAACAAAAGAAGAGAGGAACCTCTATAACTAAAGCTATAGTACTCTGAACAGGAGATCAAAGAGGACATTCAAAAATGGAAAGACTTCCCCCATTCCTGGATAGGCAAAACCAAGTCAAAATAGCCATACTTCCAAAACTGACACACAGATTTACTGCCATCCCAAACCAAATACCAGCAGACTTCCTCACAGAACTAGAGAGAACAATCCTAAAATTCACATGGAACAAGAAGAGACCCACAGTAGCAAAAGCAATCCTGGGTAACAAGGGCAAAGCAGGAGGCATCACAATCCTGGATTTCAAGTTATATTACACAGCTATAGTGATTTTAAAAAACCATGATAGTAGCAGACACACACACACACACACACACACACACACACACAAAACACATGGATCAATGGGACAAAATAGAGGATGCAGAAAAACCCAAGGCACATTCAAAATGGTAAAGTTGAAACAGTCTGCGGGAAGATAAAATAGGTAAAACACTTGAAGACATAGGCATAGGAAAGGACTTTCTGAATAGAAAATGAGAAATAACATAAAAAATCAACAAATAGGATCATATCAAATTAAAAAGCTTCTTCACAGTGAAGGAAACATCCAAGTGAAGAGACAACCTACAGAATGAGAGAAAAGTTTTGCCAGCTACACCTTGGACAGAGGACTAATATCTAGAATATATAAAGAACTCAAAAAATTAGTATCCCCAAGATAAAAGACCCAGTCAAAATATGGGCAGCTGAAATGAACAGGCAGTTCTCAGAAGAAGAAATACAAATGGCCAATAAATACATGAAAAACTGTACAACATCACTGGCTACTAGAGAAACACAAATTAAAACAATCCTGCCTGTGATCTCAGCACTCAGGAGGCTGAGGCAGGTGAGTCTCTGTGAGTTCGAGGCCTGGGCTACATAGTAACTTCAAGGCCAGCTTGAACTACATAAAAAGATCCTGTCTCAAAAAATAACAAACAAGGCCAATGATATAGCTCAGCAGCATAAGCCCCTGCCTGGCAAGCGCAAGTTCCTGAGTTCGACTCCCGGTACCCGCATATTAAAAAAAAAATAACAAACAACAAAAACAAAAAGCAAAACAACACTGATATGCCATCTTACTCCAAAAAGAATGGCTACTATCAAGAAATCAAATAATAGCAAATGCTGGTGAGGCTGTAGGGAAAAGGAAACCTTCATATGAAAATCAATATAAAAAAAAAGAAAAGAAAATCAGTGTGGAGATTCCTCAAAAAACTAAAATTAGAAATTCCACTTGAGGGCTGGTGAGATAGCTCAGCGGCATAAATTCCTGCGTGGCAAGCGCAAGGTCCTGAGTTTGACTCCCAGTACCCACATTAAAAAAAAAAAGGAAGTTCCACTTGACCCAGCTATTTCCCTTCTAGGTATCTTCTCAAAGTTGTTAAAGACATCATATTACAGTGATACATGCATAACTACAGGGAAAGCTAAGTCTTGGTAGTGGCCTATATGTCCATCACCAGATAAGTGGATTTAAAAAAAAATGTGATATTTATACACAATGGAGTGCTACTCTGCCATCAAGAATGATAAAATTGAGGCATTTGAAGGAAAATGGATGCATCTTGATAACTTTATGTTAAGAGAAATAAATCAGACACACAAATTTAAATATCTCCTGGCTTCTCTTGTATGAGAAATTCAAAATATAAATAAAGAACAAAATAAAAAATTGTTAATAGGACACATGGAGATACCATAGATCTTTTTCAAATGGAGAAGGGACCAACCGATGGAGGGAGAGGGAGAGTGGAAGGGGACATTAAAAGACTTAAGATGTGTTATGTACATATACCAACCCCCCCATGATGAATGTAATCACTGTGTTGTGCAAACATGTAGAAATAAAAATCAAAATTAAAAAAACTTTAAGCAGGCGTCTCACACAGAGGCTAATCACATGGCTAAGAAGTCTATTGCAGTAAGTAGCACCAGTAAGAGGATGCAAACCAGTGTGCCCAGTAGGAAAAGTACTGAAAATAGCAAGTATTACGAGAAAGTTGGACAACCAAAGCTCTCCTAGGTGCGTGCTTAGGTATAGGAGTAAATGGGTGCACCCACTTTAAAACCATCTCGGCACTGTCCTCTAACACACACACACACTCTGTGACTCAGGAATTCCATTACTTGCTACACACTCGGAGAACTGAGTCCACCGAGAGAAATGCTCCGGAGCGTTAGAGCTGTGTTATTCACGAGAGTCGAACCTGGAGCAGCCTACCGGTTTGCTCCCGATAGAATAACTGACTGTTGGGATAGCGACGGCAGCAGCTACCTACAGCAGCCAGCTTGCGTGAAAGAAAGGGGCAATAAGAAAGAAGACAGATCCCAGCTCAGTTTTGAGAAAACAAAAGCGTGAAGACAACCCAGGGAATTGCAGGTTTGGTGGGGACCACAGGCAGGCAGGGCAGGAAGTGCAGGCAGGGTGGAGGGGCAGAAAACAGGAAAGAAAGTCCTCCCTCCCAGGGCGCCTTTTTGTACAATTCTGACTTTGGTAGCCACTGAGTGGAAATTAAAAAAAAAGAAAGAAAAAAGAAAAGAAAGTTATTACAGATGGGGCGTAGAAACAAATAAACCAAACTATTATTTCAGTGAACAACATAGCCAGCCACACAGAAGAGGGGAAAAGCTTAACCCCACAGGTTTCGACGCAGTTTGGAGGGCATCCCCTGCGTGAAAGTCAGAAAGAGGGCAGAGCAAACACTGAATTCCGGTCAGCGCGTTCTGTTTCCACAGAAGTGAGGATTAGCCATTCTACAGCTCTCTCAGTTTGAGAACTGAATTAGGAACAGTGCGTCAGATTTCACCGCTGGAGAAGGAAGTAAATAAGCAAAGGAGCCAGGACAGAGTGAATGCAGGGTGTTGGGTGGAAATAGAGGTGTCAGTTTGAACCTGTGACTGCAGGTACATTGATACAGAAAAGTAGACGTGTGTATGGCTCTCCCTCTTCCACTTAAATATATTCAACTAGATCGCACTGTGTGTGCGGTGACACGTGGACAACATTTGTGTATGTGAGTTAAACAGGGCTTCTTTCTGCTTTCCTTTTGTTCCCTTCCACCACCTGGTTTGGAAGTATGGTTGTGGTGACTGAGGTCAGTTCATCCTGCAGGTAACTGGGAGGGTCTGCCCTGGGTCTAGGGGCAATGACTGGACACTGACCACACTCTTGGGCCCTGGAGCTCTGGGTGTGAATTCACAAACTAGCAGGAATAGCTTTACGGTGTTATTTCCTGTAAAGAAATAACACCTCATCCCTATTTTGGCTTCTACCAGGAGGGATATTCTTAGCCCTCTGGGCCCAGTGTCTTCCCACCCCTTCTTTCTTTTGGCAAATCAGGTGGGAGACACAGGCGTGCCTGGCTCCACTGTGTCCTTGATCCTTGTTGGGAGTGAGTGGCTCACTGAGCACACATGCTCCTCCCCTGGCCTCAGGTGACCTCCGGTGGCCTCAGAGAGGTGCTCCAGCTCAGATCCCTCACTGCCCTGTCATCCATCCCTCACTTGCCATCAGCGGCAGGCACTTGGATGGAGAGCACCCTGGCTTTAGGTTCCACGAGGTGGGAACTCTGATGCCTGGTTTACTGCAGAGCCCCTGGTGCCTGTCCCAGGACCCGGCAATAGATGTTAGTTGACAAATAAGAACTGGACTTTTAATTAATTTGAATACCATGTCATATTGTAGTGACACGAGAACTGGGGAAACTTGTGTCCCCTTGTAGGACACCCTGGGCCTCACAGAGTCATGGTCATGTAGTTTTCAAATTCTTGGCTGAGCCCAGCACACCCTCACTTGGCTGCCAAGGAAAGCAAAACATCATTATGTCATGATTCGTCCATCAACCGAGAGCTGCCTTCCTCTGGGGCGAGGTGGCCCCATGGGGATGGCACTATGGACAAGAGCCAGCATCCCTAGCTTCCACCCACAAGATGCCAGTAATGCCCCTACCCCAGCCATGACATCCCCGGGGTGGGGCAGAGTTACCTTGGTGCAGGACTTTCTGTGGGCGTCTCTCAGCCCAGGCCCTGCTCACAGAGTCAGGGCTTCACAGTGGGGTCCCACTCAGGATTCCATCCACCAGTTGCTCTCCAGCCTGAACGGGAGAGGTTGGTAGCACTGACACGCCAAGCCACATCCACCTGTTGGGAACGGAGGGGTGACAGGAGCAGGCAGGGGGTGGGCCTCACCCACCACAGTGCAGGTGCCTCACCCATCTGTGCCTGCCGCTGCTCAGCACACCCATGCCAAAGGGTAGGGAAGGCCTGTGCGACCACTTGTGGCCAGCCTGCTCGGACCCTGGAGCATGAAGCACGGGACACTGCCAGTTCTTGTTCAAGGGCCGGGGGACCTGCAGTAAGTCTCTGCAAAGAGGAAACCCTCCCTTGTTGTGTGGGGTGAGGCGTAGGTATTCCCCGCCTCAGCCCCACTTCTTGGCTGAGCTGCTCCTTAGCTATTTTTTTTTTCACAAGGTCACATGACTTTAATGTAGTGCATTAGTAGAAAAGACCAACTTTCCCTCCCAGGCGTGCTCTTGTCCTCAGACTTTGATGTCATGATTTAGAAGATGCAGATGTTATTGCCTAAACATTATTCTATACATTTCCATCAGTGTCAGGAAAACACTTTAAATTGCTACTTAGTTTACACCATAATTACTGGGTTAGAGCTTTAAGCTCTTTGGAAATTTTGGAAGCTATTTTTTTTTGTGTGTGTGGGTACCGGGGGGTCGACCGCAGGACCTCGCGCGCCAGCAGGCGCCCGTGCCGCTGAGCGATATCACCAGCCCTTTTTTCGTATGTGGGTTCTGGGAGTCGAACTCGGGCCCTCGAGCTTGCCGGGCAGGCGCTTAAGCCGCTGAGCCATCTCACCGGCCCCGGAAGCTGTTCAGAGACAGTCTTGGCAGCTTACAAACTTCCATCTCACACTGTACCAGGTTCTTAGTGGCGTGCCCATCGCCATGGACACAGAAGAGCGGGAAGCGCTCCCTCTGCTCATAGTTGCAGTTACTGGCGTCCAGCACTTTGCGGATCTCCCGCATCTCGTCACTGGGATCCATGGAACTAGTGGTTTTCACGCTCCAGGTGAAGCACAGGGAGGGAGGTTTTGCTTTTTTGTTTTCATCCTTTTGCTCGGCAGACACGTTGCAACGCCTTGTGAGTTTTGAAGTTAATTTACTAAAAAGATTAGTGGAGCCTCAATTTTGGTCTGGGACAGCGGTGTGGCTTCGTGGGACAGGCTGGGTGAGGCAGGTGGGCCGTTGTATGCTGCAGTTCGCCGCTCCCGGGCCTGGCCGTGGAAAGTGCTATGACTGGCAGTGCCTCGTGGAAAGTGGATTTGATCTGGGGTGGCCACACTGCTAATACTGTGGTTTGAAGCAACTGGAGTTCTCTGATCAGGAGCAGTGCTGTTCTCCTTGCCATTCTGAATCACTGAGTGTCTGTCTGCAGTAGTTCTCACTGGAAACATAAGTGTTTCCCCGCATCACTCCACCAGACGCTGTGTTGCTACCAGGGACAGCAGGGCTTTTCTTGCGCTCAGGAATATCTGCCTTGTTGGGATTACTTGCCTTCCCAAGCATGGGGCTGGCTGGTGCAAGTCCCTTTCCTCCCACAGCATAGCTGCTAGGTTTCCGGGAGGGAGTTCCATCTTCTTTGAGGTCACTGTCTGCAGTGCTGGTGTGACTCCTCTTTGGATATGCAATAACTGAAGGAACAGCTGGTCCAGTGTGGTCACTGTACCGCCTCTGCTTCTGGCTGGAAGAAACCCTTCTCTGCACTTTGTGGTGAGGGGACTGGCCGGTGCTGTTGCTGAGGTCGCTGCTTGGCTGCACCTTAGCTAGTGAAAGGTGCTGCTAGAACTGGAGTCACTAGCATCCAGCTCAGAAGATTTTCTCCCCAGCAACAAATATGTAGCTGTGATTTCATCATATTTCATTTTACTAGGAGATTCTTGAATTTCTTCTTGTGAATATCCCATTCCTGCCATTCTTTTCGGAATGAGATATTTAGTTCTGGTTCAATGAATGGTTTAATTTCATCTTCCTTGTACCCTGCATTGATTCACTTGTCCTTCATGATTTGCTGTAGCCATGCTTAATTGGATTTAGCACCAGGAAGCATTTGAGAAGGTTTTCACAGTCTGTGGACATGTAGAAAGGGATTCTGTATTTCCCTCCTAATACTCTTTCTTTCAGTTCTTTTGGATTTTGTCCGTCAAAGGATAGTGACCCACTGACTAGAGTGTAGAGAATGACGTCGAGACTCCACACATTGACCTCTGGCCCATCGTACTTCTTGCCCTGGAAGAGCTCTGGGGCTGCATATGGAGGACCACCACGAAACGTGTCTAGTTTATTGCCAACAGTAAATTCATTGTGAAAACCAAAATCTGCTATTTTAATGTTCATATCTGCATCCAACAATAGATTTTCAGCCTTGAGGTCTCTGTGAATGATCCGTTTTTGGTGGCAATACTGCACTGCAGACACGATCTGTCTAAATTTAGCTCTTGCTTCTTTTTCCTTCATTCTTCCATGTGCAACCAAATAGTCAAATACTTCACCTCCACTTGCATATTCCATGATTGAGTAGAGTGTCTTTTCAGTTTCAATGACTTCAAACAACTTCACTATATTTGCATGATTTAAAATCTTCATTATTCTTACTTCTCTGAAGAGCTTCTGTAGACTTGTTGGATTCAACTGTGTTTTGTCAATTATTTTTATGGCAACCATGCACCCGTGCACCCAGTAACACTGGCTCGAACACGTGTAAGAACATCCGGAGCACTGCGGTTTCTTTAGACTCACACTGGAAATGCCCCAAGTGTCCATGATCGGGCTGAGCAGAGAATAAGGTGCATCTCCTTAGCTACTGGTTGCCAGGCTGGCCAGAGTGAGGACAGGAGGAGGGGTGGGTCAGGACGGGGGCTGCTGGGTGGCAGGCTGAGCAGGGAGCACTCAGGACTGAGGGTGGGCTTAGGGCTCTGGGTGGGACTTTCAGGGCCAAGATATGGAGGGGGTGGTGAGGATTGGGGTAGGGGAAGGAGACAGAGCTCCCCTCATGCCTCTCAGAGCTATATGGAAGATGGGAGAGAAAGAACTGGATTTCTAGCATTCCTGACCCTGTCTGGGACATTTGCCATGGGGGTGGGGTAGGGGTGGGAGTGGCTGCTCTGGTCTGCAGGAGTTTTCCTGCATACCTTTCACCTTAGGATGAACAGTTCCCAGGTCATGAAGCCCACTGCCCTGGTGCTGCTGGTGGCCCAGCTGTGTGCAGAGACAGGTGAGGGGACAGGAGGGACTTCCAGGTACACTGCTTCTCCAGGGTGTTCCTGGTGCCCTGGGTTGGCACTGGTTGGGTGGATGTTGGCCTGTTGTGATCCTGTTCCTGCCCTGTGTGCTGCTGTGCTGAGCCATATGCTCCTGACTGTGCCACATCTTGTGGCTTGGAAGCATGTGTCTGGTGGCAGTGCATCAGGGACAAGGAGGATGGGCTTGAGGGCTCCAGGCCCTGTGTTATGAGGCTGTGAGGCTTGGGTAGGTGTGTGAAGCTGCATGGGTTTGCTGAGCTGGGCACAGGAGGCACAGACAAGGTTCCAGATGACCTGGGCAGTGCTTTCCTGCCTCAGGGCAGGGCAGCAGGCTGGGCAGCACACTGAGCCTGCCCTGCTTCCTCCAGTCACTAGTGATCAGCCCCAGCCTCAGGGCTTCAGGCCTCCCTCCCTCACTGGCTTCCACCCCAGCCTCTCTGGGTACATCCTTCCTCTGTGGAGCTGGCACGGAAGTCACAATTGCCTCCTGCCTCCTGGGGCCTCCTCTCCCTTGTGGTCTGGCTACTAGGTTGGCCTCTGGCCTCCTCAGCTCCACCCTGGCCTGACCTTTCAGTCCTCCGGCCAGTAGGCCTGTGGGCCAGTACAGGCTTCCCTTCCTGCTTTGCCTGCTCAGCCCCACGTCAAGGCACACAGGGGCCACATGTCTTGTCTCCTCCTCACCACCTGAGCATACAAATGCTGAAAGCTGTCCAGTACCACAGACTGCCCTGGAGCTCGCAGGAGCATCCAACCAGCATCCTGCTGCAGCTCCACTGAGGGTGGTGGCCTGGTGTGGTCCCTGGGATCTGGAGAGCCCAGTGAGAGGTATTGCTAACAGCCATAGGCCAGAAACGGAAGGAGAGAGAAAGGCCCTGAACTGACCCCAGGGCCAGCAATGGGCACAGAGCCAAGGGCCAGACAGAGAGCCCCCTCTAGGCCCCCAGCATCCATTCACTCATCCACCCATTCAACAAAGGTGTGGGGGTGCCCGACCCTGCTGTGCTGACTTAAAAACCCAGTAGGATGACTCTCTGGGGTCTGGGTCCCTCCTCTGTGACGTGGAGGTCACCAGCAGATGACTTGGGCTGGGTGGGTTAAGCCTGGCAGAGCCCACAGCAGTTGGACAGCTGCACCAGGAGCAGCCCTGCTCTGTCCTCCCAGGCTACAGTCACACTGGAACAGTGCAGTGTGGGTGCTGTGGGCTGCAGGAGCCCCTGGGTACTCAGAAGGGAGGTGCCTCTGGGGACTCACAGGCCCATTTTCTCCCCAGCCCACGGCCTGCACTCCTACCAATGCCTGAATTACACCAATGGGGACTCCTGTGAGCCGGTCATGTGCTCCTACCCTGGAGGGGGTGGGGTCTGCATCACTCAAGAGGGAAGTGCCACTGTGGGTGAGTTCCAGAGTGGGTGGTGCCAGAGAGGGGGCTGCCTCTTGGAGGAATAGCTCTTTGTGGACCAAGGACCATCCTTCAACCCACCCAACACTCTGGGTCCAGGGGTGGGGCCTCTAGGGGCTGTCACATGGCCTCTGTTGCTGAGGAAATCATTGTTCCCTTCCTAGCACCCCAGCAGAGCCCTTGTCTCATTTCCTGGAAGTCTTCGTGGTACCCATTGCAGCCCTCTCGGGCTTGCCCACATTTCATGCCAGGGAGCCCACCAGCTTGAGGCAAGGGGTGGGCTGTGAGCATTTAGTGAGTTACTGCATCTGCTGGAGGAACTCCGAGGCAGACTGCAAGCCAGAGGAATCACTCAGGAATGGTGGAATATATGCCAGGCCTTGGAGAGGGAGGAGAGGAGACCCTGGACACACCTAGCTCCCCGGATTGTGTCTGTCCTAGGCACGTCCTCTGGAGTGACAGGGCAGGTGGAGCCCCATCCCCATCACAGCCTTCCTACCTTCCACACCCTGGGATCCTGGTGGGGCTGTCTGGGGGAGGAGCTGCAGGCCACGGGGGCTCTTTGTCTCAGTGGTCCTTAGTCAGAGGGTGCAGGCAGGCTCTCTCCTGGCCATCTGGACCTGGGTGGTGAAAGCCCCGGGTCACGGGGTGCTGAGCTGTCTGAGCAGTCCTTGCACAGGACTCTAGGGTCACCTTACTTTCTTATAGGATCTAAGATCACGAAAAGGGAAGATAAGCTCTGCCTTCCTGCCTGCCTCAAGAAATCTGCCTTCAGTGTGATGTTGGATGGCCTCGACAACAGTTTCAGAATTATTTATTGCAAGAAGGACTTCTGCAATGATGGAGTCCTGGTGGGGGGCAATGCCTGGACCCTGGTGGGGGGGCTCCTGTTCAGCCTGGGGTTGGCCTTCCTTTGGGCCCTGCTGTGAGGGCCTCTCCAGTCCCTTCTGCTCTTGGGCCTCTCTTTTGTTCCAGCTGGACCAGGCTCCCCCTTTGGGACCACTAGCTGTGAGTTATAAGAATTCTGGAGTGGTTTTTAGCCCTGAGACCAGGGTGGGGGGGTGGCTTTGACCCTATGAGTCCCCTGGACGAGTAGGGCACCTGGGTGGCCTCGCTTTGTCTCTGTGCCCATGGCTTTCAGACCCACCTTTCCCGTGAGGCTAGCTTCTTTACAGCCTGGCCTCAGTCTAGGCTCTGCTTCTTGCTACTCTGGGCCCTGGGGTCACAGGGAGATCTGGGGTAGGGGCCAGAGTCCAAGGCTCCATCCTACACCTACTTCCCAAGGCCAGTGCTGTCCCACACATCTGGGCTGCCCCTCCCTCTGAAGTTAATAAATCCTTCTGCTCACCCAGCACTAGGGCTTAGCTTCTCTTTGTCATCTGCCCCCAGCAAGGTCCCTGCAACACTCTCACCAGCATCCTGGCTTTGGCAAGTGTTCCTGGACCACGGGTGGCCAGCCAGTGTCTGGTTCTCTGCCTTTCTGGCAGAACTTTTACCATGTGGCTCCAGGGGCCATCCCAGTAGAGACACCACTGGGGTCAGGTTGAGTTTTCCCACACCCGCCTTGTCTGCCCTCTGGTTGGGGCTCAGTGCTGGCCCAGCTTGGGGTGGAGGTGCCTCTTGGTGGTAGGAGGGAGGGGTTCCCTCAGGGCTGATGCTTGGGGCACATAATGGGTCCGCCAAATCTCCCATGAGCACTTCTGAGGCTGGGGGAACAGGGACAGGGGAGGGTCAGCTGGGAGGAGCTCTCCCAGGCCAGGCCCTGCCCTGCTGGCCTAGTGTCACCTGGAGGTGAGCGCCACTCACTGCATAGGCTCAGGGCTGGGCTCAGACAAGAGTTATTGTCATGTGTCGTGTCCTGACTTCCCATGCTAGTCAGCTTGTTCTGGATACTACTACTCCTGTGATGTCACACAGAGGGACAGCCACTGTCCAGCCACTGCTCTCTCTTTGGATTTGGTGACCCCGATCAGGGGATTTATTCTGATAGACAATAAGTAAATATTTACATGCGTGTGTCCCAAATGTTAGTAAAACAATTACTCTTTGTTTCTCTGAGATTCAGATTTAACTGGGTATCTTGTATTTTTTGTTTGCTTGATCCAAAAACCTGTGAGTAAGTAAGGAGGATTAACTGTCACCACAGACACCGCGAACCTAGGTGGCAAATACAGTCTCCATGGGACGTGGGGGGCTCAGGGAGGGCATAGCACCCTGCCCGACCTTAGGAAGATTGTCCAAGATGCACAAATGGGTGCAGTGTTTGGGGAAAATGGTATGCTGCTTTCTGGGGCAGATGAAAAGCCAGAGCTTTCTCCAGCTGGTGGCAAGGACGTGTGGCTGAAAGAGAAGCCAGGCTGAGGTGCATAGAGGAACCTCCGTCTTTGCTGAGCGCCACTTGGAAAGTGCCAGGAGGGATGTGGGCAATGTCCAGGGCAAGAAGCTCCCACAACACACCCAAGGGGCCAGTGAGTCTTGCCCCAGGATAGGATGTGGCCCTGATGATGCTTGACTGGGACCATTGGGACTTAGGCCTACAAAGTCCAGAGAAGACGAATTCGCATTGTTTAAAATAAATGGGAAGAAAGTTGACCAAAAGAGTGCTTAGCAGAGGGGTGAGAAGAATCCTTGTCCCTCCCACACCAGCCCAGAAGGGAGGAGGGACAGTGGAGGGTCAGACAGTCCTCAGCTTCTCTTTCTTTATCTGTCATGATCAGCCACAAGCTTGTTCCCTCGAAAGCTGTGGGGCTGGTCACACTCAGCCAGTGTCTCCCTCAAGTCCCTCCCATGTGGCAGTCAGGTAGCAGAGGAAGCCTTCACTGGCAACTGCGCTAAAGCTGCCCTTTGCCCTGCAGAACAAGGCAGCATGTGCTTGCTGGTCCCCAGCTGCTCTCACTGCTTTCCAGTGCTCGTTCTCCTGTCCCCACCAAGTCATTCTCTTAAACCTCCTCTCATAAGAGGCTCCCATCCTTCTCCATGGCCCCATGGGGAAAGAGAGAAAGAGAGAGAGAGAGAAGAGAAGGAGAGAGAGAGAGAGAAAGAGAGAAAGAGAGAGAGGAGGGAGGAGGGGCATGGGAGAGGGAGAGGGAAGGGGAGAGGGAGCGACATACTTAGTGTTTTACAAGGATGGAAGAGGCCGTGGGCCTGGGAGGGGAGGGGCTGGTTCCCAGGGCAGGTCTTGGATCTCCTGCAGGTAGCTCCATTCAGTCTAGACACTGAGGCGTGTGCGCAGAAGAGATAGAGGCTGAGCACTGAAGTGAGAAATAACATCACACACGTGCAAGAGCAATTGTGAGGAAAGGACGTCCCTTCGCAGTTGGCGTGGGAGCAATTAGATATCCGTAGATGAAATGATGGTGTGTGTTCGTAGGAGGGAGTGGTATTCAGCACAAAGCAAACCTTGGGGGCCTCAAGGGCTTAGGTTGTGTGAAGAGTCAGTCTCGAAGGCCACTCTCTGCATGACTCCAATCCGGTAACATTCCGAATGCAACAACATGGTCCACCTGAGAACCGCATAGACATTGCCCAGAGCTAGCAGTGTAGGGAAGAGGGTAGCTGTGACCACAGGGCAGCTTGGGGTGCAAGTACTGGGGGGTGCTGCACTGCAGTGTCCATTCTCATGGTACAGTGACTCCCTGATCAGTGTGAGTCCACTCTGGTCACACATGCAAAATGGAAGATGTCACTGTCATCTGTCCTTGCTGGGGGATCAGCGACAAGGCATGGGGAATTTGCTGATCTGTCTTTGTAGGTTCCTGTGAATTGATAATAATTTCCAAATGAAATGTCTTAAAAATTGAAGAGTGTTTATCTTGTGTCACTTTGTAAGCTTTTAACAAATAACGTACTGCTTTTATTTTAATTTTCCAATTTTCCCCATTAAAGTTGTGAAACCCCCGTAACGTTTTAGGCTTCTGTTGATCCTGATCTCTGTCCATTGTTAAGGGTATTTTTCTCTGCTTTGCTCCTTGACTAGTTTTTCCATACTTACACACATGCTTGGTTTTTCCAAAGAAATGACTGTGTTTGTGGACCATGTCTAATGCATGCATGATTTTACACTGCTAATTCCTGCTTTTTTATTGTTTACTTATTTCACTTTTTCAGATTCACTTTCCTTTTCTTTTTGCAACTTCCTGTGACAAGTGCTTCATTCATTAATGTGGAATCTTCTGCTTTGTTTTAACGCATAAAGGCAAGTCTACAGGCCCCCTTGCCGTGTGCCCTAGGTGCAGCCATGAATTTTGAATTATAGTGTGTTTGCCATCAATTTAGCTCAACATGTTTTCTGATTCCCTTTTGTTTTTGTTTGTTTGTTTGTTTGTGTGTTTGTTCAGCAGTACTGGAGATCAAACCCAGGACCTTCACACTGAGCTACATTCCCAGCCTGTTTTTAAAATTTTTAAAATTTTGGGACAGGGTCTTGCTGCATTTCCCAGGCTCCTCCTGCGTTAGTCCCCAAGTGTGCTGGGATTGCAGGTGTGCGCCACCATGCCCTGCTCCTGATTTCCCTTTTGATTTCTTCCTGAACTTTTTCTGTGACTCATGGGTTATTTATAAATATATTTTTTCATTGCCAATGACAGGAAGGTTTCTGGGTTTTGGTTAATGATTTCTGCTATAATTGAACTGCAATCGGAGAAGTCCCTCTGTGACCGATTATTTGAACTTTGTGGAGACTCTTCTGCAGCTGGTCATGAGATGTTTCGTCAGGGTTCGTGTACCCCCGAAGCCCCTGCGCTCCGCCACATGGGGCTCTTCGAGCCGTCTGCTCTTGTCCCACCGCCTGTCAGTCTCGTCTCTCCAGCTTTGCTGACTTCGGTCTGCTTCTTCTGTTATTCACAAGATGTGTTATAAGGCCTCAGCGTGAGTGTGAATAATTTTAATTTTAGTGCTGTCAACTTTCAGCTTTATTTTCTAACCATTTAATGAATGTGTACAAACCTAGAATTTTACATCTTTTGGTGAATTTTTAAAAATCATTTTGAAGCAAACCTGTACGTTGCTGCCATTAATGCGTTATGCCACAAAGCTTTAGTCTGTTGGAAATATACTTATGTAAGTTTTCTCTTACTTGGAGATTTCATGACTTCTCATTTCCCATTATTTCCCTTCACCTTTTATGTAGCTTTATGATTTGTGGGTGTCTCTGGGTGCTATATATATATTGAATATTTTAAAAACTAGGAGCTAAAACATTGTTTCAGAAGGAAATATCCCCTGTATTTTTAAAACTGCAGAGTGTATGTTAGAGGGTGGTGAAACCAATCAAGTGGGACACAGCGAACATGCTCTCAAATAAAACAGAAAGGAAAGTGTTAGTTTGTCACAGGAAGTAAGGGTGATCACTGCTTTGCAGACTCTTGCTGCAGATACAAACATAAAATACACACCTCTTTGGTGTGTGTGGTGTGTGTGTGTGTGTGTGCTCTGGTTGTCATATAAATGTGTTTCTTACTGAGGATCAAGGTAAAGCTTAAAGATTAAAGAGCACTTTGCTGTGGGCAGTGTTACTCGGTTTCTTCATTACTTTCTCCTCACTGAGTCACAATACCTGACACCCACAAGTGAAAGGAGGAAATGTTTCTTTTAGCTCACTGTTTGTGGAGGTTTCAGTCCATAGTTGGCTGGCTCTACAGCAGGGCAGCATGGGAGGGCAGCACACCAAAGGCACAGGGCATAGGAGAAACAGTCCATGGCATGGTAGGCAGGAAGCAGTGAGTGTTCCAGGAAGGATGGATGTGTGTATCTCCAGGCCACACCCACAGTGACCCACCTTTTCCCACCAGGCTTCACCTCCCAGCATCACACCCAGCTATCAACCCATCAGTGGACAAATCCAGTATCATATCCAGGCACCTCCCTAAAACCCCGTCTATGAGTGCATGAAGCTTTGGAAGGACATCTAGATATCAGCCATAACACCCAGGCAGCACCTGCTTTAACTCCTACTTTTTGGCTGTTTTGTCCACCTCAAAACCCTATACCTGGGTTTTGTCTAAACCCAGGTATAGACAGGGCCTGGCTGTAGGAATAGGTGACACCTGAGCAGGGGGACACCAGCCCCACAGAGGCACGTACATTCACAGTAGGCTCAGGGTGGCTTGGGCCTTGCTCACAATTGCCCGAGTCACCACTGGGTGTTCCAGGTCACTGTCCCCTGCTTTGTCCTAGTCTCCCCTGGATATCGTCAGGGTGTCACCAAAACTGAAGTTTCCTCTCCTGCTCAGCACTGTCCTGTCAGGCCATAACTAAACAAGCAGCAGGAGAGCTTATTCAATGGCACTTCCTTCCTGGCAGGGGTGGGCCTAGGTTTTACCAGGGCTGGTGACGGTGGTGTGTTGTGCTTGCTGTCTCCAGAGCTTTTTATGGAATGGTTTCCAGGGATCAGGTGCCACCTTGTTTCTTCCCTAATTTGGGCATGGTCAGATCTGTCACGGTGCCGGGGGTGTGGTTTTTTCTAATCATTATAACGAGACTACAGTGAGCCCAGCGTTGTCAGGAGTGTTAGTGTGGCTCCAGAGCCAGGTCCAGAGGGCCAGAGCTTCCCTGGTGGGGAGCGTGGTATTTCTGTGACTGGCAGCTAGGGACATTTGGTTTCAGCATCCAGGCTTTAAGTTTTGCAGGCAAGAGGTACAGCTGACAAGACAGCTGGCTGTCAGTAACCTAGGGTTCATCCGGGTGACCAGGACACATCTTTGTCCTCAGCCATCTTCTGGGAAGCTTAGGGTCCTCTCCTGGGTGGGGGTCTCTGCTTGCAGGTTCTTCTTCTCCCAAAGCTCCATTCCTAGTCCTGGGACCCCCAGGGACCCAGTTCTGATTCTGCTGTGTGGAGGGGATGCCTCCCCTGGGCCCAGACTTTCTCTACCCAACAGTGTCACAGGGGCTCTGTCCTCTCACTCCTGGTGGCCTGGCTGACCCCTTCCCAGCACCTTGGAGGACATTAATCCCCTGCCCCATCTATTTCATGTGTCTCCTGTTTGTCCCAGAAGGTGCGGGTGTGGGTCTCTGTGGGGCTGGACAGAGATGCTGACTCGAGGGACAGGGATGGGAGAGGGATGGCCGGGATAGAAGATGTGAATATCCTTGAGGGACCTCCCATCCTGCCATGCCAGGAACAGGTGTCCCAGTGACACAGTCATGACATAGAAACCACCATAGAGAGAAAGAACAAACTCCAGGGCCCTTCACCTGTTACTCACCAAAAGGACAATCTGTGTTTTCTTCTGAGGCAGACAGGGAGTTAAGAATAGTTTTTGCTTAAAAAAAAAAAGTGACTCTTCACTTGAGCCTACAGATGCGCAACAGGTAACTAAAAGTAGAACAAAGCTTGACCTTCATGTGCAAAACAGGTCAAATCCTTCTCAGCTCCCTGCGTAGAGGCATGTTAATCATTTAGGAAGTGTTTGTCTAAGAGTTGGTAAAGTTTATTAGTCCTAAATTTACCTAAACCAGCTCATCCCCCATTCATGACTGAGGATACCAGGGTAAGAGATTTTTAGAAACATTCAGCTTTACCTAGAATCTCCACTGGCCCAAACCTAGGGTTACCTTGGATTCCAGCAGCCTCACATGACTGAAATTTCCCCTCAAGACGTGCGGATTTACGTATGGGAATCAAATTGCCCCTCAAGTCTCAGTGATTCAACCTGAGCTATGAAACCAGGCTTGAGACAATGATCAACCGGACCACAGCACACCACAGCACCCCATAAAACTGGTCTCCCTTCTTTTATGAACAGGCCAGTCTGACCCTTTCTTTCTTTCTTTTTTTTTTTTTCTCTGTTTGTTTTTTTGGAGACAGGGTCTCACCATGTAGTCCTCACTGGCCTTGAACTCACTATGTAGCCCAGGCTGGCTTCAAACTTGCAGTGATCTTCCTGCCTCAGCCTCCTGAGATTCAGGCATGTATCACCACTTTCAGTCTGATCATTTTCATCAGAGTGCACTCCTTCCAGCTTCTCAAGCTAAAGTCCTTTCCCTGTCTTCTCTTCCAATTAAAGCTTTTGCCTGTACATTCATATAGTCATTTTAGTTTCAGTTTCAATTATCGCTAAAGCAAAGACCCCCGCTAGCTGGTGACATCACCCCTTGAGAGGCCTTGAATCCCTCTTTTGGCCCAGCCCAGGGTCTCAGAGGCCAGAAAGGAGATAAAGCCTGGTCCTGCCTCGGCCCCTCCCCATGTTACCGGCAATTGCATCTCCTTGCTTTAGGGATAAAGTGACAGGATGAGTTTACAGACAAAAGCTTTCGGAAAGAGAAAATGAAGGGGAGCACAGCTCTGACCAAGGTCAAGTCAGTCTCTTAAGCAAGGACAGTCAGAGAAGATAGGAAAAGGGCTTCAGTCTGAGGAGCTGAAAGGGCCGCAGGTCTGCAGGGGAGGATCAGGCTGGCCTGTTCACGAAGGGGCAGAGAGCACCTATCTGGGTGGTGGGCTGGGGCTGATCACTATCTCAGCCCTGGTTTCTCAGCTCTGCAGGAATCCTCACAGCTTGAGTGGCGATTCAGTTTCCAAAAAGTGATTGCCTCAAAAAGTGATTGTCTCTGTGAGGCTCTGCTTTTCCTGGGACCCAGGCTTAGGCCAAGAGCTGGAGGTCATAAGTGCTGCTCCAGGGACCCCGCGGTAATCAGATGTCCCTGTGAATCCCGAAAATGATGTTAGTGGTGTCCTATTGTGCTCAAGTCTTGAAGGAGAATGAGGTGGTAACTAGGTAAATTTAGGGCTAGCTAATAAATATTGCTTTGCCAATTTTCCTAAAGACAGGTAGCAAAGAGGTCAAGAAAATAATAATTTAATGATTGTACTTCTAAAGACCGTGACCCCCCGGACACAGTCAAAGTTACCCAAGGCTATCCATCTCGGCATTCCCTAGGCTAATCTATGTTCCTTTCCTTCCAGACCCATGACAACTCAAATTTCTTAAGGATACTGTAAGTCTGAAAATTAGTTTCACTGAGAAAGTAAAGAGTAAAATCCTGATCTTAAAGGAACAGACTGAGAGAATTCAAAGAATGAATGCTTGAATTATCCATCTTAAAACAAGAACACAATAGACTCATACCTTTCATATCCTGTAAAATGGGCTATTATGTTTCCTAGGGGAGGGCCATCTTTTCCATAGGTTTTCATGTTCCCAGGAGACTGCTTAACATAAATGTTCCCAGTTCCAGAAGATAACATGCCTCTCTCTTAAGAGCTCCCACTCTATTTCTTTCAGTGTGTACTTTTATAATTCTGTCTAATCCTTTTATGTCTCTTACTGACTCATCCTGTAAACTGTTTTTCTGCAATGGAAGTCAGCAAATTTGCAACCTATCTCATGGGTTGTGTGAGTCAAGGTCCCCATCTCTGCCTTGGGGCACTCCTTAGACCCTGTCTGGTGATACACCTACATCCAAAGTTTAAGGTAATAAGAATACAAAAAAGAATGTCAAGCTCTGTACTACTTTCAGTTACCACTGGGTATCTGTAGGCCCAAATGAACAGTCAGTTTTTTGTTTTGTTTTGTTTTGTTTTTAGGAAAAACAAATTTTAAGGCCCTGACTGTTCTGGAACACAACTTATGCACTTAATGAGTAATAGGTTAAGGGCCCAGGAGTTTGTCCTTTTCCCAGTGGTGGTTCCTAACAGTGTCATCAGCTCTACCTCTGCAGTGCCTGCAGGAATCAGGGTCAGCAGAAACCCATCCTTGGAAAAGCTGCCTGGCCTCTGACAGTCATGCCAGCATTTTTTTTTTTTTTAATGGTACTGGGGATTAAACTCAAGGACTTCATACTACTTCCCCAGCCTTTTTTATTTTTTATTTTTTATTTTTGGGACAAGCTCTCTTTGCTAAATTGCTCAGGCTGGGCTTGAATTTATGATCTCCCTGGCTCAGCCTCCCAGAGTGCTGGCATTACAAGTGTGCACCATCACACCTGGTTTGCCAACCTTTCTCCCTGGCCTCAAGCATCAGGAAAACTAATGCAGAGGCTCCCAGAGTTGGGGTGCCTCTCCAGGAATCAGTGTGAAAAGCAACTCTACAAGGCAGGGTGGGGGACAGGGCCTTTGCACTGGGGGAAGCACCCTGTGGGCTGGACACAGAGTGGACAGCAGAAGGAGGGGGCAGAGCCTGGGCAGGAGGTGCCCAACTCCAAAGCCTAAAGCCAGGGGTTCCCAAGGGCCAGGGCAGTTGGGGGCTAGCCAGGGCCTGGGTCGTGAGAGGCCAGTGATCTCATCTGCATGCACATGCTGGGAATGGCAGGAACTCAGTACACTGATTTTTCTGCAAAGATAGAGGCCTTGTTCTGGGCACATGGGCACTGGGACTGGAAAGTCCAAGCTCCTGCCTGTGCGTGGGCAGGGCTGCTATGCCCAACCTGGGGCCTTAACTCAGGCCTGGACCCTGAGGGCACGGTGCGGGTGCTAGCCCTTCCCCCCACTTCCCTCCAGTCCCACGAACGGAAACTCAGCCCTAGGCACCTTCCATTCCTCCTCCCTCCATCTTTCCTTATCTCCCCCTCCACAGTTTCAGGCTCAGGAAACTGAAACTCAGCTTCTGGCCTCCTCCCTTCTCTCATCCTGCCTCCCTTTATCCCCCACCCCCTCCCTGCTCCAGAAGTGAGAAATGGAAACTCAGAACTGGGACTCCCCCCACCTTTGACCCTATTTCTGTGCACAGCTCACTTCCCTCCTCCTGGCTCATGAAATTGAAACTCAGCCTCTAGGCTTCACTTGCTCCCACAAGGGGCCATGACCCAGGCTCTTCTTGCTTTCTCCTCCCAGCCTTCTTACTCTCCCGAGGGGTAGCAGGAACCAGACAGGAGCACCAGTCACTCCCAGAGGTCCAGGCTGCCTGGACCTCAGCTCTAAGAGGATGCTGCCCTTCAAAGCACAGCAGAGGAAAGGCTGGGCACCCAGGTCCCAGACCAGAGAAAGGCAAATAGCTTCAACTCCCCGAAGCTCAGCATGGCACCCATCTCTGAGGAGAAGAATCGCCAAATTAATATCACTGGGCAGTCACAGGTACAGATGGTACCAGGAGGGAGTGTTAGTGTCCCTGCCACTCCCTTGTGCTCCATGGCTCTACTGTCCCTGGAGTGGAATCTCAGCTCCTGACCCGGAAGTGGACTCCTGCACCCTGAGATCAGGACCAGAGCAGCTATGTCCACCTGAGGGCCATGGCCAGAGCACCATGAAGGGCTGACTCCCATCTTTGTTCCTCTTGCATTTTTTTTTTTCCCTCCTGCTTTTTAACACCCCAGGAACTGTGTTTTCCAGCCATGATTCCCAGCCTTCCCCAAGAACTGCTTAACTGGAAACGGGGATCTGTCTCTCAGAGCCATCCTGGGCAGACGCCTCTGCCTGTCTGTGAGGCTGGCTACTTCCTGATGCTTTTAAGGATAAATCCCAGTCTTGTCCCCCTCTGGTGGCAATGACAAGGACACTAAGCTCACAGGGTTCAGATGCCCACCCTGAGCCTGCGTGAAGACCACCATCCCCCTGCAGGGTGGGGTTCCTAAGACCTGGACAAGCAGTAACTCAAAATCAGACACACCCTGAGGCAAATCACCAAGAAAGTGTGTGACAGTGGCAGCAGGGGTGGAAGCAAGGGTGAAAAGCCCACCCTAGAGCAATGGGTGCAGGTGACCAGAGAGCTGCCCGCAGGTTCAATCACCTGCTTGTTATGCACATTTCAGGCTGTCTATAAAGGTGTCCGTGTTGTTCCTGGGTCATCTGAGGCACAAGGGAGAGGTTTCCTGGGCTGTAGGCTGAGGTGCTCTATTAGTGTCTGTGGTGAGGTGTTTGGTGACATTTCCCCCTTTTTATGGCACTCATTTGTTACATGCCTATTGTCCAGATAGAGTGGTTGTAGCTTTGGCCATGTGGCAGTTTTAGACGAAGGACTGGGGAAGGGTATCACGGCCACAAGCAGGTCCCATCTCCCTGCTGGACCCTCCTCTGACACCAGGGAACAGCCAGAAGAGGGTTCCGGAGCAGACCCTGCCTCAACTCTACCTTCCCCAACCTGAGACCTGGGGAGTGTCTGCAAAACACCAATCTGCTGGCATCGAGTCAAGGAGAGCAGCGTCCTGCATGCTCCTGCCCCCGATCCTTACCAGCCCACTGCCAAGAGCTCCATGGGCTGTGCACAACTGCTGGCCTGGGCCATGTTTCCTGTGAGCTCAGACCACATTTCATCAGCAAAGGGCAAGTGAGCACAAGCAGGCTACTTCAGTTCCTGGGCAGCTAGGCAGACAGGGATTTGGGGAGAGGTACTGTGTCCAGCCTGTCCTGATCTTCCCACAGGCCTGGGATGGCTGCGCCTGGGACAGTGCTCAACCCAGGCTAGCTGAAGCACCATTGGTCTCCACATCCCAAAACTGGGACCATGACCTTCCTTCTTGATCTTGCATAAGTCCCTTGGTCACAGTTCCCTTTTAGACCTCATAAGCACCTGGCTGTGGACTTAAGGGGCCCTTATCCTCCCCCACCACCCCAGTGGGCATCAGTTTGGGGCTGTAGCAGGGAGGATACCCAGACCCTTCTGAACCTGAGGATCTCTACTTCTCCCTCCCCTATATGGACCCTGCTGGGAGGGACCTCTGGCAGGGGGCAGGGGCACAAGGTCAGCAATGCAGAGCAGGAAGGGGTGGGAACATCATTTATTTGAGGCACCAAAGCAGCAGCAGGGCGCCCGTGTGAGGGCGGGTCAGACAGGGGCTCAGCTGAATCTGGGGTGGGTGCCTGGAGATGAAGGCATTAATAACACCCTGAAGTTAGTGCATTGTGTGTGTAGAAATGCCAGGGTAAGGGGCTTTCTGGGGTGCTCCCACTGGGCCCGATCTTGTCCTGCCCTCCCCAAGACGTCCCCCCCAACAGCCTGCCAAAGGACCTGGGGTTTAGGCATTCCTCCTGTGTGTCTACAGGACTAAGCCCCATACCTAAGACCCTAAGACTTCAGGGGGACATGACTGAGCCCAGAAATGAGGCAGCTGGCATTGGGGCAGGGGTGGGCTGGGCCTTGGGACCAAGGGGGTGGATCAGGGATGAGGAGGAGTTGGATGCTCCAACAGCCTCCTGGTGACTGGAAGGGGCCGGGCTTTTCTTCCTGAGCTGGGGGAGTGTGGGGCACCAGGTAAAGGAGTTCAGGGGGCCAGCCACAGCAAGGTGGACAGCAAGCTGAGCAGAAGCCCAAGGCTCAGCAGTGGGGCGCTGGCCTGAGGCCCACCTCCAGCAGCACTGAAGTTGCACAGGGAGTTCGAGCAGCATGTGGTGCCCACATTTACCACGCCGATGTTAATGCTTGGGCCAGGGCAGGTAGGGGAACAACCCTTGTTCAGGCTGTAGCCAAAGTCCACGAGTTTCCCTGCATGGAGAAAGAGGCTGTGAGGGGACAGACACCCCACAGATGACAGAAACAGCTCCTGCAGAGCTCTGGCCTCAGGCTGGGGGAATGGTCAGGCGGAGACAGTGGGGCTTACACCTGGCCACTCCTCACCAGCACTTACCAATGCCACCAGAGGTAGATAAAGTCACACAGTAGTTGTCAGAGTCTGAGCAGATGGTTGGCCACAGGCAGTAGAAATTGCTCTTCTGATTGGTGCAGGAGAAGCACATCAGGGAGTGGGCTGCAGAAGGAGGGACACGCTGCAGGCTATGCCTCTCTCTCTCTCAGGGAGGCCTTCCAGTGTGACCCCCCATCCTGGCCCTGGACACCCAATTGCTTATGGATATTTATTGGTGACACCAGACCCTGGCCCTCCCAAGCTCAAGTGAACCCCAGACAAAGGGTGACAAGAGAATAGCCAGGCCAGCATTGAGACCTCCAGAGGGCCCAGGAGAACCCAGAAGGCCCCATGGGACCTGGCCTGGAAGGACTCCTGGTCTCTGCTCAGGGCAGGCGTGAGAGGGGCTCCAGGAGGGCTTGGCCTGTGAAGAGGTCCAGGGTCCCAAACACCGCACCTTGCTCCACACCCAGGAGGGCCGCCAGCAGCACCGGTAGGAAGACCTTCATACTTGAGGGGACAGACATCCGTGGAGGGCTTACAAAGCCAAAGAAGCCAGTCCTGCTGTGGCTGTGAGAGATGCAGCTGTTAGATGGCCAGGCTGCCCACCCATGGCCGGGGTCCCGGCTCAGACAGTGCCAGGTGACTGGGCACACCTCACGCTTCCCAAAGGTCATGCGCCCCCACTTTGCACAGGGACCTGACAGCATCCAGCTAGTTATAAACCCCTACCCCCAAATCTGGGAACAGCAAGGTCAGGTTGGGGTACCATCAACATTTTCAGAATCTGACAGAAACTGAAGTCCTGGGAATAGCCCTTGCTGGTGGTCCCGATATAGAGGAATGGTGATCAGAAATGGTATTGGCTAGCTGGCTGCCTAAAGTCCAGGCCACTCCTCAGGTGGAGACCTGGGGGCTACACTGGGGCTGGGGCCCTGAGTTGTTCTTGCTGGATGAGGGCTGGGGGCCTGTTCCCCTTCTTCCTGTGTTTCCACAGGGGCACCCTCGGTGAGGCTCTTGCACCCCCCTCTATGGCTGGGAGGCAGCAGGAAGGGCACAGGTGAATCCTGGCTAGGTGGGGACACTTGATTGCTGTGGGCTCTGCACCAGGATTCCTCTGTAGGGCTGGGGTCTATGGCACTGGGTGGAACAAGCTGGAGGCAGGATTTGGCTCATATCAGCCTTGGGCAGGGGAGGAAAAGGAATCCTAGGGAGTACAGATCTGGGCTGGTCAGGGCCACAAGGGGTGGAGCACAGGCCAGGGCCCTGAGAATGGGTCCCAGACCTCTCCTTTCTAGGCCTGGACTTGAGCGTGTATCTGAAAGGTTAAAATGGATCTTTAAAAAAAAAGATAAGCTGTTTTTCCAGCTTCCTCCAGCTGAGAGCAGACCCCACCCCCACCCCCACCCCCACCCCCACCCCCACCCCCATTCCCCAGCCCCTGGGCCGAGGAGAACTCCATGTTCCCAGTCTGGGCCCTGCATGTTGGAGTGCTTTCTGTATGCTCAAGAGAGTGCACCAGCTGTCCTCCAAATTTTGCCCAATTATGAGTAAACTCCTTTTTTCGTTTTTAAAATAAGCTTTTCTCTTACTTGATGGCAGGTGGGTGAACAATCCAGGGCCCAGATTCAGGCCTTTGACCAAGCCCCTCACCCCACTGGCCTGGCAACACACTGACATCCTGGGGCTGGAAAAGAGCTCCAGATGGTCAAAGTGAGGGCCAACATCAGTGCCAAACCTGGCTGGGCCTCTTCCTGCCTCAGACAGCCCAGGGAGGACAGAGTCTCTAATTCCTCCTCCAGAAAGTAAGGTTTTAGCCTGGAAAAGCCCTGAGCTGTCTCCCGGGAAGCTCTAGCACGCACAGCCACGAACAGATCCGGTGGCATCCCTCCCTGTCCACTGAGGCACCCGCCCAGCGAGCCCTGCAGGGCTCAGCTAAAGCACTAGCAGGGTAGGGCGAGTCTGTCTGATGCTCCCTATGGCAACGGGAGCCAGCAGGCACTGGGCAGAGCCCCCTGGGACCCCGGAACTCAGAGCTGAGTCCTGAGTGGCCGGCAAGAGAAGCAGGAGCCTGCCGGTCTGAAAGGATGGGAAGGGTCCAGGTGTGGCAGAGCACTTTATTTGCGTGCATAACCTGGCCCCAAACCAAGAGATTTCTTCCTCTTCCCCGGGGGAAGGACTCAATCCCAGGGTAATCAATCATTAGGCCGGTAATCCTCCCCTTCCGGTTAAGGACTTCCCCAAGATCTTGCGCCTCTCCACCCGCCAATCTATTCCACGCTGGAGATCTGGCTGTTGGGCCCCAGTGGCCAAACTCCGGCCCCTGTTCCTGTCCCAGACCTCTGGAAATACTCGGGGAAGGGTGGGGGATGGGAGCGGAGGCTCAGCCTGGGGACCAGCCTCTGGCGGCTCCGACCCCAGCCCCCGACCCGCGCCTCCCCGAGCTCGCTCCCACCCTCTCCCGGCCCCTGGGTGCTGGCGGGCGCGGGCGACTCACTGAGGGAGGACGCAGCGTCGCGGCCTCGCTGAGCTCCGGAGCAGCGAGCTAGCACTGGAGAGCAGGCGAAACGCAAGGCCAGAGGCGGGGGCAGGGCGGGGCCAGCCGGGATGGGGTGGGGCCCGGCGGGAGGACCACCCCCGCCGGGGTTTCCGAGGGTCCCGGAACTGCGCGCTGTGCCCGCCCCTCCGACTGTGGGGTCTGTCCAGATCCTCCCTAGTGAGCGCGGGTTCCAGGTTCCACGTGACGCACCGAGAAGGCTGTGACCCCCCCTCCTCCAAGACTCCCAGCGTGTTGGCGCCTGAGCCCCAGCGCGCTGCCGGCTGCTCCCTCTCGTTGCCCAAAAGGACCGACTTGGCGGGGCTGGACAGGCAGCTAGGGCAGAGTGACAGCCGCTGACACCTGGGCCTGTAGGAGGGCCCTGACCAGACCCCATCTGGGCAGTGTGGGGGACTGCATTTTGGAGGCCGGTGGTACAATGCGGGCCGAGTGGGAGGATGCACCTGTGCCCTGGGCTCCGGAGGCCTCTTCTCTGCCCCTGCCCAGCTGCCTCCGCATGCGGTCCGTGGTTTCTGTGGGCTGATCTCCTTCAGACCCATTCTCTCTGGACAAGCAGTTACCGTCCCTGCTCCTGGACCTCAGCCAGGATGGACTGTAGCCTCCTGTCTACTCCCCCACCCTGCTGCCACCCCTCCCAGCACAGGTGCTGAGACCCAGGTAGAATGATTCCCCACTGCTTCACCTGAGTTCCATATTTTTGTCTCTAAATGTCCATGAAGTGCTGTTTCATCCAGTGTGCACTTACAGAGCACTTGTGTGTGGGGCTGCCTCCTGCCTCTTCCGAGGGTCCTGCTGGGAGACATTGCACAATGGACAGGAGCTGGCCTCCAGGCCCAGATCCTGGCTGTGCTCTTTATCTGGCACTCCTGCAGACCCCTGTGCACCGGCTGTAGTTGCTCCAGTCTGGGCCACCTATCATCTGACAGTCACACCTCACTCTGTTATAGCATATTTCTCACAGCAGTAGTTGGGTCACCCCATTCTGCTCACTTGACTTCCCCAGGGCTACCCAGGGACACGAGGGAGGGGGTCTTTTCTTCCACACCCAGACCTGGAGATTGACTTGTATGGCTAGCCTACTGGACTGTGGCTTTGGACAGTGCGGGGGGTCCTTTGAAATGCTGTGTCTAGAGGACCCCAGCTGTGCATGGCCAAGGCAGGAGCTTATCAAAGCCCAGCATCTCTGCTGAGGTCATTTCTTGCAAACTGCCCCATGGGGCTTCGGGCTGGCTCCCTTCGTGCCATGCCTGGTTTGGGCCCTGTGAGCAGCATGTGTGCAGGTTAGATTAGCGGGCTTGCCTTGCACACTCCCCTGTGGAACAGCTGCATTGCCCAGGACATACGAGGTTGGAGTGCATGTTTCCCGAAGGAGGTCCCCAAGAGGTCGCCATCCAGAGTGATGCTGTGGCAGACCTACTCAGACTCTCCTTGAGCCCCTGACTCCCATGTCTCTCCCATAGAGGTGCCAGTGAATGGCCAGGTACTGTCCGTCCCTTCGTGAGTCTGCAGCCACACCGTTCTGACCACTTGACCTCTCCAGGGCTGCCCAGGGACACAGGGTGAGTCTTTTCTCCACACTGAGACCTGGAGGTCTGACTTGTGTGGCCAGCATCCTCTTTGGTTCAGCTTAATCCCCTGTATCTAATGCTGAGGGCAGCCCCTGTGGCCCACACACATCTTGTGCTAGGAGACTGCTCAAGGCCCACCCCATAGAGGGTGCCCCTGCCTGGCACTGCTTTCCCTTCCCCAGGGAGGCTCCAGTGGGGCTCCCAGAACCTGGCCTCAGGTGTTGGTGAGGGCAGCCTGAGCCCACGCACCCATCTTCCAGGGCATGTGACATAGGAAGTGTGATTATCTTGATCTTTCTGGCTGGCTGGACTCCCTGGGGTGACAATGGCCATATGGTGTGACTTGAGCCTGGACCAATGGCATGGTCATGGTCCAGCATCCATGCCACGGTGAGGTGAGCCTGTGTCACTGTGGGCCTCCTTTCTCCTGTGGGACTTCACCCTGTGAAGATGGCCTCTGGTGAGGGGGCCTCAGCTAGACCTTTCTGTCCTTTTCTCCCTGGATACAGAGGTACCCACCTCAGCAGGCCCTGGCACCCAGGGGGCACTGCCACTCTGGCTGCATCCCTGGGGTGGACAAATTATCGCAGGATGGGCATCCCAGCTGCCCCAGTGCCCTGGCTTTCCTAGTTCCTCCTGCTTGGTGATCTGGGTTCCCATCCTCCACCATCCAGTGTGTCTGGTCTTTTTCCATCTGGCTGGCTCCTGTCTGAGGATGTGACCTTCAGGAGTACTTGTGTTCAGCAGTCCCCATGATCCCTCACAGAGAGATGCAATCTCCAGAGGCCTTCTGGAAGGCATTTAGCCCTCCATCTGTGTGCATTTCCAGATCCTCTCATTCCACCGTCCTAACCTCAAGCAATTTTATGATTCATAGATATGTACTCCCCCATGTCTGCTTTTCTAATTTGGGCCTGCTGGCCTTGGCTGAATCCCCACTGCCCTTCTACACACGCAGGGCAAGGCAGGGCTGGGAGAAGGGACCAGAGGTTGCTCCCACATCCCAAGTAGACTGAATCCTGTGGTTGGATGCACAGGACCTTCCTCTGTGGCCACTGAGCTTGTTATTTGGCTTTAAAACAGGACCTTCTGGGTGGGGCTGCTTCCTCACCCACTGCTGTGCCTTCCACTACATGGTGCTCTCCCCAGCAGGCCCCACCTGAGGCAGTAAGGCTGGATGGGGTGCATACCTCCTGAGCCCTCCTGGGCCCTCCTGAGGCTCCATGCAGGGCCTGTCCCTCATGTCTGCCTGATGACCCAGAGGCCAAGGTAGGCAGTCCAGCAGGTCCAGGCAACTCTGAAAGGTGTGAAAGAAACATCCCCTCCCAATTGAGACAGAGCTGACAGACCAAAGAATGACTTGGTAAAGTCCAGTTCGGTGAGTAACTGAATTTATTAGGGGTCACTCAAAGAGAAGTGGATGACATGGAGGCTGCAGTAGCACCAAACTTGCCGCCCCCCCCCTTTGCTCAGCTACTGGTTTTGAGGGTACCAATTAAAACAGCAAAGGCAGGATCAAAACAAGAATGGGCTTGGGGAAAAGTTGTGCCCTCCATTCCCATCATCATCGGGAACCCCACTAGTCTCAGCAAGCACTGCCCAGCAGTGGTGGTAATAACCTTGTTGTGCTGCAGACTGGTGCACAGCCTCAGCACCTGGCAAGAGCCACGGACAGCGGCACGGGTACCCACTACAAGATGGAGGAACTTTGGCTAGGGTGGGAAGATAATTCTCCCTATACCTAGAATGACCCTTTTCACTTCTCACCCTTTTCACCTCCCACCCTTTTCACCTCTCACCCTAACCCTTCCCAGCCTTGAGAAATCCCAGACCCTGCCCTGGAGCATCCGTTTCTCCTCACCTCCTTGGTGGCAATTGAGGACATCCTGGCAGTGGAAGCCTGAGGGACCAGCCCTCTCCATGGCTACTCTGTCAGTGTCTTCCCTGGCTTGGGCATCCCCCAGGCCTGGGGTGCGCAGAGCATCCTGGAAGAGTGGACTTAGAATGAATGAATGAATGAGGGCATGGAGACACATGCTGTGCTGGGGAGGAAGTGCCTTCTGCACAAGTAGCCTGGCTCCCAGGTCTGAGCCACTGGTCCGTCCCCCAGGCCGGATCCAAGAGGTAATCAGAAGCACAGGCCTGTTGTAACTTGGGGGCCTCTGGCTACAGCTGAGGAAGCCTTTTGTCCTAGATAGGTATCCAGGGAGAGTGATGTCCTCTCCAAAGACAGGGGAGCCTGGTGGGAGGGGGACAACTAGCAGGGAAAAGGACCAAGGGGTAGTGACCCCCAGGGAGTGAGTGTAGGTCTTCACAATGCCCTCTTCTCCCACCTTGCAGAGAATCCTGAGGTTGGGTGAGGGTGCTTAGATCTTGGAGGGCACATTTCATGCTGGATGTCTCCCAGTCCTGTCCCAGGGCTGAGTGTGCTTAGGTGGGTTCTGGCAAGGAGCCAGGAGAGATGGGTACTGCTGCCCTGTACCTGGCTGGGCCTGTCTGCAGCAGGCATTAACAGGTAAGAGAGCTCACAGGAAGCCCTTAGTCCATCCTGGGGCTGGCAGATAAGGAAACCAAAGATCTCTGGTATTTGCTTTGCTGTGGTGTGCACCCAACACAATTGCAAAGGATAGATAACCAAAACTAAAAGTAGAAAGGGAGACAACGTGTATGGGAGGAAAAGGCAACCTGTTTTATAAGGGAAGTTACAGGAGGCTGTGTTGAGGGAAAGAGAGGGTACATTTTGTCCTAATAATAACCGTGTTTCCAAAGAGGAAAGAGCTATAGCACAAAACTAAGGGATTGGGCATGTTATGAAGGTTTGAGAAAGCTGGAAAGTGCTTTAGGAAGGAATGATTCTTGCAGAGCTGCTTATTTGTCATCAAACTGGTGAAAGTCATCTATAGGTTTTTGTAGAGGATTATCAGGTATCAGAGGTATACTGTGCAGAACAGAATTTTTTTTTTTATTTTAAAGAGAAGAAAAAACAAAACAAATCAAAAGAAGCACAAATTTTCAAAACAACATAATAGGAGGGTAACAATGGTTAATACATTACGTATTACTATCTTTAAGTTAGTTATTCAGGACACCAGACATTAGCATTCAATTGTCCAAACATTATTGGCACAAACCTTACTCTTCAATGAACTAAGTAAAAATGGTAGTGTATCTATCTTAACCATCTTATATATATATATACACAATTTTTTTTCCCTTTCCCTTCTTTCTTTTCCCTATTCCAGTCTCTCTTTCCTTTTGACCAGTTTCTTTTTGATTCACCATATCTATTGTACATTTTGGATCTTATTTACTCTTTCAGTTTCTCATACTAGAGAGATAATACGATGCTTACATGTGCTTCTGGTTTATTTCACTTATGAGTATTTTCTCGAGTTGCATCCATTTACCTATAAAAGTCTCCAGTTTATCCTTCTTTATGGCTGAATAGTACTCCATTGTATAAAAATACCACATCTTTCTTATCCATTCCTCAGTTGATGGGCATTTGGGTTGTTTCCAAGATCTGGCTATTACAAATTGTGTTGCTATAAACATGGGTGCACATATATCGCTGTGGTACGATGTTTTTAATTCTTCTGGGAAGATGCCCAGAAGGGGAATAGCTGGGTCAAATGGGACCTCCAACCCTAGTTTTCTGAGGAATCTCCACACTGACTTCCACAGTGGCTGTACCAGTCGACACTCCCACCAACAGTGAAGAAGGGTTCCTTTTTCCCCACAGCCCCTCCAGCATTTGTTATTAGTTGATTTCTTTATAGTAGCCATTCTTTCTGGGGTGAGATGGTATCTCAGTGTTGTTTTAATTTGCATCTCTCGAATGACTAGTGATGTTGCACATTTTTTTGTATATTTGTTTGCCATTAGTATTTCTTCATCTGAGAAATGTGTATTCATCTCAGATGCCCATTTTTGGAGTGGGTCTTTAAATTTGGGAGGTCTGATTTTTTTGAGTTCTTTATATGTTCTCGATAGTAATCCTTTGTCTGAGGAACAGCTGGCAAACATTTTTTCCCACATTGTGGGTTGTCTCTTCACTCTGTTGGTGGTTTCTCTTGCTGTGCAAAAGCTTTTTAATAAGATGAGATCCCAGTTATTGATTCTTTGGGATAGTTCCCGTGCGGTTGAGTTTTTATTCATAAAGTCTTTGCCTACACCAATGTCTCCAAGGGTTTTACCTATCCTACCTTCCAGCAGATTTAATGTTTCTGTTTTAATATTTAGATCTCTGATCCATTTTGAATTTAGTTTAGTGCATGGTGAAAGATATGGATCTAGTTTTAATCTTCGGCATGTGTAGAGCCAGTTTTTCCAGCACCATTTATTAAAGAGGCTATCTTTCTTCCAGCGAATGTGTTTGGCACCTTTGTCAAAGATAAGGTGGCTTAGTATGTCTGGGGTTGTTTCAGCATCTTCTAATCTCAGAACAGAAGTTTGATACCTTTGCTTAGGTGACAACAAATTTTCTTGAAGCATGGATCTGAGTTTTTGTTTTGTTTTGTTTTGTTTTATTTTGTTTGCATACTGGGGATTAAACCCAGGGCCTTTGAACTGAGCTACAGCCCCTCCTTCCTTTTCACAATTTTTTGTTTTGAAACAGGGTTTTACTAAGTTGCCCAAGCTAGGCTCAAATTTGTGATCCTGTTGCCTTAGCCTCCTAGAGTGCGGGCAGTTAGCAAGACCCTGTCTCAAAATAACAAATAAAAAAGGGCTGGGGCCATAGCTCAGTGTGTAGGCTTCAATCCCCATTAATAGGGGTGGGGGTGGGGAGGAATGTATTCCTACCAAAGCAGAAGGAAGCATATTAACTGGATCCAACCAATTAGATTACTGTGTCAGTATTGATAGTGGAGGTAAGATATGACAAAATTCTGGATATAATGGTCAATTTGTGTTTCCAGCCGCAGCATAACCTGTTCTGATCAGCATCTATACTGCAAGCCTGGCTGGATAACCCCTGCATGGGACCTGATCATACTGACCATCAAATAAACTCCAGCTCATAAGAATAACTTGATGGTCCCCATTCCACATGAAGTGAATAATTCATCAGGCCCAGGAGACTCACGGAACCCCTGTGGGCAACTCAAGCTTCCACCTGCCTCAGAGTCACCCCGACTCTGTTGATTCTTACAGGATGCCCAGAGACTTTAGGTTGACTCGTTTTATCCAAATCACACAAGAACGATCAGTCTCCAGTGGCAGCCTTCATGGCGCGTTTATCAAAATTGGCCAAGTACAGGAACCAAAAGCAACCTCACTGGAGAAAGGGCTACTGGACTAGGAATTGTAGGACAAGCTGAATTTGCTGTCAGTGAGAAGAGATTCTGTATAAAAGAGTTCATTTTCGAAAACAGGACACATAGAGGGAATGTTATTTCAGGAAGACGGAAAAGGATGGGAAACTCTCAAAAAATTATATATTACACAAGAGGATAAAATAAAACTAGACGAACTACGCAGGGCTATTCCCAAACCCAAAGGCGGGAAGAACCTGCATGTAACAGAGCAGGAATTGCTGACAACGTGAAGTATCTGTGGGACTCTGATCAGCAAGGCTCAGAGCAAAATTGAGGGCTGGTGACCTATGGGAACTTTATGGAAAGCCTCAATTGTGGAACATGATCAATGGGACTTGTAACTTATGACACGGGGACTTGAGAGCCTGTGTTCCCTGATTCAACAAATCTTTAAAATACCCTTTCCCCAAAAGAAATGGTTACTATTCTATATTACTAACATTCACTAATAACAGGATTTCCCATAGTACTCTTGGCTGGCATTGGAAAGATACTAAACTAAACCCCCGCTCTGCCAATTGGGAATAGATAGGCAATGTGGCAAATAACACTTACTGGAGTTTCATTTCCCTTTCTGTTTGCAAACTAAGAAATACTATTTGGCTATTCCCACAAAGTCCATGGAATCCTGGCTTCTCGTATGTGTGACCTCTTCTTTACACCCCTATTTCTAACAATATTTGGTCCATGGGAAAGGGCTGACTTTGTTGGAGAGGAGTTCACAATGATACTGTGTTGTCTGACTTCTGTCATGTGAATGTCCTTCCCTGGTTTTGGTATCAGGGCAACGCTTGCTTCCAGGAGTGAATTTGGGAGTATTGCTTCCCTTTCAATTTCATTAAAGAGTTTGAGAAGTAGTGGCATTAAGTCTTCTCTAAATTTCTTAAGAATTCAGTGATGAATCCATCAGGGCCTGGGATTTTCTCTGTTGATAACTTTTTAATTACAACTTGAATTTCATTTTTCAATATTGGTTTATTTAGAATTTTTATATCATCTTGATTCAGCTTTGATAATTCATATGTATCTATAAATCTGTCCATTTCTTCTGTGTTCTCCATCTTATTAGAATACAAGTTCCACAAGTAGGTATTGATGATCTTCTGGATTTCTTCAGGATCTGTTGTTTTCACTCTTTACATTCCTAGTTGCATGGAGTTGAGTCTTTTCTTATCTTTTTCTGATAAGTTTGGCTAAGAGTTTTTCAATTTTATTTGATCTTTCAAAGAACCAACTCTTCGATTCATTGATTCTTTGTGCTGTTTTCTTAGTCTCCATTGCATTAATTTTTGTTCTGATCTTTATAATTTCCTCCCTTGTATGATATTTGGGCTTGATTTGCTTTTCTTTTTCTAGAAGTTTGAGGTTCAACATTAGGTTGTTTATTTGAGCTTGCTCTATTTTCCTGATATGGGAATTCACTGCTATAAGTATCCCTTATAGGACTGCTTTCATTGCATCCCATAAGTTCCAGTATGTTGTACTGACATCATCATTTAATTGTAGACTGTCTAATTTCTTCTTTAATTTCATCTATGACTCATTGGTTGTTCAGGAGGGTGTTATTTAATTTCCATGTGTTTATGAAGTTCCTGTGGTATCTTTTGCCATTGATTTCCAACTTCACTACACTATTGTCTGATAATATGTATGAGATAATTTCAATTACTTTGTATTTACTTAAGCATGTTCTATGAGCTAGTATATGGTCTGTTTTGGAGAACATCTCATGCATAGCTGAGAAGAATGTGTATTCTAATGTTGTGGGGTGGAACACTCTGTAGACATCTACTAAGTCCATTTGTTCAAAAGATTGGTTCAGTTCTGATTTTTTGTTGACTTTTTGTCTAGTTGATCTGTGTATTTGTGACAGTGGGGTATTGAGGTCCCCCATTACAAATGTATTAGTGCTCATTTGATTTTTCATCTCTGTTATTATTTGTTTTATATAGTTGTGTGCACTCGTATTTGGTGCATACATATTTATGCTTGTTATCTCTTCCTCTTGGAGTTTTCACTTTACAAGAATATAGTGACCTTCTTTGTCTTTCTTAATCAGTCTTGGCTTGAAATCCACTTTGTCTGCAAATAGAATAGCTATCCCTGCTTTTTTGGGTTTCTTGGTGCATGGAGTATTGTTTTCCATCCTTTGCCTTTCAGTCTATGAATTTCTTTTTGAATTAAATGTGTTTCTTGTATGCAGCATATTGTTGGATCTTGCTTCTTGATCCATTCTGCCAGCCTGTTTCTTTTGATTGGTGAATTGAGAACACTTACATTGATGGTCATAGTTGACATGTATTGACTTATCCTTGTCATGTTATTTTCCTGTTTTTGGTTCCCCTATTTTCTCCTCCGTTTAATTGTTTGCCTTGCTGGGTGGATTCATTTTGTTGGGGTTCATTGAGTTGTAGTCCTTGTTGTTACTTCTGCTGTTACTACTTAAGAGAGTCCAGGTGGGTGGCTTTCAACTTGTTCCACCTCATTGTCCCCTGGATTTGTCTTTGGTGAGCTGGAAGTCTGCAGTGCATCTTACTTAAGTGTCTTGTCATTTTCTACTTTTTTTTTTAGTTCAATTCCTGGGTTGATACTTGTAAATTGCTTGTGAGAAGTAGCTTCATTACTAGTATTTAGAATACTTAGGAAATGACTACTCCTCAGAGATGTTTTCCAGGTGTAGGTGGCTTTTGGGTTTTGAATCTGTCACAAAATCCTACCTCCTCAATGTATTGGGGATGAGAAGTTGCTGCCTATTTAGCCCAGCGCCTGGTTCTTTGGCACTTGCCTATACTATTTATGACCCCTAGGCAATCTCAGTCTTGGCATAGCAGGAAGAACAACTGATTAGAACAATTATGTCACCTTGGGTAAAGTAGTACAATCAGCAATAACAATAGCTTCAAACACAGCCCAGAAAATGGCAAACTGTGTTAAAAATTGATTTGCTACCTTTAACCATATGGACTATTTGTGGTTATATAAAAAATCTAAAACAAACCAGAAACTTGTATACAGTAAATATATATGGTGATTTTACCCTCAGGAGCGAAAACTTAAAAGGGGTTAGGGGTAAAAATAGCAAAATAGAAGAAGAGGAAGAGATTAGAAGCAAGGCTGGAAGACAAAGGAAGATTATGCAAACTTTGCAAAACTGGTTAAGAAGCCAGGAGGGAAAGGGAGAAGGTAGAAATAAGAACAGAACAGAACAACATCAAAAAAACCAGGAACAGTGTTCACATTCTTAGAAAAACAAGAACAAACAATGAAGAAAAAGAAAACAAAACAAAAGAAAAACAAAAACACAAAGAAGAAAAAAAAAGAAAAAAGAAAATAAGAAGAAAACATCTACTTCAAGGTGTGTCTCCTTTGTCACTGGTAGACAAATTGGGCAGACAGAGCCCAGATCCATGTTGATTAATTCCATCAAGCCAACTATAGATTCACAGGAGGGCAGTGGATAATCCCAGCAAGCCTGTACCTTTAGTTCCACTGAAGTTCAGGCTGGTTTCTGGCTGTCAGGCTGGACCCCGATTTGTTCAGCCTGCACCACTCTGTGTGCCTCCTGCCAACCTGAACTCGGTTCCACCTCTCCCTGACACTGGGAGCTACTAGAGGAAGCCAGCAATTGCTTTGAGTTCTGTGCTCAATTAGCCCCTCTCCAAGATGGCTACCAACCAATCACCCTCTCCTGGGGGACATCTAAACCCGAATAACTCACCAGCCATTGCAGTCTGCTGCACCCACTGTCCTACTCCCCTGGTGCTTTTCTTTGTGGAGGCCTGTCGGCTCACCACTCATCACCGTGGGTCTGTAGGTTCAGGCCACCCTTCCCACACAGTGAGTCAGGGCTCAGAGAGAAAGCACTGCTTGCCACCTCCTTCTTCATTGAAGTCTCTCTTCATGCTCCCTGTGGGCTTCAATTCTCAGTTCAGATCCTTGCTGGGTCCCGGGGACGCACTTTCCTCCTTCTTCTCTTCCTCATGTTGCTGTATTCCAGTATCTGGACACCAAATCTCAGAGAGGCTGTTTCTCTGCTGTTCACTCCACCGTCTTGCCATGTAACGTGACTGTCCACTCACTTCCGTACACTAGAATCTGTACAATACCAAAATAATAGGACAAATCAAATTATGAGTGATGAGTAAGTAAACATTATTTGATGTTTAAGACCTGTCTTAGAATGAGAGCTAGCCACTCCACATGATGTTACAGCCATGGATCAAATTGCCCAGAAGAAAAATTAGAAGGGAAAGATAAAGTATTTCACAAAGTACAGATGACCGTGGTTATGGGAAATGTCACCAGTCTGACTAAAGAATGTGTTGAATCATGCAGGGATGTTTTGGTGGGTTAGGATGCCTGCTTCCCTCATCTGCTGCTTTTTCTTCTACAGGCCATACTGTGTTCTCATTATCACAATTTTAGGGATAATGCTCCTATTATATGCTGAATGTAGATGTCATGTCAGATGAATAGAAAAACAGGGACGTGCAGAACTGGACTGTGATGGCTGAGCGTTAGTGTGATCTCTTTCCTTAATGGTGTGAACAACTTTCTCTCTCTGAAGGTTACTCCCCACCACCTCAGACCGGTCCTCATGAGATCCTTGGAATGAAGCCCCCCCTCGTCCCATGGACTTGATCTTTGCAGTTCCTGGGAGTTGTGAGCTGGGGTTCTCTAAAGGAGCTGTTGTACACTGAAGAAGCTACCAATGGCTTGGTTGGGCTGAGTAGAGCCTCTGGGTTCTGGGGAGACAGAGTAGGATACGCCAAGGAGGAATCATCCTGGGCTGTACTAGGCCTGAATAGCCATTTGCTTTCAACCTCTGTATTTGACCTAACATCCCTTGGTGATGAAGCAAAGCCCTCAGAATGTTATTGCTGAGTTTAGCAGGCCTGCAGCCTCCAACAGCCCTAAAGCTAAGATGCTGTGAGATAACAGAGTGAGAAAAGATTCTTCTGTGTGACTGGTAAATGTATTATTGATTTATGACCTTCTTTGCTCTGTGACTATAAAAGTTCATGTGACCTCTTCTACAGCAGAACATAGGATTGAGGGTAATTTGAACCCTTGTCCAAAGGTCACAGTCACCCCTGTTTGGTTCAAGATAATTTATTTTCTTATTTCTTTTAAGGATGAGTTAATTTACTTCAGTACCTCTCTGGTCAAGTTCCCCACATCTCTAATTGCAGCCAGCAGTTCCATCCTCTGGGCCTGGAGCCTGCCTGTCCAAGGTGCTGATAAGGGTCTGCTCTAACCACTGCAGCTCTTCCTCTAACTCACACTCTACCCCAGTGCCCTTGCAACCCCTCAGATTGGATTCCATTCCCAATCCCTGCATAGAAGGCTGCTCTGACCTGCTCACTCCCTGACCTGCTCATTCACCTTGCTAAGGCTTTTCCAGACCTCAGGTGACCCTACTCCCCATGTAAACACTGGCTTTCCAGCGTGTGGCTATGTGTCCCTCTTGGGCCACCTTCCCCTGGCCTGTAGCTCCCTCATGGCCAAAATTCGTCCTGTGCACTCACGGCTACATCCCACATGTCCCACAAGTTTGCTTTGAATAGAAATGCTCAGGAGATGGACGTGTGGGGATAGAAAGCCACAAACTGAAATTTTCAAAGGTTGATGTCACAGTTGATGAGGGTGGCATTGAAGAAAGGAGGTGCAGGGAACTTCAGCTCCCAGTTCCTTCCCACCTTCAGGTGCAGGCTTTCTGAGCTATGAGCTGGGGCCGTCCACTGGTTGTCTGTGGCCATCTGGGCCAAGGAACCCAATGAGGCTGGCACCTCTCAGTGTATGTTCTGGATGGCAGTGGGGACCCTGCCTGGATCATAGGGTGTCAGAGTGGGACAATGGGAAGCATGTGTGTCCATTTTCTTCTGAACTGAAAAGGCTGGTCTACTGCACTGAGACAGGGGAGGCCACCAGGGGCCGGGGCTGATGGGGCCACATCCCTTTGTTGTGGATGCAACACAGGGCAGGGGGCCTCCTTTAATGCAGAACTCAGCTAAAGATCCATGGAGGCAGCTCTGAGGAAGACACCACTTTCCTTCCAGCAAAATCCTTCCTTCCTGCCAGCCCCTCCCCACTGGGGGCGTCTGGTTGAGTTCCAGCCAGGCTTCTCCTTAAAGCCTCCATCCCCAGCCTTGGTACTATTGGGATCTTGCAGAACCTTTAGGAGGTGGGGCCTGGTGGGAGGAAGTCACGTCACTGGGGCATGCCATGAAGGGGATGTTGGGACCTTGGCACTGTTTCTCTCTCTGCCATGAAGTGAGCAGATCCCTCTGCCATGTGGTCATGCTGTAATGCACTGTGCCACCACAGGCCCAAAGCAACAGGGCTGGGTGACCCTCGATGGAAAACTCTTACACTATGAGCCAAAATGAACCTTTCCTCTTTTTTTTTTTTTTTTTTTTTTGTGGGTACTGGGGGTCGAACTCAGGACCTCGTGCTTGCGAGCAGGCACTTGTGCTGCTGAGCGATGTTCCCGGCCCCTTTTTCTTTTGTATTTGGGGACCGGGAGTCTAACTCAGGACCTTGCGCTTGCCAGGCAGGCACTTAGGCCGCTGAGCTGATTATTTCAGATGTTTTGTCACAGTAACAGAAAGTTGTACAAGCAGTATGTGATTTAAAACTTAGGAATTATTCATTTCTGGAAATGTGCATCGATCTTTTTAGACTGTGGTTGACTTCAGGTAACAGAAAATATAAGTGTGGATAAAGAGGTCAGGCCTAAAGTCTTCCTCACTGTGCTCTAACAAGGGACATTGAATGGTTGTGTTCTTAGCAGGCCTAACAGAGAGGGGGGACCCTGCTTTATCTTGGGGTGGGAAGCGCAGCTGTGGATGGCTCCCCCTCATGCTCTGCAGGTTGACACGGGCACTAGCCCTGCCTCCTCTGTGCCACTCACATGGCTGAAGCTGTTCAGATGTGGAAACTAAGGCTCAGAGAGAAAAGGCATTGCCCAATGTTTCTTGTTTGTCTCTATAGGCAGCCCTGTCAGCCTACATGGATCCTAAGGAAGGCACGGCTAAAAACTGGGGCCACAGTTGAGCTCTTCAAAGAGGAGAGTGCGACCTCCATGGGCTGCCAAGCAGAGCCCAGTCACTCCACTAAGGGTTTCACGATGCCAGAATTCACTAACTGTGGTGGGATCAGAAGCTGCCTGGTCTCTCGCAGCTGCCTACCTCTCCTCCAGATGATCCTGGAGCCTCAGGGCTGCCTCCTGATCCCTTCCTGGGGATCCTTCCGTGGGACTTCTTTCCCTGTGTCTGTTGCCATCTCTGTTCCCCTCTTTCCTGAGCCCTGTCCACTGTCCTTCCCTGCCTCCCCCAGGCCTAGGCTAGTCCTCAGCCTGGGCCTTGACCGCCCTCTGGAGGCCTCAGTGTGCATTGCACCCCAGTTCACCCTGCGAGGCAGGGGTGAGGCCACCCTTCCTGAGGCTGTGGAGGCTGTGATCACTGTAATCAGCCTGGGGACCCAGCAGATCAGGACACTTGGGGCATCACTCATGCCATGCTGGGAGCACCCAGAGTGGGAGGCCGCTTCATCCCTTCCCCACTAACTTCCTTGTCTTGGAGGACTCCCTGCTGATCCTACTCTGGGCCATGGGCCCTCTCATCTTCCCAGGGTGGCCCAGCAGATTGCCCCAATTTGAGCCTTGGATTTCTTCCTTCTTCAACCAAACCTGCTTTGAGCTCTGCATGGTGTCCCAGGTTGAGGAAGAGGGCCGCGTGGATAGGTGTGTATGCCAGGGTCTGTCTGAGGCAAGCAGTGGAGAAAGCCAGGCTGAGCTCTTGCAGCAGAACAGCCAGTGGAGTGTGGGCGCCTTCCCTTGCTGTCCACAGCATGCAGAAATCAGCCACTCGGGCTTCTGGGAGGCACATGCTGCACAAGGTTCCTAGGGCTTTCTTAATCCAGCAAATAGGTTAAAATTGACCACCACATTCCTGCTGGTGAGGTGGTGCTGGCTGGTGGCTGGGGCCTCCAGTTCTGGCCCTATGCCTCTCCACAGTGTAGTCTGGGTGTCCTAACGTGTGCCCAATGTCTTTCCTCAGACCAAGGGATCCCAGAAAGCACAGCCTAACTGCGGCTTTCTTGTGCTTTATAACCTTGGCTCTGAAGTTGCACGAGGTCCCTTCTGCTACATCCCACCTGTAATACCTGAGTCTCTGACACTGCTTCCACCTCTTCAAGTGAGGACTGTTAAAAAGTTTGTGAACACATTTATGAAACACTACAGCGAAGGACCAAAAATATATAATATCAAATTTGAAGTGATTGAGTTTAACGGTATTATGTACAACTTAATGAAAAGTTAAATTTTCAACTTAATGAAAATTGAGAAAAAATATGTTACTAGAATAAGTGGAAAACTTGGGTGAGTCAATGACAAGAAGAAATTGGAAAGTTTGGCTTAGGATTTATCCTTGCAAAGGTGTTGGGATTAACTGGTTTAAAGCAGAATTCTTCCAGCTGGTAAGAAACTAAGTGTTGTGTTATTCAACATATTCTGGAAAATAGAGAGGGATGTAGATTTTTCCAATTCATTTTACATATGAATTTCATATCAAAAATTTTATAGTATGGGGCCGGTGAGATGGCTCAGCGGCTTAAGCGCCTGCCCGGCAAGCGCGAGGGCCCGAGTTTGACTCCCGGAACCCACATACGAAAAAAGGGCCGGTGATATCGCTCAGTGGCACGGGCGCCTGCTGGCGCACGAGGTCCTGAGGTCGACCCCCGGTACCCACAAAAAAAAAAAAAAAAAAAAAATTTTATAGTATGAAAATTATAATTAATTATTTGGGTAATGTGCATATAAAAATTCAAATAAAATGCCATACATTCTTACTCGGGTCCTTATTCAGATTAATGTACCATGGGAAAGAGGAGTTTATTGCATGTATGTAATGATAGCTTAATATTAGTAATGACAATACATTAAATGAACATATGAAAATATAAAAATCATGTTATGTTGTAATTAGGGAAAAACACTTGGTAAAATTTAGCAGCCATTTTTCACAAAATCTACTTAAAAGGTAATTAAAACGATATACCTTACTGTGGATCAATGGAACAGAACAGAGGATTTGGAAACAACTCCAAGCACATTCAACTATTTGATTTTTTTTTTTTTTTTTTTTTTTTTTTTTGGTGCTGGGGTCAAACCCAGGGCCTTGTGCATGCAAGGTAAGAGCTCTACCACTGAACTACATCCCCAGCTCAAATATTTGACCTTTGAAGAAGGGGCCAAAAACATATGCTGGAGGAAAGACGGCATCTTTAACAAATGGTGCTGTGAAAAATGGCCATGCATGTGCAGAAGGTTGAATCTAATAAACCTGTATATCTCACCATGTATTAAACTAAAAAGCAAAATGGATCGAAGATCTAAATGTTAAAAAAATCTGCTGGAAGATAAAATAGGTAAAACTCTTGCAGACATAAGCATAAGCAAGGACCTTCTGAACAGAACATGAGTTGCACAAGAAATAATATCAAGAATCAACAAATGGGGCCATGCCAAATAAAAAACTTCTGCACAGGAAAGGAAACAAACAGAAGAGTGAAGTTACAACCTACAGAATGGGAGAAAAAGTTTTGCCAGATACAAAGGACTGACAGAGGACTGATATCTAGAACAGATAAAGAACTCAAAAAATTAGTCCTCCCAAAATACAAGACCCAATCAAAAAATTAGCAACTGAAATGAATAGACAATTCTCAGAAAAAGAAGTACAAATGGCCAATAAATACGTGAAAAATATTCAAAATTGCTGGCCATTAGAGAAGTGAAAATTAAAGTAACACTGAGATTGCATCTTACTCCAGAAAGAATGGCCACCATGAAGAAACCAAACAATAACAAATCCTGCAGAGACTTCAGGGAAAAAGAAGCCCTTCTACCTGGTTGGTGGGAATGTAAATTAGTACGACCACTGTGGAAATCAGTATGGAGATTCCTCAAAAAATGAAAACTAGAAATTCCATTTGATCCAAACAGTTCCCTTTTAGGTATCTTTATGAAAGAGTTAAAAACATCATATTACAGTGATACATGCATATCCATATTTATAGCAGCATAATTCATATAGCTAAATCTTGGAAGCAGCTTGTATGTCCATCAACAGATGAATGAATAAAGAAAATATGATATTTATACACAGTGGAGTACTACTCTGCCAACAAGAATGATAAATTTGAGTGATTTGTAGGAAAATAGATGCACCTTGAGACCATAATGTCGAGTGAAATAAAACAGACACACAAGCATAAATTTTGCATTGTTTCTCTTATATGAGAAACCCAAAATGTAAACAAAGAGCAAAATAAAAGGTAGATAATAGAAATCAGGAGCTAGATCTTTTTCAAATGGGAAGGGGATCAATAAATGGAGATAGGAGGGAGGGAGGGGAGGAAAAGGAGGTGAAAAAAGAATTGAAATGTGTTATGTGTATGTACCAACTCCCCAAAAGGAATGGAGTCATTATGTAATGCAAACATGTAGTAGCAAAAAAATCTGAAAAAATATGATAAACCACAAAAAATAAAATTATGTACCTCAAAAAGGCATCTACTTAGAGAATAATATATTGATGAAATACTAAAATCAACAGAACAAGGAAGGGGGAAGGGTAAAGGGAAGGAAAGGAAAAGGTAAGAAAAGCATAGAAGGAGAAAAATGGAAACAAAACTTTTGTACATAAGGAGGAATGGAAGTGTTGAAAGTGAGGGAAGGGGAATGAGGGGAAAAAAGAAGAATCAATATGTGTTATGTACAGGTACAAGTTCCCTATGATAAATGTAATCATTATGTACATCAAAAGTGTACCAATAAAATTAATTTAAAAATAATCAACAAAAACCAGAGATGCCTGTTTCACTGCTAGTATTTGAAATGTGTTTGAGAATTCTCAGGCTGGACTCCAACAGCACAGTGCGGTAAAGTTTGCAATGGGGAACAGTGCTACAAGATGCTCAAAAGGAAGAGCCAAGAGTTCCATGTCCTCACCTAATAGACCCAGTGATATTTTTGTGTGATTGGATGTAAGATAAATATAGGAAATGGAAATAGTAAAAAAATTGTACATATAATAGACAAAATGATGAAATCATACCTAAGAACATACAAGATGTGATAAAAATGTGTGTTAAATAAAAATTTTATTATAGTAAAAGACACATATCCATTAATTCTCAATATACTTCCCCTTGCTTCAAACATTCTTCTTCCATCATTCTTGCCACTTTCTCAAGCCGTTCTGCAAGTTCTCTTTCGTGAGTGTCTTTGATTATGCATCATGGCAGCCTTGATGTTCCCAATTGATTCAAAACATTTACATTTCATGGTCACTTTGAGTTTGGGGAAGAGCCAGAAATTGAATGGTGCCAGATCCAGTGAATAAGATGGATGAGGACACACCATAATGTTTTTATGAGCCTGTCTTTCTGTTGGATGGCACTGGGCAGCTGCATTCACCATATTTTTTTATCACACCTCATAAAGACACTTATGAAAGAGGACTTCCAGAACTGCTTCAGAAAGTGGCAAGGACAATGGGATGAGTATGTTTGACATAAGGGGGAGTATTTTTAGGGGGATTAATGGCAATATGTCTTTTACTGTAATAAATTTTAAAAAATTTAAATATTCACTGTATTTTTCAATCACCCTTGTATTTAACAGATGACCTGGTGATGAGTTAGCATGGGCCATTGTCCCCTCTCCCAAGATCAGTCCTTCCTGGGTGAAGGAGGTCTTGAACAAGAATTCAGGATGTGGTAGCCACATCTACCTGGAGGAGTCCCAGTGGGGCAGAAGGTGTGCATGATGGTGTATATGACAGTGAAGATTGTGCAGGAGGGCTGAGGACAGCTGATGCTTCTGTGAAAGAAAATAGAAAACACTCACCAACTTAATTTCCCATTGCCTGCTCCTTACTTCTGCCTGGGGCAGACACTGTGTGGGCCTCGCTGCAGAACCCGCAGCACTGGTCCAAATAACTAATAAATTGTCCAAACATGATACACAGGAAAACACTCCTGAGTTAAGAGTTTCAGGCAAACGAGTGGATATTGTCAAGCTCTGGGTGTGCAGTGGCCCATTCACAGACATCCTTTGCCCAGCCCTAGGGCACTGTTCAGAGGGGCTGATGTCTGAGTCACCTGCACCACACACCTTCCCTTTGCAGGGTCTCTAAGGCTGGAGGATTCCACCCTGGAGGTGGCTCCTCCTAGCATTGCTTCTCCCAAGGTCTGCAGGGCTGACCAGAAAGGATGCTTGGGGATGGATTCCCAGACGGAGGGGCTAACCCTGGTTGTGGGTGCTGTGGCTTTTGGTTGAGGTCTCTGTGATTATGTATGCTTGTGTGTAAATTTAGTGTACGCATAAACACTGTGTTTCAAAACACAGTGGTCCAAGTTGGCAGGACTGGGACAAGGTCCTAGCCAGTTGGAGTAATAGCTGCGTGGGGGTAGAGGGGAGAGGAAGAGGGAGAGTAGTAACATTGTAAATGAAAATGGAGACATAACTGTCAATAAAACACACACACAGTATTAAAATACTAAGAGAACACTCTTAACTTTAGGGTAATACATTTGGAAATATACAAGGAATGGCTATTTTTCTCTAAAAATTACTTAAAATTACCCTCCCCAAATGCTCTGAACAAAACTCATGTATAATGGATGCCCACTAAATGTTTGCTGGATAAATGGATTAGATTTCTCTGTCCAACAAATTTTAGGGTGTGCTTGGGGGAGCTGGGAGGTCTAGGGCCATATGTCTGCCTCCCAGGGACAGGGCGTTGTCACCATCATCACCTGTGATGTGTCCTCTCAAGGCCAGCAGGAGAGCTGAATTCTGTGTCTGCCTTTCTCTGGCTTCAGTTTCCCCAACTTCAAAGTGCAGTGGGAGGCTGCCTCTCAGTTCATCCTCCCTGGGAACACCCTGCCTGGTCCTCCTGGAGGCCAGATGCTGCCTGGACCTCCGTTACAGAAGGTATAAAGGTTCCTTTGATTTGGACACAGTGACAGTTGAGAGATGGAAGGCAGAGCTCTTTGTCACTTTTAGCTCCAAGCAAGAGAAGGCTGCCAGGCAGGGCAGCATAGGAGTCCTGGGGACTGGGAAATGGCCCTCTGGAGCTGTAGAGGTTGGTGGCCAGCAGTGTGTGTGGGGGAGTTAGGTTTTCTTGGTTCCCTGTGGCTACTTTGAGTAATTTTGTTGGGCTGAGGACACAGGGCTGCCCCTAGCTGTCAACACCTGGGCCTGGGGCGTTTAGGGCAGGGACATCGTGACTTTAACCTTTAACGGGCTGCTCGAGGAGGAAACTGGCCAGCCTCCAGGCAAGCCTGAGCCTGGGTCAAAACAGCACACTAGTAACAATAAACAGCCTATGTGGGCCCACCCAGCTGGAGGCAGAGAGCATGCTGAGTGGGCAGTTGTCACGTACTCAGACATTCCTGGTGTTCAAGGAATCATGAGGCTCAGTCAGAGTGTCCTTAGCACCACCCAGTGTCTTCTCACATAATCCCAGGTTTCCCTGGGTTGACCTTAGCTCACAGACCTGCCCTGGAGGAGCACTAGGCCTCCCTTGTCTAGGTGACTGTGACCGGCAAGTCCTGGGCTTGCCTGGGCTCGGCTCCTTGCTCTGCTCTCTCTAACTGCTCGCCAGCCAAGACGTCACACCTCTGGGGCACCACTTACGGAGGGACAGCCCCCCAGGTCCTGAACATGGGCAAGGGGCACCTCCCTCACCACAGCTACCACCAGCAACACCCTCGGCAACTGCCACTGTCCCTTGCTGGAGATGATCTATGTACCAGCTCCACACCAGTGGGTTTCCCATGACAGACAGCCTGGGCTGGCAGGTGTGTGTTGAGGTGTGGAGTAGATGTTCTTTAGGGTTTTTTTCTTCCATACTGGGGTTAGAGCCTGGAGCCTTGCGCATGCTAAGCAGGCATTCTACCACTGAGCTTGCAAAGGGAGGACACTGCCCAGAGGGAGCTTCCACCTTCAGGCTGTTTTCTAAAGAGCTTCCTCTGAGTGGAGGTGGCTGCTGCAGCACCCCTGGGTGTTCTTCCCCTGGGGAGCAGTGAAGAAAATGAGGTGGGGGAGGGTTGCAGCTCCCCAGCTGTGTCCTCAGCCTACAAGAGGGACGCAAGTCACGTGAGGCCATCTTTGTGTCCTAGACCTTTTGCCGTCCAGCTTATAGATAGAGTCTCCATGGGGAACACAGACAACATTTGGCAGGCCAAAGGGGAGAGGAGAAAGTCATTCTGACTGCCTTAGCTGCCCAGCCCTGGCATGGAGGATGGTCTGTCCCTTCTCTGGAGGGGACCATGGGGACCTCACAGCATTTGCTCTTCAAATTGTTCAAGGGTGATATTCACCAACAGAGGGCAGAGAAACCAAGGCAAGCTGTGGATTTTCTCTTGAGTACTAGTATTTATTTAATGTCACTTAAAATAGAAAGTAAGAATTTTAAGAAAGACTTTTTGTTTTTAGAAAACATTTCAGGTATAAGTCACAAGCTGCTGAGAAAAGTAAGATTTTTTAAAAGTGTACTGAGGTCACAAAAAATAAGGACAGTCTTCTGGGGGTGAGCTGGTGTTGCTAACACCTAAACACAGAAGGCCTTGAGAACAAGTTGCTGCTGAGTTCTGGCGTGCCCCACCACAGGTCTCAGGGACAAGCCCTGGCATCAGGGTGGGACACTGTGGCCATGCAGAAAGGGCTGCCCCTCACAGCAGCCGCTGACCACAGAATTCTCCGCTTGGAAGGGGGTGATGCAAAGGGAGTGTCCCGTGTCGGGTGGGCTCTGCACAGGAAGAACTCTTGCCCCCACCGAGATGCACACACAGCCCTGTACCTCAGGATTTGGGGCTTACATTCCTACTCCTGCATATTTCAGCGGTGCCCAGCTAACAAACTATACCCATGTGCGGTCTTCAATAGCAATGATGTTCCTTGGGTGCCAGGAGGAAGACGGTGAGAAGCAGATTTGGAGGGACGTGGAGTTCCCCAAGATTAGGGCCATAGAAGACTGTTTCCTGTCTCAAGACCTGGAAACTCCTCAGCAAATGATCCTCCAAGTGCAGATGCTGCAGGCCAGAAGCAGTGAGCTGGTCCCATGTGACCTAGAATAGCAGAGCGCTGGAGACAGGTGCCATGTGTAGAGCTTGAGAATTGGAGACATAAAAGGAACCGCGAATAGCCGACGCAAACAAGATTCCAAGGGATAATAATAGGAAGATTTGAATAAAACAAACAGAAACCCAGGAAGTACTGTATTAAATGCTACATTTTTATCTTCTGTGTCAGAGGGCAGGTATTTATTTGGGGCCTGTAGGGTTTTCTCTGTCCTTCAAAGAAGCCTGTTGCACAAGAGCTTTGGAGGGCCAGGGACCCATAGCCCTTGAGGAGAGGAAAACAGAGCACTTGCCCTCCCTCTTCCCCTTGCCTGGCCCTTGGCAGATGCCCCGTCTCTGCCTCCCAGGTTCATCCCACAGTGACGGGACTTGAGACCACAGCAAGACAACACTATGCCCTGGAGTGCAGCTGCAGAGCAGCTGACCCCACATGACCCCAGAAATACCTTTTTTTTCTTTTGGTACTGGGGAATGAATCCAGGACATTCACACTGAGCTATGTCCCCATTCCTTATTATTTTTTTATTTTGAGACAGGGTCTCACTAAGTCACTAAGTTGCCCAGGTTGGGTTTGAACTTTCAGTCTTCTGGTCTCAGCCTCCCAAAGTGCTGGGGATTACAGGTGTGCACCACCACAACTGGCTCTGCTTTCCCTTAGAATAAAAATTCTGTCTTTAAATCATGTTTCCCTTATTACATTTTATTATAAACATTTGAGAGCACCGACCATGCTTTGAAAACTTTGTTTAGTAATTTCTTCAGCAAAATATCGATTTCTTTGGTCATAAACTCTACCTGCCACAAAATTCTAGGACAGAAATACAATCAGGTAGAGTTCTTCATGACTTTATAATGTGAATGGTCCTTCCTCCATTTTCCACTAACACGGTCCTTGTTTTTGTCTGAGGCCTCACCAGAATGATCTTTACCATTTTTTTCTCTTTTCTTCCTTTTTCTTTTTTGAACTGGTGATTGAACCCAGAGAGTTTGCACGTGCCGGGCACGCACGCTACCTTGGAGCTCTGGCCCCAGCCCTGGTCCATATGTCTACCAGTGTTCCAATCATGACCACTTAGGCATTCTCTAAGGAGAGTTCTCTAAAAGAATCCTCTTTTCTTTCTGGGTGCTCACCACAATCACCCTTTAATGTGACAAAGATTCTCTGCTTGACTAAACTCTAATCAGGCTCCAGTACCTTGTCTTGGGCCCTTCTGGGCCCTTCTTTTTAGAGTCTAGTTTTAGCAAGATCCCTGTTATGTCAGTTTTGCAGGACATCCCCATCCTCGATATCTGGTCACCCTCGATATCTGATTAAGGTTTTCTTCATCCACTACCCCCCGGGTGATGGCTGACTGCCCCAATCTTTCTTCAGCAAGAATCCTGGTAGATCAGTTTAGCCAGAATCTCCTATTACCTTGGATGCCTCCTCTTAGTCATTGTCTATCCTCTGACCTCACCTGCCCCTGGGCTGTGATTTCCCTCGTGCTGTGCTGTATGGGGTGTGGAGCTGACATCTCTCTCCAGCTTCAGTCCCTCACTGTGGTCCCCATGCCTGTCATGATGATCCTGAGCAGTTGGCCTTGTAGTTTTTAATAAGTATCATTGACTAGTGTTTTTTTTTTTCTTTAACAAAGGTCTGCTTGTGGCAATGTAGGCTTTGTGTGCACTTCAAAACCCTTGTAACCTCTACCCACCACCCTGTCCCAGAGCTGCTTCTCCATTTTAGATATTCATCACAGCACCAACCACTCTGCTTCCAGTTTTCTTAGTTCACCAGACCTTCAATAAACTGGGTAGCTGATAAACAGCAGACACTTGGGTTTCACAGTGCTGGAGGCTAGAAGTCTGAGATCATGGCCCAGCAAACTTGGGCTGGGAGCTGTCTTCTCACTGTTGCCTCATAGGGGGAAAGGCACTTGTAAATTTCTCCACACTCTTGACCTAGTCACCCCAGGGTCCACTGCCTGATGCCATCACACTAGGGCAGGGAGTCAGCATATGATTTTTGGGGAAAGAAACTCAGAATATAGAAGGGGAAGACAGGGGCATCTGTTGGGGCATTCTGGGAAGCAGCCCCAAAGGGGAAGGGAAAATAGAGCAGACTTGGTGGCAGGAATGCTTATGAAGGAGGGGAGCAGTAGCCTTGGGGTCATAATGCAGGTCTGGCCTTGCAACAGGAGAAGGGGTGGAGAGCAGGTGGGGAGCCTCAGCTGGCTGATGGTGGCCTGCTGGAAGGAACCATCAGGTTTTCACCTTCCTTGCCATGTCATAGGGCTGTTGGCATGAACATGGCCACAGTGGAGCGTCCCCACAAGGACAAAACCCCACTGAGCTGTGGAGGTAGAGCTGTCCTATGACCTCATGTAGCAGAAAATGCCACACACACCTCCCCTCCCCCTGGCCCGTATACTTCAGTTTCTTAGTCGCCCAGGTAATAGTTCCTGTTCCAACTCCGGTTGCTCCTGTCTCTTAGAAATGGCTGGTCACTGTGATGCATTGCTGGTCACTATGATGCACATTGTATAAACCAATCCCCAATTGACAAGCCATTCTGCCTCTGTACTTCCTGCTTGTTCATCCCATATAAGCCTAGACCACCAGAGATCAGGGCCTGATATTCTGGGAATGATCCCAATCAATGCCTGTCGACTTAAATAACTCTACCTCCATACCCTGGGTGTTGTTTTGGTGTTTCTGCTTGCTGTCGCACTCAGACCAGTGGAGCTGCTGGCACATGATTCCAGCATGGGGTTGGGGCAGTTCAATACTTGGACCCAGAGCCACTGTGGAGCTGGGGCCACCAGAGAATAGCCACAGGCAGGACCTAGGCACAGAGAGAGCCACAGGGGGAGAGATAGCACCACTGTCAACCAGTGTTTCTGGAAGGTGGGTCCACCTCTGGGGCTGGTGCACAGAGCATCATGCTAAAAAGATTACTGTTGAGCCTAAATGCCAATGCTGCTTTCCCTGCTGGGATTTGGACTTGCTCAGGATCAGGAACTTTCCACCGCAGAACTAGGTGTCAGCTGGGATCCCTAAGAAGAGATCTCTTTGGGCCTTGGGATGGATGATCCGGGTCAAGGACAGGACACTTTCCCAGAACACTTGCCAATACTAGGTCCCTCTCTGCAGTTGGCTGTGGGTTAGGTAAGTGTCCTTCAAGGGCCCGTGGCTGAAGGCTTGTGGGGACTAGAGAGGTGGGGGAATCATTGGAAGGTGGGGCCTAGAGGGAAGAAGCTGAGTCACTGCCCGATAAGAGGACTGTGGGATTCCAATCTCTTCCTCTCTGTTTGCTTCCCAGCTGCCACGTGTTCCCTCCATGATGTTCTGTATCATCATAGGCCCAAAGCAATGGGCTAAGCAACGATGTGCTGAAATCCCTGAAACCATGAGCCAAGATAAACCTTTCCTCCTTTAAGTTGATTATTTCAAGTATTTTGTCACAGTGACAGAAATCTGGCTATCACAGTCCTTTACCCTGGAGTAAGCTGCATTTTTTAATGTTCTTTTACTAAAATCCACTGAAAGGAATACGTGTTGTATCATAACCAGTGTTTGTCTCTTACTCAACTCTACCTCTTACTATTCTTTTTTTTCACTTACACATCTAGTCAAAAGCCACAGCACTTTCCATATCCACAGTGAAAAAAGCAACACAGAAGCCCTAGTTTGTGACATTTATTTCTTAGGTGACTGGCTAGGACTTTTTGCAGAGAATAGAGCTACTTATGTAGTAAAAAATGAAGTTTGAGAATTGAATATTACTGAAATGAACTTGATGTGAGCCCTAGAAAACTGGGCACCTGGCCACCCCTGGGGCTGGCTCCCTGTTTGTGGTAAGGAATGATGTTTGCTGATGCTCCCAGTCCTGGGTGTTCACACCAGGAGACCCTTCCGAGCTCTCCATTGTGTGCCCAGGCTGTGTGCACACATGGGAGTCTGAATGTAAGTGTGCCCATGGGAATGTGAGTAAGTGTGTGCACATGAGCATGTGAGAGAGGTTGCAGCTTCTGAGGTGTCCCTCTTGGCCCCTCTTCCTTTCTGAGGATCTCCAGGACTTGGCAGTGTGCTGAGGTTCAGACCCCTTTTGGGCTGAAGACAGGAGTCCACTCCTGGGAATGTCACAGCCTGTCCAGACTTGGCTTAGGGCAGGGCACCTTTGCCCATGAGACAGGGGCTGGGAAAGAAAACTCATGCCAGGGGCAGATGGAACAGCCAGGGAGCAGGGCAGAGAGGGGCAGAGACGTGGAGGGGAGAGGAGGAGACCTGGTCTGTGCTGAGTGTTAGTATGGGGCCCAAGAGCAAGGGGGTGGGTGACAAACATTTTCTGAGAGAGGGAATGACTGAGTGGGTGGATGAATGATGGCTAGATATGCAGGAAACAGCAGTAGGAGCACAGACATGTACAGTCAGACTGGAAGACATATTCAATGTCTTGTGAATAATCATCAATCATCTTAAATTTTCATCAATCTTAAATCCTCATTGTCATTCATTCATTCATACATTTTGAATGTTCATCTTCTGGACAATTAATGGGTATGAAGGAGAAATCAGACAGAATAGCTGGACTGGGAGCATATCAGAGCCTAGAGGCCAAGCTGACAGATGCCCAGTGGGTAGCTGTCAGGATGAAGCGTGGCACTTCCGCCTTCGTGTTTATATCTGTCTCATTTATTACCTTAAAACTCTGGGGCAGATCCTGCTCAGCTCTGAGTGCTAATTACCTAAGGAACGTCCGTATAAAACTAGTAATACAGGTTCATTAGCCATAAATTTATCTCATCTGTCTCTCCCCCTTCAAGACTGAGGACACCAAGAGTAAGCAAGGCATTTTCAGGATTTTCAGGAATGTCCAATTGCCAGCTGTTACAATGTCTTGTTCCAGAGTCCCTGGAGCAGCATCTAGAAGTCTCCAGTCATTTTCTTAAATCTGCAGTCACTTCAGATCCCAGGAAAATAGGGCCTTGCAGATTACTCTATAATGAGGTCACCCCCAAGCAGGAGCAAGTATCTCACAGGAACTAGATTTCCCCTCAAGCCATAAGGACCTGTCCAGAGCCATCTCTTGGAACCAGTCCTGACATAACAACCAGACTAGAACTTGACCAGGATTACTTACCCTGCCAGTGATGCAACCTCCCAATCCTTACCTTTGTTTCCCTTTTCTGTCAAACCCCAAAGCTTCTATCAGTTCCTCAAAGACAGATCTTGAACCTCTTTATCTGTGTCTCTCATGCTGCTTAAATCTCCTTTCTTATCTTTTACCCTGCTTGTCTCCTTGACTGGCGTTATAATAGGGATGGCTGGACCTGGTAAGAGGTGGGTAGGAGAAGGGCCAGTTTTGCTTTGCCCACCCTGTGCCCTCCTGCCTCCCACCCTAAGGAGACTGGAGGTGTGGATGTCCCTCCCTGTCTTGTGTCTAGGTTTGTTTTGTGCTGTTATAACATAATACCACAGAGTGGGTGATTTATAAAGTACAGAGATTTATTCTGTCACAGTTCTGGAGTCTGGAAGTCCAAGATCAGGTTTCAGCCTGTCTATCTTTGTGCCAGGATGGGGCCTTACCTCTGCATCCTCCAGAGATGTGGGGTGTTGTGTCTTCCTGTATCAGAAAGGTAGAGGAGAACGGTTACTCCTGTAGGCCTCTTTTATTGCAGTCCTGATGCTCCTAAAAGGCCTCTTCTCCCAACACTAGCACACAAGTGCTCTGTAGGGGACTCATTCACACACAGGAACACCCGGTGTGCCCAGGCCCCTGCCTTCTTAGAAGACTCACTTCACCTCTGGTGTCAGTGGAAGCCTCTGCCAGGGATGAGCTGGCTCCAGAATGGACAGGCATTGGCCAAGACATATGTGTCCTTGATGGGAGGAGGCAGAGTTGGTCTCTCAGGACCCGGAGTGAACATTCTGTCTTTGACTTTGTAAAGGGAACACATTCTAAAACAGGGAAAAAATTCTAGTTCTCCATGGTGCAGAAAAGGAGAGAGACTCCCTTCACTTCTGTGAATCCTTCCTCTGCCCCTTTGAAATGTTCACAAATATTTTCAAATGTTCAGCGCTTCCTGATGCTTTCACAAACCACAAATGTTTCCTCTGCCCGCCCAATTGGCAGGTGCCTCCTTCTGAAGGGGAAATTGGAGGGGGCATCTCTTTTTCCTACTGGGAGTGAGGCTTAACTGTGGCCAGGTGTCTGGCTCCAAGTTGGTGAGGACATGAGAAGTTCATCTTTCTTTGAACAAAGGCGTTCAGCAAACACAATGGCCACCGGATCCGAAGCATGGCAGATGGGTGAACAAGACCTGCTGAAGCTTAGCTGGGTCTCAAGAGTGCATGTGCAGCAGGTGGCCATGCTTGGCGACAGAACTGTGTAAGACTGCCTTTGTCACCTAGGGGTAGAAGGTCTGTGATGCATATCCACCCTGGTTTAACGCTTAGTCAACACCAAAATTATTTTCTTCCTCTTCTCCTTTTGTGAAGAGCTTTTCTGGTTTGGCAGGAGATCTTGTTTTTGTACTTCCCAGCCTGGCTGTTTGCTGCTGGCCATGAGTAAGGCTGCAAAGAAACTGACCGGCTGCCTCGTTGCCTGGCTTTGTGAGTGGGGTGCATGTTTTGACCCCTTGCCCTTGATCAGGGCCCACATGCCCATCTCCCTCAGCCCCAATGCCACAAACAATCAGCTCCTTTCTACTAAGTGCCCGGCCTCCCTTCTCCCACCAGATGAAGGGTCCTTTGTTCAGTGTCCCTACCCTGTCCTCTTGGAACTATGTAGGGCGGGTAGGGTCTTGGACCTGTAGCACTCTCAGGAAGGTCAGGCTGAGCAGGCAGGCAGAGGCCCAAGTCCCCAGCTGCCCTGGGCTGAGCTCTCATTTGGCAGGAACTGGTTTTCCTTCCTTCTTGCCACTAGACATCCAGTGGCTCCCCTCCTGGACACAACAGAAGAGATCTTGTTCCTGCCTGCACCCTCCAGTTCTGCCCTGGCTGCCTTTGTGGGCCTGGCACTGCAGAGAGGGTCCAGAGGCCACCAGCCTGTCCTCCTAGCTCTTGCTCCACCCTGGTCCTCTGGAGGGTTGTGGGTGCTGAGCTCCAGTGAGCTCTTTGTGACACAAAGGCACAGTTCTGGGAAAAGGAAAGTGAAGGGCTGCTAGGATCACATTCTTTCTGGCCACGCTGTATCCATCCCCCATCCCCATGGGTACCTTTCTTCCCCATCACCCCTTCCACAGGATGCACACACATCCCACAAGCACACCCCCTCCACATATACACCTCACCCCCCTCCACATATACACTCCACATACACGTCCCCCCTGCCCACATACTACTTTGTACATTGCCCCCTATCCCCTGTGCTAGGAGGCTTTTCAGCCAAGTGTGACCCACAGCTGGGCAGAGGGGAAGCTAGGTCACCCATCCTGCAGAAGGGAAATTGGGGTGCGACCAGGGAGCACTTGTTCCTAGCTGTGCTACAGATCCAGCAGGATAGACACTGACATCCAGGACAGCCGGTTCAGGAAGAATCCACTTGGACTCAAGCCAGCCAGTTTTTCCATGAACCTGCTGTGTGGCTGGGGCCCTGGGATGAGGGTGCTGGGGTGCGCACTGGGGCTGAGGATATCTCCAGCTTACAGGCAGCTGGGTAAATTCAAAGTGAGCTGCCACCAGCAAGATTAACTTGGGGGTCTTGAAACAGGTGGGGTTGAAACCCTACGAGTAAGACACAGGAAATGATGAAGCCACAAAGGGCAGGGTGAAGAGGAGGATCCTCCTAGAGGGAGGAGCCCAGGAGTCCCATGGGAAATGCTGCAGGGAGCTGGGAGCAGGGACATAGGGCATGGTTTGCACCTGGGTTCCGGGAGCCTGGCAACCATGCTGATCATGAGTATCTGGTTATGTAACAAGTTGGCATTTGGGGAAGCTGGGGAAGGAAATACAGGAACTTGGAGCTATTTTTGCAACTTCTTTTTAAGTGTGAACTGATTTAAAAATGAAAACGGCCTGTGCATTGGTGGAGGCTTGCTGGCAGCTGCCTGCTGTGAGCTCTCCTCCGGAAACTTGCCCACGTGTGTGGGACGCCAGGTGGGACTGGGCTAGCAGGTCGGGGAGGACGGAGCAATGGTGCTGGGTGGTGCTGGGACAGTGGCAGCCCACACTGCACAGAATGGCAAGTTTGGTTGCACTGCAGAGAAAGCAAGTCAGCTGGCCAAGCCCAATCAGAAATTATCACTTAAAAATTTAACAGCTATAGGATAATCTCCTTATGTAGTAAATGGGAGAAAATATTTAAAAGTACTAGATCAATGTTTATTGTGTTTTGTGTGTGTGTGTGTGGGTACCAGCAGGCACCCGTGCCGCTGAGCGATATCATCGGCCACTTTTTCGTATGTGGGTTCCGGGAGTCGAACTCGGGCCCTCGCGCTTGCCAGGCAGGCGCTTATGCCGCTGAGCCATCTCACCAGCCCCTAGATCAATGTTTAAATGTATTAACATAAAAAGTTCTAAACAAGACACAGTATGTGTTTGTGTATGGATGTATATATGTGCGTGTGTTTGTGTGAGTACATGTATGGGTGTGGGCACATGTGTGTGTGCACATGTGAGTGTGTATTGGTATGTATGTGTGGGTTTTTTTGTGGGTGTACATGTTTCCATATATGCATGTATGTATACATATTTGTGTATGTACAAGTGAGGGTATATGTATGTGTAAGTGTGCATAGCATGTGTGCAGATATACGGGTGTGTTTGTATATGTTTGTGTGCATGTACACCCAGACCCATCTCCAGCCACTGGTGGCTCCTTCTCTGTACAGATGGGGACTGAGCTTTGGCCCTCCTTTCATGAGGTCCGTGAGTTCATACGCAAAGCCCTCTGAACCTGCCTCGGGTGGCTCCTTCAGAGACCCAGCCCGCACCCTGGGTGGCATCCAAATGCCACTGTCCTTCGTATGGTCTGTGCTCATCTGGGCCTTGAAGCAGCCTTTGTGCACCAGTGGACACATGGTGAAATGACAGTGTCCCACAGGGTGGTAAAGCAGGTCCACTAATGCAGGTAGGGGTACAGGAGGGTGCCCAGACAGAACCACAGCCCACCTTTGGAGGATGGGAGGGCTTCAGAGCTCAGACAAAACCACAGCCCACTGGGAAGTGGCAGCAGGGCAGCTGCATCCAGGTCCCTCTGCAGGAATCTCTGGGATCCTGGAGGACTGAGCCCTCAGGAGTTCTAACACGTGTCAGACCCAACCCAGGAGCAGACCCTGGCAGATGCCCCTGCTGGTCATTTGCCAAGCTCAGAGCACAGCAGGGACACCATCAGGGTCAGATAGACACCCCTCATGGCTTGGACAGCTTGGAGAGGAAACTTGCATGGCTCCTGTAGGATGCCGGGTCAGCTTTCACTCCCCTCCCACAGCTGGACCTGTGGCAGACGCTGGGTCCATAGTAGGACCAGTAGCTTCCTCCCCACCTGCTCGCTGACTCCAGCCTCCCCAGACTCTGCCATCAGGAACCACTTCCCCAGCAGCCCCACAGGAACAAAGTCTGAGCCCTCACCTGCAGGTCCAGCCCTTGAACCCTCGGGCTTTGCGGGAGCAGAGGGACCTGGAGAGCATGGGGCCTGGCTAGCTGTCATGGGGCTGGGGTCCTCCAGAGCCTGATCCTTCTCTATGGCCAAGACTTTTTTGGGGTTGGAAGGAGTGCCTCATAGAAATCTAGCCTCATTCTCCCACACCAGGCCCCTCACCATCCCTTTCTTGGGACTGACCTGGGTCCTCTCAGTAGCCCCGTGTGCCTTGAGGATGCCTATTCCTGTGTCCACCCTCACTTCTGCCCTCCAGGACAGCGCCAGTTCAGTCTCCTCAGCTGTAATGACTTCCCAGCAAGTGCCCCAAAAGCAGCATTGGTTGAAAGCAGCCTGGGCTGCGCCCACCTTGGTTCTGAGCAGGACCTGGCCAGGGGAGGCAGGGTCACCAGCCCCTCTGCTGGACCCCTCCTGGCACTTACACAGTGTCCCAGCTTCAATGTGAGCCAGATATCTCTCCAAGGTCGTGTCCCTTTGTTTGTTTGTCTGTCTGCTTCTTGGAGGGTGTGAACATAGATCAGAGTACAAGAGTCTGTACAGCAAGAGGAGAACCAGAGGAGAGGCCAGTCATACTGGAGAGGCAGAGACAGACATGGGAAGAGATACAGAGAGGTCAGACAGAGGGACAGACAGGGGTCATGAGGGAGAGAGACAAAGAGAGGGAGAGGGAGAGGCAGAGAGAGAAAGGAAGACACAGGAAAAGATGAAGAGAGACGTGGATAAAAAGGGGAGAGAGGGGCAGTGGGTGGGATAGGGCATCCTGCCAGAGGTCCAAGGGAGGATCAAGGTTAATGGGACCAGGGAATTCATGGGTAGCCTGAGAGCAAACCCAGCAAGTGGGGAGCCAGCCTGAGTTCAGGACAGGCTATATCCATCTGGTCTGGGCTCAGAATTAGGGCAGCAAGAAAGCAGGGCTCAGGGCGAAGGTTGCTCAATGCACAGGTGCTCCACCCCCTCCACATGCCACCTTCTACCCTCTTCACGTTCTGTGCTCCCAGCTCCAGTCTGTAAAAAGGTGCCAGAGGTCAGAGGCTAGGGAGTGAGAAGAGCAGAGGGCACAGTGTTCCCACTCTCTGCTCCCCCACAGTCCTCTCTTTCACTTTTACTAGCCTACTTTAGGCAGCCCCTCTGGAAGCCTGCAAGGCCATGTCCCTGATGTCAAAATCAGCCATGTGCGATGCCTCAGGGCCCCTGGGGCTCAGAGGTGGCAGTGTTGCCATGACCCCATTGCAAGGGTTGCAACCAGGCCTGGAGTCAGACCTTGCCAGGCCAGGGGGTGCCTTTCTCCCATCCCTTTCTCTAAATGTGGAGCTTTTGACACCTGTCCCATCTTGGAAATGACAGCTGAGAATCAATGAGCTGCTGTTAGAACCAGATCCCCGGGCTTGGACCCTGAGTTCTCCAGCTATCCTAGGCTTACACTGCCAATTAGAGCCTAGTCCCTCAGTCCTGGAGAACTGCATGTTATCAGGGTAGCTGTACCCCACCAGCCAGGAGGCCTGGAGTATCTCACTCTCAGTAGAACCCATGCACTCCCCAGTCTTTGCATTCTAGGTTTACGGATGAAGATGTAAGTAGTACGTACAGTTAATGATATACCCGGCTACAAAAACAGCTGTCCTGCAGGGGACCTGCAGGTCACGTTGGTTCAGGGGTATGCACAAATGCAGGCATTTAGATTTAAGCACCAGATGTGTAGGTGTCCTGAGACAGAACAAAGGCACACCCGAGGCCAAGATCAGATCTTTAGGCGAGGACAGCCAAATTCATGTCTAAGGCCACAGAAAGATGGAGTCCAAGGGCACTAACCAAATCCACCAAGACTGAAGTGGAGAAAGTCTGAATGCCAAGGAGAAAACAAAGAGCTTGTGGAACCCAAGACCAAGTACATCCAGGCACACAGCACAAACCCAGACTAACACCAACCAATACTTTGGCCAGGCCAAAACCAAGGCCACAACCAGACAAGCTCAGAGTACAGCTTGTCACAGTAAGTATGCTGGGCTTTGTCCCATCATGACAGACATCTGAAGTGGTCTTGGGCCACACTGCAGCCCAGCTTCTTGGTAAAATGATCTGGAGATTCTCAATCAGTCACATCAAGATGGTGGGTGCCACCCCATTCAACCTGAGGTTGAACCAAAATTTGTGTGTTCATTTCATAATTTTTTTATTTCAGTAAAACGTATCACATAATAAAAGATATTAGTCAAGGTTCTCATGAGAAACCAACAAAATATATTTATATGGGAGGGAATTTATTACGTTGGCTCACAGTCTCCTTGCTTCAGTTTTACTTTGAGACAGGGTCTTGCTAAGTTGCTAAATTGCCCACGCTAGGCTTGAACCTACAGTCTTCGTGCCTCAGCCTCCCAGAGTGCTGGGATTACAAGCATACACCTCCATGCACAGCTAGGGAGACACTGCTTTGAGAGTTATATCCAGTGCATATCTTACTTGTTCCAAGTAACAAACTTTCCTTCATTCTTTTATCTCTTGGGAGTGCTTACTAGCTTTCATTCATCAAGGGGCAAACCCATCACATTCGGTTACATCAGCATCAGAGCCCACAAAGTAAGTTTAGGTGCTTAAGGGGACTGTGTTTCCTGTAGACCTCAGCTGGAAGAAGGACCCCAGGCTGCCCACAATTCTGTCCCTCTTGGCTACAAACTGTGGCCTTCTGTGAGCCCCTCCTGCCTTAGGTTCAATAGTTTGCTAGAAAGACTCTCAGAACCAACTAAAAATTAACTATGATTACAGTTTTATCACAAAATATCAACACAGGATCCATAGCCAAATGGGAGAGGTGGGCAGGGCGTGGCCAGGGGACCAGAGAGATCTGGGGCCCTCTCTGTGGAACCTGGGCATGGTGTCCCCCTCACTAAGATTCCATCAGAGTTCTAGGTACCCAGAGGTCTCTGAAATAAAAGGATTTATTGGGCTGTAGTGAATGTTGACCAGAAAGAAGGGACTGGTTCTGGGCAAGTTGCCTAAGCCATCTGTGGCAAAGCTGGTGGCAGCTGGAAAAATGTCCTTCAGATATAAAAACCATAAGGCAGAGGAAAGCAGATGTTTATATTGGTTCTGAAGCAGGCAGAATGGACAGTGGGAGGAGGATGGGCCTCCTGCAGTTTTGAGTCAGGGGTTGGACACACATTGAGGAATGTGGATCTCTCTCTCTCTCTGTCTCTCTCTCCCTCGCCTTGATTCAAAGCTGTTAGCTGGGGGGCCAATGAGATAGCTCAGCGGCATAAGCCCCTGCCTGGCAAGTGTGAGGTCCTGAGTTCGACTCCCGTTACCCACATACGAAAAAAGGGCTGGTGATATCACTCAGCAGCACAGGCACCTGCTGGCACGCGAGGTCCTGAGGTCGACCCCCGGTACCCACAAAAAAAAAAAAAAAAGCTGTTAGCTGAACAGCTTTTAAATTTGGGTGTCTCAGAACTTTCATTACCAACAAGAAGGGCTGAGCTTTGCTGTCAGACACCTCACCCGGATTTCATTGCCCAGCCACGATTAATGAGCTCAGACCTGGCCCCTCTCCTTTCCCTGAACATCAGGGTGGTGAAATTTCTGCTCTCTGATCACAAACTCATTTTCCTGGGGTGGCCAGTCCTCCCTTGAAACACCTAAGATAAAACAGTAGCATAAACTCAGGGTCTCTATGAATAACGAAAGAAACTCATGTCATTTAAAAATGTCAAGGATTTGAAGCTCTGTGTCAGGAACTGGGGACAAAGACCAGATAAGTTCTTATTAAATCACAGGATGTCCCTGGTCTCTGGACCTTGATCAGCACTTGTCTGCATGAGCACAAGAGTGTGCCACTGTGGAGGGTTCTGGACAGGGAGGGCAGGAGGGTTTTGACTCAATTTCCTGATACATGTGACTATGGGGACTCGCCAGTGCCGGTATGAGGACACACTGCATTATGACAAACGTGCTAAAGAGAAGTTACTCGGACCTGTGTTAGAAAGGCAATGAAGACTTTATTTGAGACTACTGCAGAGGAGAGGGAGATTGAGCCCAGCCCCAAACGGAGCAGACAGCTGGGGATGGGAGCCTGCCAGTGAGGGTGGGGGGTAGACATTACTGAGAGCAGTCGTGAGGTGGGAGATGCTCGCTGAACTGGCTCAAAGGATTTGTGCTAGAGACAGGCCCAGGACTGAGACAGGCCCAGGACTGAGGAGAAGTTCTCAGATGTCAGGGATGAGGAAGAATGTAGTGGAAGCAGAGGCTGCCAGAGTCCCTCTCCATGAGCCTCTTTCAATGACATCTCTCTACTGCCTGATGGTTCAGTTCCCTCTAGCTGACACTGGTCCCCTTCCTTCCCCATGGGGCCTCAGATATCTATACCCACTCCTCAGCTCTCCTCTTACCCCCAGATCCCCTTTGGGAAGTCTGTGGAGTAGGGTGAGATGGTGACAAGGAGCTACCTTCACTCCACACAACCAGGGACACTGAGGCAAGTCCGGAGAGAAAGGCTGTGCTGGGAGGTGGGGCAGAGAGCTGTACACCAGACCCTGCCCTGAAACTGGGGTTTTTTCCCCATCTTCAGTGAGGCCTCACGTGAGGGCCTGTGGGGGCCCCTGTGGTCAGGGTCAAAGACCCAGGAGCAACACGCTGGGGCCTGACCTCTAGCAGAGTCAAGGGGTACTTGCCTGGTCGGGAGGGAGTTGAGGAGGCAAAGGGAGACACTGAGGTCTCCATCAGTGAGGGTGGGTGCTGAGTGGTCCCTGGCCCCCGCAAGGTCTCTAAGGGGAGACTGAGGGTGCAACACACTCGCTCTGCCCTGTCACACTCTGGCCCCGTCTCCTGATGCCCAGGACTGCATCTCAAAACCTGACTTCCCATAATTAGCACAAGGGACAGCAGCCTCCACACCGCTGCCTGGAGACCTGCTTTGTAGCCACCCCTGGCCTAGGGCCAGGGTGCTCTCTCAGACCTGGCGGGGAGGAGCACCCCTTTCCATCCTGTACCTGCCACTTGGAGACCGAGGTCCCTGGGTTCTCAGTTTGCTACACTAAGGGATGAGAATGGGACATTTCACTGGCCACCTCAGCCTGTCTCTTTGGTGAGGCCAGTAGTGCTCGATCGAGGGCCGTTTCCTGTTCCCTACAGGATGGTGTAGAGAAACCTTTTTTCATTGTAGTAACTGGGGGAAGGCAACCACTGGGGCGTGGCAGGCAGAGGCCAGGGTGCTTCTGACATCCTGCCACCGCATGTCGGGGAGGGGGAGGCACTGGTACTGTCAAAGGAAGATCCCGCAGGGAGGTGGGCCCTGCCTATGGCTATCAGTCCCTCCCCAGTCCTTCATCTAAGACGGTGCCACATGCCCAGAGCAACAACAACTCCATCTGGACAATGGGCATGGAACAAACAAGTACCACAAGAAAGGGGAAATGTCACCAAGTGGCTCACCACAGATGTAAAAATAACACCTCAGCTGCCAGCCTTGGGCCTGACAGACAAGCCAAGAAAGCCCTCCCTCAAGGGTCAGTTGACCCAGGGTCAACACAGGCCCCTCTATAGATAGTCTAAAACGTGTTAAAGAGCAGGCGACTCTCTGCCCTCCTGCATTCTCTGCTCCAGAGTGGGCTTTTCACTTCCACCCCTGCTGCCATTGTCACATGCTCCCCTGGTGACCTGCCTCAGGGTGTGTCTGATTTTGAGTTCTTGTCTGTCTAGGTGAGCAGATTGGCTCAGGGTCCTCAGAACCCCACTTTGCAGGGGAATGGTGGTCTTCATGGAGGCTCGGGGCGGGCATCTGAACCCTATGAGCTTAGTGTTCTTGTCATTGCCACCAGGGGGGAACAAGATTGTGACTGACCCCTAAAAGCATCACGAAGGAGCCAGCTTCACAGACAGGTAGAGGTGTCTGCCCAGGGCGGCTCTGAGGGACAGATGCCTGGTTCCAGTTAAGCAAGTCTGGGGGAAGGCTGGGAATCACAGCTGGAAAACACAGTTCCTGGGGCATTAAAAAGCAAAACAAGAGTAAGAAACAAGAGGATGGGTGTCGGAGCCTAAGAGCCTGTCTGGGTAGAATTGGCCCCTGGCCATTCCTGGGCAGGATGTGTCAGTTGCTGGTTGAGTAGCAGCTCCTGGTGACAGGAGTGTGCCTTGAGGCTGGGGAACCTGGGTTGATCCTTTCCCACCACTGCCATCATCCCCCAGCTCTGCTCCTCCACACGGTGCCTGCCTTTCCTCCCCAGGACCTTGCATAAGCCCTCGAATGGCCCAGTCCTGCTCTCCAGCCCTTTCCGTGTCCCTCGTAGCCCCTCTCTCACTCTGAGCACAGCCACCTTCTCTGCCTTCAACTCTGCCTCCTCAGCCACGTGGGCTATTTGATCTCAGCTCTCCAAGCTGAAGAGCAGTGTGTACTTGGCCACCTTTGGGGCCTCCTCCCCTACCCCTCCATCCTGGGTCACATGTCCTTCCTGCTCCATTCCCCATCCTGGGGTGGGGTGTGCTGGCAATCTGCAGGCTCTCCGAAAATGATGTGTGTATGTGCTCAGGTATGACTAGCTTCACTGGTACAAATGGTGCACAGCTTTTATTTTACAAATAATTTTAAAAAACACAGTTCTCTTAATAGATTCCAACCTCACAGAATGCTTTTGGCTGACTTTTGTGTCTGTAGCCAGTTGGTTGTAATTCAATTCAACTATGATTTGACAAGATCCCACTAGGAATAACTGCTTCATCACCATCATCAGTAAACAAAGAGATGCTCGTGTCTGATGGCTGAGCATCATTGGCTGATGGCTGAGTATAGTGCTAATGAGAATTTGGGTTGATACTTTCATTCATAAGTAACACCAAAATGAAGCATAAAGAAACAGGAGGCTGAGGCAAGAGGATCACCATGAGTGTGAGGCCAGCCCAAACTACATAGTGAGACCCTGTCTCAAACAAACAAACAACAAACAAAAGACACAGAACTTCACTCCTTCACCAGTGAGAAGTGGAATGGATGATTGATTCAAATACTGTAAGATATTTCTTCACATTTTGTGTTATATAAACATAACAGCTACATGCATAACAAATTTCTGCATTAATTTTGTCTCCAGTGCTTTCCTATTTTATTGTTTATTAGTCCATGCTTGCAGTATGTAATGCTTACATTGTTTGTGTAGAGGTGGTACATGTACATAATACACTTTAATTCTTTTCTTCATCCCCTTCCCTCCCCCATCTCTTGATCCCCTCCCCATTCGAAAGACCTACCTCCCTACTTCCTACTATCCATCTTGCAGTTTGCTCTTTATTTATATTTTGGGTTTCTGATATAAGAGAAACCATGCAACATTTAAACTTGAGTGTCCTGATTTATTTCACTCAATAACCATTGTTTTCTTAAACTGAGGCAATCAGCGGAACAATAAACCAGCCCATGATCTCTGTCTTCTGATTTCTAAGTATGGAGACCTCACATGGCTGGTTAGGAAGAGATGGGAGAGGCGGGCACCTGCAGTGTCACATACACAACCTCAGATGGGTTCATACTGCCTGGAGAGCTAGGAAACGGCAAGACAGGCTGAAATCATGAGAAAGTAGTGGGTCGGTTTCAATATTCTCTGACATTTGATACTTATTTGGTATATTTATTTAATTATCTTTATTTAATTTTATTTTTAATTTGTACCTAACAACCATTTCATGAAAGTCCTGAAATTTTCAGTTTGTGGAAGCCCTCTGCGGCCATTGGACAGGCATGCAACCTCAGCTCCTGTTACCTGGCACAGCCCTTGGGGTCTTCCTGGCACTTACAAAAGTAGGTGACAAGTTGAAGAGGTGACACTGCCCCCTGGCCACCACTTTACATACACATCTACCACACTACACATTCCCACACTCATGCGCGCACACACAAACACACACCCACCATGGAGGGAACGGAGAGGCAGGACTGCAGGTTGGAGGCAGCGAGTCCATCTCCAGAGCCCCAGCTGCAGATGCTCCTCCCAGGCAGGCATCACAGCCTCATCCACGCTCCTCCCAGACTCTTCCCTGCATCTGCCACCCTTTCGCACTGGTCTTGTCCTATCGTTTCTGTCTGCGCACATTTCTTGTTGAACCCAAACCCGTGACCTGTAAGCGGAAATGAAAGTTTCTTAGAAAATGGTCAGGGTGTAAAGATAAGATATTTGCCTTAACTCAGGGCAATAAACAGGGACTTTCAAGAGAAAGAGAATTAACTGGGCATGGTGGCACAGGCCTGTGATCGCAGCACTCTGGGCGGCTGAGCCAGAAGGATCTCAAGTTCAGGTCTGTGTTAGCAGGATGCTGTCTCAAAAAAAAAAGGAGGGGGGGGGGGAGATGGGATACAGGTCAATGAAAATGACCTGAGTTCAATCGTGAGAGAAAGAGAGAGAGAGAGAGGGAGAGAGAACATATCCACATTTAAGAAGTAAGACATTTGTAAAGTTTTGGGTTGTAGCACTTGATAAAAGCCCAGCAGAGAAGGTCAAATGTCATCCACTTGAGTAGCAGACTTTTCTTCAAGTGAAAATATCCAGAAGATAAATTGAAACACACATTTCCCAAAATACTGAAAGCCCCAACCAAGTGATGTAATCTGTTCATCGGGGGGTTGTTTTTAAAACCTTTTTCAAATTTTATTTTATGATTTTTAACAGGACATGTTTGCAGGACATAATGCTTACTCTCTTTAGAAAATAATTTAGCGACAGGTGACAAGCACACAAGCAAACAAAAAAGCAAACAAACAAGCAAACAAACTTGCATTCTTCAGCCTCAGTAATTCACACATGGACCAAGCAGGAGACAGCTCAGCTCTGCTTATTTCCGCTTGTAGCAATTACAAAACACTTGAAGGAGGAACAGGGAAGGTGCTCATTAAGTAAGGAAGCATCTAACCGCAAAATGTTTGCCTCTGTTACAGTGATGTTGGGATTTTCTTCAGACCTGGGAGGAAAGGATCTTATAATGAAAAGTTGAGGTAAAAAACTGGACAAAAAATGTGCACAAGTGCCGAGAAAATCTGTGCAAATAACAGCACACAACAGGAGACAGAAACTGTGTCACAATGGAGAACACTGGGGAAGGCCTCCCCCACTGATTAGTACAATTCTGGTTTTCTGAATTCTTTTAAATAATGGGGTTGTATCCATTTGTTTGATCCATAGTTCTCAAATATTTGTATCTATGTTTGGTGGTAAGTGTTCTACGGGATACTTTGTATCCATTTGTTTGCTGGCCATTCTGGAATTTCTATCTTGTGCAGTGCTGCTAGAAGTTCAGTTCAGCAATGCTGGGTTACCTGTCCTTCCGGTGTGGGTCTCTGCTCTGGCCACCTCCTCTCTGTCCTGCGAGGTCTCTGGGCTATGTTCACTGCCACTCCTTCCCCTCCTGAGCTTGTGGCCTCTCCCACAAACCCTGCCAGGTTCCATCTTCAGGGGAGCCCTGGCCGGACCTGTGTGCCACAGTGAAGTGCAGCACAACCACTGTTGCACTGTGGCTCTCCTGCTGGACGGGGCACTCTCTGGACTTCGAGGCCAGCCTCTGCCCCAGGAATCAGCCCCTCTAAACTCAACTCTAAAGAAGCAGTGACCATCTGTTTGGAGATGGGCAAATGGATGCTCAGGGAGGTGACGGGACTTTACCAATGGTACCCAGGCAATAAGTGACAGAGCTATACTGGGACCCAGGGCCGCCTGTCCCAGAGCCCATGCTCTGTCTGGCACTACCTGTATCCCCGAAGCTCTGGATTTGCCAAGCCTATACCTCCAGTGTAGGACGGGAGCTGTGAGAATAGCTGCTGGTCAGGCAGAGGCTGTAACCTGTCCCCGCTGCCTGTGAAGCTATTCTGCCGGGTCTCAGAATCTGGCACATCATCTTCCAGAATCCCCAACCCCTGGTATAGCTCGGACTATACCAGGGGTCTACCAGGCACTGTCCTTGAGGGAGGCCCGTGAGTCAGTGGGGCTCCTTCAGAGGCTTAGATCTATCTAGACGTCAGTCAAATCTAGGTGCATACATAAGCCTGTGTGTACAGCTCAGGATAAGGCACAAGGCCAAGCATCAATTCAAGACTAAAACTAAAGCCAGGACCAAGTCCAGTACCGAGATGAACCAGGTCAAGACAAGGTCAAATGCCAAGGTGAAGACCAGGGCACACCAAGGCCTAAGTGAAACCTACTGGAGCTCAACCAATGGGTGTGACAGGCAGCAAGGTATAGCCACACCGAGATGGCTTCTGGGTTCTCTGTCACATGCAGATTAAAGGAACCTCCTGAGCCTTCAGGTTCTTGGCCTACGGATGTTTTAGCTCAGTGGCCACAGTCATAGAAGTCACCCATGTACTGTGGGGCGAGTTCCGATGTCTCGTCTTAGTGACGTTCTGTAGGGCACTGGCCACTGGAGTCCCTGGATGCTGGGGACTGGGCTAGGTTTTGACTTTTGTCACAAATATGGCTGCCAATTCTGCCCCTAGCCAGGACCAAGGCCACAGATGAGAGATAGAGTGATGGGAACAGTGCCAGAAAAAGTGGTTTGTGGAGACAACTCTGAAATGGGAAGGAAGAAGTGGTTAATGATAGGTACATAAAGGTAGAGGCCACCCTCCTGAGGGAAAGACAGTGTGGGCTCCTCCTGGAAATGTGATCACAGGTGTTTCTGATGCTGACGGAGATGAGGCGAAGGCTGAGTCTGGCCCGTGGTGAGGGGCGGAACAGTGGCGACTGCCCTGTGCGGTGAGCTTGCGGAGCTTTATTGCCCTGGATGAAACTTGGGCAGATGTCTCAGGCCCAGAGACAGGAGAGGGCCCCTGTCTACTCACCCAGCCTTCCGTGGGCCCCTCCACACCCTCCCTGCACTTTAGCTCTCTACCTGGGGGATCCAATTCCTGAAGTCCCCTTTATCCACTTCACACAGGAGAGCTTGGCCCCTTGTCTCAGCGGTGGGCACGGGGCTGCTTCCGTCCATCTCCCATGGCTTGGGAGGGCTAAGGGTGTCTTTGCAGAGCTTTGGTGCTTACCTGGGGGCCATGTCCAGCCTTCCATCGGCCCTTGGCACCTTTGTCTCCTCCTCATGACAGCAGGCTGGACCAGTCCCCAGAGGGTAGAGGGCGGGCACAAGTCAGCCAGCCTGGCAAAAGGGCCTGGCATGGAGCCCCGACTCTCAGCTCTCATGGTGTGGGTGGGAAAGGGGCTTCCCTGAGTCCTACTCTCAGTCCCATCTCTGTGGTCCACTTGTCCTCCCTGTCTTCCTCTGGGAGACCCTGGGAGAAGTCAGTGGAAGGGCCACTTGCCCTCCTCCTCACAGCCACCAGAGGTCGCCAGGGTTGAGCAGGAGCAGGAGGGAGCTGAGGTGCCTGGTCCAGGAATGGACTGAGCCTATAGGAGGGGCAGGGGTGGAGAAGAGGGAAGTGAGAGAACACCGCTGACACCCCTCAGGTCCCAGGCCTGGTGAGGTACCAGGTGTGGGGCAGGAGCTTGGACTTTCTGGTCCCAGTATCCATGTGCCCAGGATGAGGCCTCCACCTCTGCAGACAAATCTACCGAGTTCCTGCCATTCCTGACATGTGCTGCCAACATACAGTCACTGGCCTGTCGTGATCCAGGCCCTGGCTGCTCCCCAACCTCAGCTGCTCTGGCTCGTAAGAATTGCTGGCTTTGGGCTTCAGAGCGGAGCATCCCCTGCCTAGACCCTTCCCCCTCCCAATGTTGCTGCCTGCTGTGCCCAGCCTACACAGAACCTTCTCCCCCAGTGCAAAGACTCTGTACCTCCCCTGGCATGACCTACAGGGCTCCCAGACTGCTGGTCTGTCCCCTATCCCACATACTGTTCAGGTTCCCTCCATGTCTGGTGGCCTTGGGCAACCTGGGCCTGTGCTGTTCCAGGTTCAGGGTCTCGTCAGTCCCCTCTGGACTTCCCACCAGGGGCTGGAATGCTCTCTACCTCCTCAGAGCAAGTCAGCTCTAGTGCTCCCATGAACCAATCCCCTTCTAAACAATGAGACATTTGGGGGACATTTGAGATCTAAACCACTGGGTGTTATAGGCGTGGTCTGATGCTCCCTGCTCCTCTTGACCCCGCAGGCCCACCCCCCGAGGGCTGCTCCCACCCGCCACGTGGATGGTCCCACTCCTGGCTTTTCCCCAGCAGGTGCAGGTGTTCCCAGTTGCCTATGGTGTCACCAAAGTCCAGAGTCCTGTGGGTGTGTGCATACACGGGGAGGGGCACTCAGGGCCCCAGGGCTGCTGACTTCAGAGCCCCACTGTGGAACAAGCAGAGCTGTGACTCACTGGAACATTGGGGTGACTCAGGGGGCCGAGATGCATGTTGTTACCATTGCTGAACCAACTGCCACCCTTTCCCCCTTGCTAACAGCCTGCAGTGCCGCTTCCTGAAGGTGCCTGCCGTGGCAGGAGGCTGTGCTGGGCCCGGGACTCAGGCAGCCAGTGCATGACCTGTGGCATGACCAGGTCAGGGCCAGACACCTGCCACATAAACCTGTGAGCAGGAGGTCTGGGAAGACCCTTCCACCCCACCCAGGGGACAGTGAGGACAGGGCCTTTGACATCCTGAGTTACGCTGTGGCGGAAAGATAATGGTGGTGGGATGTCAGGAAGGTGAAAATGCTGCTTGTCTAGTGAGAACTGGTGCCAAGTATACCTCGAAGGATGTGTGTGTATGCAGCTCACCAGTTATCCTCAAACCTGAGGAAGCAAATGCTATTTTGAGACTCAAATTACAGATAAGGAAGGTGAGGCTCTGAGATGTCAAATAACTTACTGAACATCTCACAGCTAGTAAGTGGTAGAGCTGGTCAGAACCAGGCACTGTGGATCCAGGTTTCCCTCATCACTGAATGAAGGAATGAGAACCTCAAAGCACACAGTATGACTGGGGTTGACTTCGCCCCACAGGAAATGGGACACCCGGGATGGCTTTGAGTGAGTGTGGTTTAGAGAGTTTGTGTCTGCAGTGGAGAAATGGGTGGTGGCAGAGAAACAAAAGCAGGCAGAATTACCCTGACAAGGCGAGATCTGCTCTGGCGCCGATGCAGCTGGAACACAGTGCAGATGTGTGGTTCTGGGTGGGAAGAACTTCGGAGGCCAATTAGGTATGGAGAGACTGATGAGGAATCAAAGGTGGCACACGAATGCTGCGGTTGTTTAAGCTTTCGTGTCTTCATATGATGTGAGGACAAGGTCTGGATAAGGTCAGTCATGGGGCAAGGGGAGCAGCTAAGTGACCAGGTCTGTAGGATGTGGTGGGGGTGTGTCTGTAGCCTGTGGAAAGGGTGGGACAAAGGCGAGCATTGTGGGTGAACCTATCTGATCAACAGCCTGTGGGGGGACAGCCAAAGAGCAGGTGGTAGACTCCAGTGGTGTCCCTAGGAGAAGCCATAGAAAGGGAAAATGGGATCTTTGCTGGAAAGAGTGTCCTCCACATTGGGGCAGGGGAAAGTGCATTTAAGTGGCAAATGGGTGGGTCAGGGTAAGGTCACCGGAGCTGGAATACAGCCAGAAATAAATGGAAATTGGGAGACGTTAAATAGAGTCAGAAGGGACAGGAGTGTGGGGCAGTGTTGGCAGACCCATGCTACTCTCAGAGGGATTCATGCCTTTGCCAGGCAAAGCTCACTGTGGCATTTACCTCACTGAATCCCACAGTCACCTTAGGTCTGTTGATCCCCACTGGACCAATTACATGGGTGAGCCATGCTGAGGTGACTAATGTGGCCCCGGTCCTGCTGAGAATGAGTCTTAGAGCTGGGGGTCAAATCCAAGTGTTTAGGGTCTTGAACGGTGAATGTTAACCACCACTTGGTGTTGACTCATGCGGGGGAAATGGAAACATACCCTTCACCTGTGCTACTGCTATATAACCACTCCTGCTGTCTCCATATCCACCATCCCCACCGTTACCACCATCCCTATCATCCTCCTCATCACCACCGTCACCACCACCTCCCAGGCCATCGTCAGCACCATCACCGCCAATATCACTCCCTGTGGTGAAGAGCAAGAGCACCCCTTGGTGGGGTTGTTATGCGAAGTAAACGAGCAAACACATACAAAGCACACAGCTGCAGCTTTGCTCTTCCCCTCATATTCGTGTCTACGTCAAGCTGAATGGTTTCCCATACATGGAGTTTCTTCCCCTTTCCTTTCCATACACTTAAATTCCACTCAGTGCACTTTAAAACCTTGTTCTCAGAGGATCTGCTCTCGTACACATTGATTACACTGGTAAAATCTGTCTGATGTAAGTATTTTGGAATTCTGGTCCACTAAAAGCTTGCAACTCCCAGGGCAAGGCTTAGGGGGTTGATTTTGGACCTAGCAGTTAACCATCCCCTGTCTCCCAGCTCTGGAGCAGAGAACTCTACCCCTGTTCCTGGACTGGCTTGCCCATAGCTCATGAGAGCCAGGGTGGGCAATAAGGACCCTGTTGCCTAAAATTGGAGATCTGTGTTTTGATTGATGATTGCCACTTCGCATCTTTGAGGTGCAGACTGGGGGGCAACCACTGTTGCACCCCTCCCCTGACTGTTGCATGACCACACCCTCAGTCAAAGGAACTTCTGGGGGATTAAAGAGGGAGGACCCTTTTTTTCTTTCTTCTCTTTCAATTTTCTTTCTTTCTTTTTCTGCAGCCAGTCACTTAAAGTCTAGGACATTTAAAGCAAACACAAACAGAGGAATTTAGAAAGTCACCGTATACACCTAGGGAAAGGTTCAAGCTCAAAGAAGACCTCAAAAGACTTTATATTTATACCTCAGGCTGATCCTAGGCACAGAGACCATCTACTACAATTTAAAAAAAATGTAAACTAAAATAAATAAACCTCGGGAGAGTGGGGAAATATGATTTCCAGAGTTACTACAGTGTCACATTCATATGTCCCCTTTTTAACAAAAGACTTACAAGGCTTACAAAGAAACAGGTAAAGTTGGCTGATTCAAAGGAAACAAATCAGCCAATGGAAATCTTCCCCAAGAAAGACCAATGGCAGATATGCTAGACAGAGATTTTATTTTACTTTTTCACAAATGATAATATTTTATTATATGCAAATCATCCCAAATTAGTATTTTGCAAACACTGGTAGGTGAACAAGTGCAGCTTTAAAAGTAAATACAAGGTAAAGAGGCAACACAGATTCATTTTGCCTTTAGGAGAAATGTAACTCTCCTGCAGGAGCGATCCCAGCCAGTGCAGTGTGCCTCCATCTCCCCTGGAGGCATCGGGCTTGCTTTCTGAACTCACTCTGCCCTTTTTAACAGGTTCAAAGTGAGGGCAAGAAGGGGCATTGAATGCATTGCTAAAAGCTCTTGATTTTTACAAAATACTCCATAGTACACTGGATGGCAGTTTGAGTTAAATAAAACCTGTGGTCTGAATATTTATTTAAAGTTGGACCCTTTGGAACACTATCTGAAAATACATTCATCCTTGCTGGGCTTATTCCACAGCATTTTCATAGACCTGTGTACAGTAGGTATCATACAGTCCTCAAGATTTAGCTTAAAATAATTTTGGCTGTGGCATATCGTGCAGGAAATCCGGCTACTTTCTATGTTCCCTATCCTTTTTGCTGTCATTCCTTCAATACCTTCTTCCACTTCAGAGAAAGCATGAAATAACCTAAGGTGACAGACATGCCTTAACGTGTTCTCCTTGCTCTTTCAGTGGCAAATGTTTCCTAACTATGTGAAGATGCAGGTGCAAACTCAAGATTCTAAACCTCAGATTCAGGTTCATCTTGGCTTGTTGAGATGCTCTAAGATACTCTGAATAAAACCGTTTTTTAATGAAAATATGTAAACAGCCTGGCTTACTTATTTAGACACTTAGAAAAGACAGCAAACCCAAGTTCCATCTTTTTGTATTAGCGAGAACACCTTTTACCGATCTGGCCAGTAACTGACTCTGAAGGGGATGAGCACGACCCAGCCCTTGTTCCTGCAGGGACTGAGAGCACCTGCCCCTGTAGCCTGTCCCGACCATGGGAACAGAGCAGGCGTGGCTGAGGGGCCACCAAATTATAGTGACACTAAGGTCTAGGTAGGGGGCAGGGTTGGGGGAATACAGAAGAACCTTCTCCACCAGAAGGAACCTGTGGTCTCTTTTTCATTTAGTCACCACTTGGTGACACTAGCAGCTAAAACTTCACAGATTGCTTAAGCCCCATTGGTTGGGGCCAAAAGAACGGTAACTTATAGTTTGGGGCATGGGAAAGATACTTACTTCTTGAAAGCCTGAGAAAAATAATTAATTGCACAGAACAAAGTGTCAAGTACATCCCCACTTTCGTAACATTTTTTTTTTTTTTTTATGTGGGTACCTGGAGTCAAACTCAGGACCTCGCTCTTGCCAGGCAGGCGCTTACACTGCTGAGCCATCTCACCGGCCCTTTCATAACTTTTTAACTAAGAAAGAACTATTTACATTGTTAGCTGTGGCACACTTACACTTAAATGTTAATATCTAATCTGTAATAGATGTTACACGCATCAGCAACACACAAACATCAGGTGACTCAAACTTTCTCTGTAATGGCGTGAAAGTCCACTGAGAAGTGTAAAGGAAGCATCGTCAGGCAACCACCTGGGCAGCTGCTAGTGGGTATGGACGTGGTGCTGGGAAGGCCAAGGCTAAACCTGACCTCAAATGTAGCCAGTTAGTTTCACAGAAATGTAAATTTCTGGCTACAAATAATGCTAACCTTCAGCTCTAGCCATTGGCCTTGTAAGTAGACGTGAATGTTTATCAGAACTCCAGGGCCTGTGAGATGGCTCAGCGGTTTAAGTGCCTGCCTTGCAAGCGCGAGGGCCCGAGTTCGACTCCCGGAACCCACATACAAAAAAGGGGCCGGTGATATCGCTCAGCGGCACGGGCGTCTGCTGGCACGCGAGGTCCTGAGGTCGACCCCCCGGTACCCACAAAAAAAAAAAAAAAAAAAAAGAACTCCAGGCGATGGATGGCTCAGTTTTACCACTTACTGATTTTTCCCAGTAAGGAACAGAGCACTGACTCCCACTGTGACGTGGGTCACGAGCATCCAGAGCAACTTTCTCAAGAGCATTCTCAAGGCACGTGTGGTGCACACGCCTGTGAGGACAGTGCTTGGGAGGCAGGAGGCAGGAGGATCACCATGAGGTGGAGGCCAAAATAACCGTTCTTATTCTTCCAAATGGGGCCCTTGACACCTGACTCTATTTTTGGAGGAATCGGGTAGCTTGCCCTTATAGTATCTTCTGAGAAAGGAATTTAAGAAAACTAGTCACGTTCTTACATTGAAGACTGGAAGGAACTATGTTCTTAGTCACAATCCATGACTGGTAACTGTCAGATGGGTGATTTTGAGCAGAGAGTGGGAGATAATCCCCAAACACCAGACTGGCTTTTAGACTCTGCACTTACCTGTGCTGCTAACAACCACAGAGATGTCTGAGGAAGGTGGGTCTGGGGAGACTGACCTGGACTGTCCTCCACCACGCGGTGTTAACAGAGCTGACAGCAAACCAGACGAGGAGGCCTGGACCTGAATTCCCTTCAGCTCGCCCTTCCTTTGAGGATCACATTAGTATCATTTTCTTACCAAGTGTGTGAGCAGTGAACAGGGTATTTTAAAAACTGAAATTTATGGATACTCTCCAAAATTCCATGGTATTAGAAGAACTTGTGTAGAAAAATCCTGCACTGGGACAGGGTCTCCTGGCTACTTTCCCACCCAGCTTCACCCCAAATGCTTTCTCTCGAGGCTCTTATAAATCTAGTACGGTGCCAAGCATGCGTAAGGAATTTCTGTCTTCACCTCGAAAGCCTTTAAACCATATCTCAGGCCTCCCTGTCACACTCGCCCAATGTGCTGCCTGAGCGTCAAGGTCTACAGCCTGATCTGGAGGCCCCTTGAGTTGTGAGTTTCATTCCAAATCAATCAGCAATTTGTCTGAGTTCATAAACTAAAAAGTTTTCCTAAACATTGTTCAGTCATTCTTCCTGCCAAAGAACATGTCTTGCGTGGGTCTGGATTGTTCACTGCATTAACGAATAAACCGAATTTCAGTTCTTAAGAATTTCCTTTGAGATTTTGAATGAGCCTGTTCTTTCTAGATGCAGTCTGGGTGCAGAGCCCCAGGAATGGCGTTTCATTAACCTTTTGCGGGCGTCATAATGCCTGCTTTTAGAAGACAGAGGTCATCTCTTTTCAAGTTTGGTCCCTTTGCTACTATGCATTTGCCTGACATAGAAGAAAACAAACAAAAACCAGAGTATAAAGGATGAGGACTGCTTTGCTAACTATGAGGCAAAAGGAGTCTTGCCTTCCTTTCCTGTGTTTGCTGTTATGCGAAGCCTCGCTGAAGAGCACCAGACCCAAATGTTTGAAGTTACTGGAGCTGCTGCAAAGCCAGGAGCCTAATTCCCAGAGAGCTTCTTCATCCCCTGTCAGAGGCCCAGACTTACTGAAAAGGACACATGTGGACTATGGGGAAAAGGCCAAAGGTGAGGGAAAAGCATGTTCCTACTCAGGGTGAGACAACCACAGGGAGGACGGGGAGCCTGGCTGCGGGCAGCCCACACACAGAAGAGCTCCAGTGAGGGCTGGACCCACAGTGGCCCTAATTTTAAAGTCATTAGAAACCATTTGAGAAAGTGGGGCATTTAGCTTGTCGACTTCATCCACTTGTGGCAGGCAGTGCATTAATGTATCCTGGTCCTCCAAGACATCATCATCAGCTACCAGATTAGTTGGGGATTGCTTTGAACACGCTGGAAATCCACATGGCGACTCTCCCTTCTTCCTTTACCCATGCCATCTGGATAAAGGGACACTGCATATAATTATAGATAACTTCAGACCACCCACCAGCTCTTCTCTTAATTTTTTCCTTACAAGTAGCGTAACCTTCAATCCCAATGCGTATGTTATTTTAGGCCCTTTAATACTGTTTTAGCAACACCCCAAGTTTCAATATACTTGAAGAATTTGTAATGGAGTTACAAAAAAATTGGGAATATTCTTCTCCTATTGGTAGGTGTGCTCAGCACACTGACGTGGCACTCCCACTCCCCTTTCGTGGCACAGCCCACTATGATGGGCAGTACTGGTTCTTCAAGGTAGCGATCAAACTGCTTGTGAGCGCTATCATTAGTTCATGCAGTGAAGCACTCAGATCTTGACATCAGACAGTGCTGAAGTTGAAGTTAATGCAGAGATAACCCCATGTATCTCTAAGATCTGGGATTGAGATGCCATGAGGACATTTTCGTAATAATCGCTGATACCATTTTCTTAATAATCCAGTACCATGAAAAATACATTTGCACTGATTCTTTCAGCAATCTCATATGTCCCTTCTCACTGGGCCGTGTGAAGCTGTATAGTACCCTCTTCCTGGTCCTGGTCCAAATATCCTTCCCAATGTGGTGTCGGGATAAGCAGTGAAAATCTATGGATTCACAACAATTCGAGTTCCATTTACAAGAAGTGTCAGTTTCTCTGGTGCTTGGAAATAAGAGTTACTGCCAAAACCCACGTTGCTGTTTCTAAATCTTTCTGGAGCCATAAAGGGTTCATAGTTCTGATTATTACCACATTGGAAGCAAGAGCCTTTGATGTCTTCAGGAAGTGGCATTATGTGAGGAAACTGAAGATTTGCTGACCAATAGGCATAGTGAAGTGAAAGGTCTTCATTCCTGGGACGTAAGTGATAAGCCAGGCTATTTGTATGCAGCTGGCCCCTGGCTGCAATTACCTGCCATTGTCACTGTCACTACCATGGTGAATGTTCATCCTTGCACATTATGGGAATTATATGGCATTGGTTGTGTAATTCCTCCTGGGAAAGCTGAGTGAGCTGGGAGGAGGGTGATGTAGCCCAGTGGTATTGCTTAAGCACTGATGATACTGGAAAGAGCCAGTTGTCACACTGCCCCCCACAGTACTCTCACCCTTGAGCTGAATCCACTCAAGAGACTTTAAAACAACTGTCTTAAAAGTGTTCAAAGAACTAAAGGAAGAGGCAGAGAAAGTCACGAAAATGGAACAAAATGGAAAGAGGTAGAAAATCTAATTGGAAACAAAAATTAATTGTAAAGCTAAAAAGTATAATAACATGAAATATTTGTTAGAGAGATTCAAAGGCAGATTTGAGCAGATGCAAGAATCAAGAAATCTGAAAATAAAATAATAGAAATTATTGTGTCTGAGGAATAGAAAGAGAAAAAAAGATTGAAGAAAAGTGAACAGAGCCTTGGGGACCTGGGATACCATCAGACAAACATATGCCTTGTAGAAATCCAAGAAGGGGGAGAGAGAGAGACAGACAGACAGAGAGAGACAGAGAGAAATTATTTGAAGAATAATGACCCAAAAATCCCCAAATTTTTATAAACAATGACAATAAACATCCAAGAATCTCAATGAACTCTAGCATGAACTCAAAGAGTCCCACACCAACATATTACAATCAAACCTTTGAAAGAAAAAGACAAACAATCTTGAAAGCAGCAGGAGAGGAGACTCATTATGCACAAGGGGCCCACAATACACAAGATTATCAGCAAGATTCTCATCAGAACCTTCGGAAGCCAGAAGGTAGTGGGTTCTGTGCAATAAAAGTGCTGTAGGAAAAAAATACCAATCACCAAGAATAATCCTGTATCCAAACTGTCCTTCCAAAGTATGGGAAAAATTAAGATAGTCTCAGTTGTTAAAAAGAAGCAGTGAGTGTTTGTTACCCTAGACCCACCTGCAAGGATGCTCAGGAAGCCCCACAAGTTATAACGAAAGAGTACTGGATGGTAACTCAAAGCTGTAAGAAGAAATGAAAATGTTGGTAAAGCTGAATACATAGGCAATTATGAAATAATATTATTGTAGCAGTGATCTGTAACTCCCAATTTTGCTTACTACACAATTTAAGAGAGTAATGAATTAAACAATCAATGATTAATGTATGTTTCTGGGGACGCAATATACAGAGAGGTGACTTTGTGACATCCATAACTGAAAGAGGTGGAGGCAAGCTCTAAAGGAGCAGTTTTTATATGTTATTGAAGTGGAGCTGGTGTAAATTCTATTTAGTGTGTTTAACTTTAGGATTTTAAATGTAATCCCCATGGTACTCACACAGAAAAAGACTAGATACATAGTACTCAAAAGGAAATAAGTATCACTGAAAAAGATCAACTAACACAGAGGCAAAGGCAATGCAGGAAATGAAGAACAAAAAACCCCAAAAATATCCAATATCAAAATGAAATAAATTTAGAAGTAAATAAATACATACATAAATCTCTCATTATCAATAATCCCATTAAATGTAAATGAATTAAATTCTCCAATCAAAAGCTGAAAATTGGTCGAATACATTACCCTTCCCACCAAAGATTCAACTATATGATGTCTGTCACACCCAAACTCAGTGTCTGGGTGAAGGGACAGCAGGCCTGCTTGCTGGGTTTGATGGCTCAGAGAGCTCCCAGAGGACAAGGGGACAGGCCTCTGTGAGCAAGGTTATCCTGGGAATAGGAGTGGCAGCAAGAGGGCCTTTCATGACACAGTCAGCAGTGGCCCCTCTGGGTCCAGGGCTGGAATCCTTTTGAGGGGTCCCCTGCCCTACACCCTGTCTGTGTGCCTGTCACAAGGAACAAGAACGTTCCCCAGGACACAATCTCAGAGCTGGGCCCATTTCTCTGGGTACACATAGCAGAGTGGAAGCTTAAGCACTTAGTCTTCTGAGGCTGCTGGAATGGATGCCATGAATGTACAGGCTTAAACAACACAGGTGTATTTACTGTTTACATGTGGGTCTTGCAGGCTGGGGTCAAGGTGTCAGCAGCGCTGTGCCGAGGCTCTGGGGAACATCTGTCCTGCTCCTTCATACTTTGAGAGGCCTTCCTGGTGTGCTGTTCTCTCTCCTGTCCTTACCTCACCATCTCTGCCTTCCCGAGCCTCCTACCTCCCTCTTGTAAAGACTTGTAATGACACTTAGGGCCACCCAGATAACCCAGATGATCTGGCCAGGTCCAGATCTTTGGCTGACTCCCTTGGCTGGGAGGTAACGGATCCACAGGTTCCTGGGATGGAGACGAGGCATCTCTGGGCTGTTTCTCTGTTTACGGACCTAGCAACTTTCCATGCTATGTTTAGGTTGCCTTAACCACAACAAAGACAACAAGGAGAGCTTCCAGGCTGGCTGGTGTGTCACGAGTCAAGATCTCACCTGACCGCCTTATTAGGGGTGGGCTGTCCTCTTTGTGCTGACCCCTGACCCTCCCCATGACCCAGATGAGTTAGCACAACACAGACAAGGTGGCTGGGCCTTGGGCTCTATGACTGGAGGCTGCAGTAGTAGCCAGCGCCTCTCCTGGGTGCTGCAAGATTCAGGGGGATGTGCGTGGAGGGCCTCAGAGTGTGCTGTTCTCTCCTGTCACCCAGGCAGAGGAGCATGCTGCATGTGGCTGTCAGCCAAGCTCGGTGCTGCTGCCCTGTCACTTGGGACTCTCCCAGAGCTGTTCCTGGGAGTCATGACTGACACATCAGCAGGCTGAGGCTGGGCTGGGTTAGGTCACCAGCTGGGTCCCCAGGAAGGTGATGGTTGTCCCCTTGTACAAGGGAGTGAGACATGAGCCCAAGGCACCCAGAGAGGCTGTCCCAGTCCTGGGGCCTTGAGTCCATCAAGGAAAACCCCCCACTGTTGCATGCAGCCCTTACCTCAGGTGACCAGCTGGTCTCTTCAGCTTCCTTGTCCACAGAATGGACAAAGCACACACATGGGATCCAGGAATTTGGGAAGAAAGACTGAGTTCCAGCACTTTGGACCCTGCCAGCCATTTCAGGGAGTCCTGTCCCTCAGCATCCCAAGCTGTCACTGATCCCCACACATCCTTTCCCTCCTGACAATGGAGGGAATGTGATCCTCACTCCTCTCCTACCCCAACAAGCCATGGTGGAGGACCCCTGTGGACCATGGGGCCTGGGCTGCATGCTTTCACCTCTTGCTTCTGTGTGGCTTTGGATAGGGCCTGGTCTATGTTCTGCCTCACTTCCTGGTAGGAGCACTTGGTGAGGTGGCGGGACCCAGGGCCTGTGGTGGGGATATAGCCTGGGAGAGGAAATCCAGAGGCAACAAGGCAGAATGGCAGTGAGCCAGGCCCTGCTAAACCCACTGGTCTGCTGGGAGACAGCACAGGGCAGGATGCAGGGGCTGGATTTGCTCAAGGACACACAGAGGACCAGAGCAATGCTGTAAGCCACACTCTGAGTGCCTATGGTATGATGGGGGGGGCACTGGAGGCCACATACACATACCTGTGGGGTGGGGGGTGAGGAGAAGTGAGCTGGGCAGAGGCAGCCAACCACCTCCACACCTCCTTGGGTGGTTTGCCCCCCGCCCAGTTGGAGGGGTTGTAGCCACTTGTGGAAACCATAAGGGAGAAGCTGTAGAGCACAGTGCCCTTGGGCTGTCATTCAGGCCCTGTCTCAAAGCCGAAGGGATCCATTCTCTGCAGGTCGTGGTGGGTACGTTTAGTGAAGAGCAGCTGTGCACCCTCAGACTCACAAACCACACAGCTGTGGGGCTCTCCCAGAGCTGTTCCTGGGGGTCCTGACTGACACATCAGCAGGCTGAGGCTGGGCTGATATCCAGAGGGTTCCCAGAGCTTCTGCTCTGCCCTCCTCTCTGCTTTCCTAGTGACCCTACCCTAGTGACCCCACTGTACCTCAGTCACCTCTCTAAAGAGCCCATCTGTAAACATGGCCACCCTCTGAGGTCCTGGGGTTTTCAAGGCCTCAACATATGAATTTGAGGGGACAAACAATTCATTTCACGACAGGGGGAGGTAAAACTGGCCCTGTTTTCAAATTTGGGTAGGGTGACCCAGGGTCCCTGAAGATGCTGGCCCCCATCTTGAGGATCTGGACAGGCTCCAGAGTGACGTGGCCCTGATGCCCAGAGCAGAAGCCAGGGTTAGATTGGGGCTTGTCAGAGGACCCTGCCTTCCTATCTGCTGTCACTCTTGGGCAGGAGCTGCCTTTTGTCTACTTGCTGGCTTCTCCTGTGGTGCTGGAAAGGGTGGGGCCTCTGGCTGCTCATAGCTCTGGTCTCCTGCCCTCGACATGGGGCACTGCACCTGAAGTCCTGTGGAGAGCCGAGAGTAAGTTGCTTCCAAGCCCCAGGGTATCCCGGGAAGCAGCTGCACATCAGGCAGGGTGGTGGGTAGAGGACTGGTGGAGGGCGTGGTCTGCTGGTGCTTTCCAGGCAGTGAGGTCTGTGCCTGTGCAGTTGTGCAGCTGGAGGCCTTGGTCTCTGACCCCAGCTGTGTCCCCCAGCCCAGGCACTGCAGTGTCATGAGTGCTCTGCTACAGGAGATTGTTTCCAGCCCGTGTCTTGCTCAGCCAACACCCGCTACTGCCTGACCACATGGAACAGTGAGTGTCTCCCTTCCTGTAGCATCTGGACCTGGCACTTGTCGACCCAGAGGGCTGGGCCTGTCATAGGATGATAGGGGGCTGGGAAGACTCACTCCTAATCCAGGTGCTGAGATGCGCTGCAATGTTTCTGACAAATGCTGTTAGTTCCCTTCCCTGTCTCCTTCCTCCAAAACGGGAATAACCCCGGGCCTCTTTCCTAAAGGCTTGGGGAAGAGTGAGTGTGGCATTCCACGTGACCTGTGCTGCACAGTGCTGGCACACGGGAAACACCGGATTCAAATGGTTCCCGTTTGGTACTGGCTCTCAGACAGGAAGAGGGAGAAAATCAGCCGTGGGTAAAAGCGCTGAGCTTGTTCACACACTGAGCCCTGACCCTGGACAAACACTAAATCCTCACTGTGGTCCCACACTGAACCCTGATTCTGATCACACACACTGAGACCCTAAGGCTGGTCTCACACTGAGTCTTGACCATCGTCACACACTGAGCTCTGAATCTGGTTCCATGCTGATTCCTGAGACTGTTCACAATAAGCCCTCATCCTAGCCCCATATTGAGCCCTGATCCTGGTCAGGTCACACCCTGAGCCCTGGTCCCAGTCACAAGCTGAGCCCTGACCCTGCTGGCCTCTTAATGTGTCCCTGCAGGGTCAGAATATAATGGGAAAGGGTCAGGCAGGATGTCAGCTATGAGCTTGCTGAGAGGAACAAGGATGGATTTCACAGGTCTTAGTAAATTGCTCTCTGTCCTATGTTTTCCAGACCTCCAGGCCAGAAAACCTTTATCACAAAATCATGTGCTTACACCTACCCTGGCTTCCAAGAGAGCCTGTCTTACTCCAGGGCCTTCTGCTGCAACAAAGATCTCTGTAACAGCGCAGTGAGCCACAGTGTCACCTGGGCGCTGCTGGCTCTCAGCATCTGGGCTGCCTACCTCAGCAAGTAGCCATGGAGCTGTAGAGATAGGAGTCTGGAGCCAGGCCCTGCTGTGCAGTGGATGTGCTTTGTGTTCTCAGATGTGGCACTTTCCATCCCTCACTGGGAGGATTCCAGGGGAGGACAGTCACAGACATGGGGCCTTACAGAAGATGGACACCTCCACCAGGTCCTTGCTGCTGTCCAGGGTGCTGCTGTGGGATCCCTGGCTCAAGAGTTGGCCATCTGCTGGCTTCCGGGTGCTGGTGCACTTAGGTGGCCATGGCCATAGACCTGTTACTGAGCCGGGGTTGAGGCAGACGCCCTACCCTCATTTGGGGGCAAGGATCAGCCCTCCTAACAACCTCAGAAAACCTGGGCCTGGTCACCACCACCTCAGGCTGTTGCCTGCTGCCTCCATATGCAGAACTCAAGAGTGCTGCTGTAAGTTGGGTCGAAAGGTCCTCAGCAAACAGAAACCCCATGGAGCGGCCTCCTGGCCAGCATGCAGGGTGGCAAGGGGAGAAACTGCCCAGACAGGGACAGATGCACTCCTGAGCATCCCATGGGTCAGTTCTAGTGGCAGCAGGTTGGCCAGGCAAGGCTTGCTGCAGTACCCACAGACCCAGGAGCCTGTTGCCCCAGGATTGGGCCCTGAGCAATCTCTCCAGGGTGGTGCTGACCTCTACCAGGATCCCAGCTTCTATGAACTTTGGATCCTAGAATAGGAAGAGGCTTCATGTAGCTTCAAGGGGATCCCAGGGCTGGAGCCTGGCGCTTCCTTTCCTTTATGGACTGTGGCCCAGGTAAATGGCCTTGGTCAGCCTGTCAATCCTCATGAGTTACACATTCTTTATTAAAGAGTTACTGCCTCCTAGGAGAGCCATGTAGCTGCTTCTCTCAGAGTTCTGGAGACCCCAACAGCACCATCTCCCTGGGTGGAGCCCTGTCAAGTACTGGGGAACAGATGGCTTTCCATGGAGAGATATCACAGCACTTCTCATGTGGAACAGGTCAGCCAGCATCCCATGAGACCTGATGCTTCTCCACCTTCCTCACCTCACTGGCCTCCTCCCTTCCTCCTCTCATACCCTGCCCTTTCTTCAGGAGGGAAGTGTGCAAAGAATTCCCATTTTTTGAATCCCTGGGGCCAGGCACTTCCTGGGGCCACCTTTCAGAGTCAAGGCTCTTCCCATCTGGGCCCCTCCCTCGAGCATTCAACAGGGGCATAGCCTTCAGGAGACTGGCAATGCTGACTGCCTGAGCTAATCCTGCTGTCCCTTGAGCCACATGAGGTCTTGGGATTAAACTGTCCTTCTGGACTTGATGACTCAGAACACCTAGCTTCCACCTCAACCTTCTGTTGAGACTTGTGCCTCTTCCACTGACAACTGGTAGATTATTTGGTCAAAAAGAACAGTCAGCCCAGCGCTTCAAGTAACTGGGAGTGACCATCGCAGGACCCAGTGTGTGCCATGGGCAGTGTGAACAAAGTGTACCCTCCGGCACCGCTGTCCTGTAAATACCATCTATGGGGCGGGAATGTGTGGTGCTCACCTGCCTGCAGGGCACACTCTGAATTTATCCCCCTGGGGCTTCTCAGTGGGCAGGCCAGCCATTTCCTCCAGTGGGTGGGCAACAGCAGGGAATTCTCACAGAAGCCCAGCCTGTCTTCTGCACAGCCCCCACGTGAAGCAGCTATCTACTACTAGGAGACAGAGGCCCAGCCAAGGCTCAGACACAGCCACAGGGTCAGCTGCCTAGGACTGGGTCTGGAATGCTACTTTGAGCCTCACAACTGAGACTGAAATGATATTTTCCATGTATGTGTATATCCTTTCCCAGGTGGCAGCAGGTTGTCAGGACAGACATATTGATCAAGTTCTTAGGCTCTAGCCACTAATACATAGTGGTGTTGGGCCAGGTCTCCAAGCCCACACTGCCTTGCAAGCAGGGGAAAGGGAGGGCTCATGGCTTCAAGCCTTGAGAGCTGAGCATGTGGGTCTTGTTCACACATATCTTGAACACTGAGTGTCTGGACATCTTGAGAACTGTGGTCAGGAAAGGCCATAGGAAAGGTCTAGGGTATTCTGTGAGCAGAATGTGACTTTGTGGTTATTTCTGAGGTCCAGCCCAGGGGGCCCACGGCAAGTATCATCTATGGGGACTTGCTGCATTAGATGCTGGGACCTCTGCCAGAAGAGGCAGCATTTCTGCCCTTTGGGTGTCGCATCCTACCTGGCAAGGCAGGTTTTGAACAAGTTATTAGAAGCAGGTAGGGTGTGGGGAGGGGCCAGTGTCTGTTAGGGCTTCACCTGGGATCAGCCGGTGCTCCTGGGCTTTGGGGGGTGCGACACTGATCCTATACATGGTAACTGAGGGGATTTAGTCTGCAGGGAACACGGGACCCTGCCAAAGGAGTCACCTGGAATGCAGCTCACTTTAGACCAGATGGCACCACTCCAGGAGTGTGGGGTCACAGCCTTCCTAACTGGACACCACTCTCTGGGAAGGAACCTAACACCTTGTCCAGCCTGGCCCAAATACCCCAGAGTCACATGTGTGGGAATCAGAGCTGGGTGATGCCACAGGAGAGTGCCCAAGGAGTACCCAAGCTCTCAGCTTGGGTACTTTGGCACCAAGTTGATTTCCACACAGCCCCACAACATCTGCACAGCCTGCCATGTTACAGACAGATCCACTCAGGCTCATCACCTGGCAGGTGGGCGGGCCTGAGCTGGCAAGGATTCACTGAGGTGGTGGCAGTAAAGTCCCTGGCCAGCACAAAAGAATCTCCACAGAAGACCAGGGAAGGACTGCGGCAGACAAATGGAAGGTGGACTTGGGGACTGGAGGCTACTCCTGGCACGAAAGGATGCCATCCACGTGATCCGAACCAGAGGAGTGTCGGCTTCAATATCTATTAATCCACATTTTGAGGTGCGTCAAAAGGATGGATTCATTTCACAACATGTATTGTGCATTTTAGACCTTATTTACTCTTTCAGTCCCTCACATCAGGGAGACAATACGATGTTTACACATGTGAGTCTTATTTATTTCACTAATGAATATGGCCTCTAGTTGCATTCATTTATCTGTAAAAGCCTCGAGTTTATCCTTTTTTATGGCTGAATAGATATTGTGAAAGGGAAAGAAATTGTTCAAAAGGAAAAAGGAACTAGAATGGGGGAAAGGGGAAAGGAAGGAAGGGAAAAAGAAAAAAAACAAAATACAAGATAGTTATACTAACAGTTTCTCTCAGTTCATGAAAAGAAAGGTTTGTGATAATATCATTTGGAGAAATTTTTATGCCAATGTCTTGTACTCTGATTAACTACTTTGAAGATAACAATACTCAATGTATTAACTATTGTTATTCTCCTATTATTTTTTTTTTTTTTTTTTTGTGGGTACCGGGGGGTCGACCTCAGGACCTCGCGCGCCAACAGGCACCCGTGCCTCTGAGCGATATCACCGGCCCCTTTTTCGTATGTGGGTTCCGGGAGTCGAACTCGGGCCCTCGCGCTTGCAAGGCAGGCGCTTACGCCGCTGAGCCATCTCACCGGCCCTCCTATTATTTTGTTATGAAATTTTGTTTTACATTTTTTCCATTAAGGAAAAAAAAAAAAAAAAAAAAAAAAAAACGATCCAGCCACAAGAATCTACTCAACGAGAAGCCCCAACAAAGCTTCCCAGGACCTCTGGTTCTGGGCTGGAATTTGCCAGCTGGCAGCAGCTTCAGAGCACTGCAGAGAGCAGGCGGGGGGAGGGGGGTGTTGAACATGCTGCCCCCACCCTGCTAGTTACAAAAGAAATGTAGTAATACAACCCATTATTTCCTAAAGTCAGGGGAGAGATGCATTTAGAATATGAACAGTGAAAATTACTCTGAGGCCCTCTCCAACCTGGTCCCTTCTGCTCAATGGGGCGGGTCAAATGGCAGGACCTCTTTTCCCACAAGGGTCAAGGATAAACTGGGGAATTACTTCCCACACTTCCTGTCACACACTTACTTCCACCTGTATATCTTTAACCACTGAAATTGTAGACATGTTATGTTTTGTCGATATGTTAATATCAGCATCTGTGGATTCAGCTGATTCTTTTACATTCTAGGAGCCATGGCTTAGCTAGTCCCTTTGGATGTCATCGACACTGAATCTGCTTCTGACTTTGTTGTTACAGTTTGTTCATTTTTTATATGTGTCTTTGTGTCCAAATCAAATAGATTCCTAACCATGAAATTGTGAAAAAATATTGCACGCTTAAAGTTTTGGTTGCTACTGCCAAATTGCCTTGTAAAAGATTGCACCACTCTGAGAGAACTGTGGTCAACATCGGTCAATAGGAAACCCAGTCGCTGGGTGTTTCCCTGGGTGTTCAGGCCAGGACCCAGGACCCAGGTGTCCAGATATGGCATTCACCAACTACCATCCCTCCATTCTGGGTACTTTCCAAGGTGGGTTCTGTAGAATGGCACCTATCCCAGGCCTCGCTACAACATTGCCTGGGCAGCCACTGCCCTCATTCCCTGTGCACGGGGCACAGACGAAGCCAAGTGACTTGCTTGAAACCAGGCAGCAGATAATGAAAAAGGCCAGGCTCTAGCTGACCACCACTTCCCCAGGCACCAAACTACAGACCTGTAAATACTGGGCCCCCTCAGGTGTGGGGGCTGGGAGGGCTGCTACGGAAGCGGTGGACCTGAGATTGGTGGGGAGATCAGCAGAGCAGCTGAAGGAGCTGCTGTCTTCAGGGAAGAAGAAGCAAGACAGGGAGGGCAGGAATTGCTGAAGTCTGGATGCGGATGTGCTTAGGATCTTGGTCAGTATGGGGGCCCAGGCATCTTGAGAGATAGAGAACGGGTTTGGAAGCTAATGTTCAAGGCCCACAGGCTCCTCAATGAAGCTATGGAACTGGCTGCTGAATTTCAACAGAGGGAGGGGAGGCCATCAGACAAGAGCAGAGCATGCAGGACAGTGCTGGGAACCGGGTTCAGATCCAGGTCCTCCACAAGTGGATGGAGTCCTGGGCATCACCTCAGACAAGGGGCAGGCAGGATTGTTTTGAGTGATGGCATCTGCTGGGCATGTGCCGATCTTGCACAGAGTAGCAGTCACTCCTGAGTCAGGTAGGATTCCTTTTCTTTTTTTTTTTTTTCTTGTGGGTACCGGGGGTCGAACTCAGGGCCTCGCGTGCCAACAGGCGCCTGTGCTGCTGAGCGAGATCACCGGCCCTTTTTCTGTATGTGGGTACTGGGATTTGAACTCAGGACCTCGTGCTTGCCAGGCAGGCGCTTATGCTGCTGAGCTATCTCACCGGCCCAGGATTCCTTTTCTGAAATATTACCTGTGTGGAGGAAAATCCTGGCCCACTCCTGGACTCATGTCAGATGGCTTCCTGTGGAAGAAGCCAGTGCCGAAAAAAGTCTCCTATGGCTTTCTATTTCTGGCTGCCCTGAATGCCCTGAATCCAGTCTCCCAAGTGCCTTGAGTGGATGGAGTGGGTCTGATGATAGACTGTGCAGCTAGGCAGGGACTTACTGGCCTTGTCAGATGAACTTTTGTTTCCAGAGTCACTTCACTCAGATCCAGTCTAATTGCTGACTTCCCCTTGCAAAGCGTCCTTGCACCTGGGCCCAGTCTCTCCTCACCCAGCACCTGGAAGGTCAAGCTTGGGGGTAGTGGGCTGCTGGCTGCCTCTTTCCTTGGGAGGCTCTGTAGAAAGCCTTTTGCTGCAGGCTCCAGCATCCTGGAAGGCCCCCTGCCTGCTTTCCACCTCTTCTCTGGGGGTCTGAAGGCGTCCACTTAAGCCCATCACCATATGTAGTGGCTTTGAACTCACCGTGTGGCACAGGCTGGGTTTCAACTTGCAACAATCTTTCTGCCTCAATCTCCCAAGTGCTGGGATTATAGGCATTTGCCACCTTTCCCAGAAAATATGATTTTTATCAATTCCCCTAAATGAATGTAAATATGTGTATTACAAACATATACCAATTAAAGAATAAGTGCACACTGAAAATTTTTGAAAAGAGTTTGTTTTTGATGTTCCTTCTGTTCTGGTGCACTTTGTCTATGTCAGAGTCTCTTTATTTGTCTTCCTTGGAATTCTCCAAGTCCCTAGACTCCAAGTGAAAAAAATGCTTCAGGCAATTTTACACTCTATTATTTATTAGTCATACTCTTGTGTGACTTTTCTAAATGTAGACACACTGATGCCTTTAAAAATATCTGACACTGGGTCTTGAACACCTTTTATTTGTGGGGTGAGGACGGCTTGAGGCTGTTGGTTCCTCCTGAGCATTCCTCTGCTTCTTCCACTTGTCCAAAGATGATGGCTTTCCTTTCCCAGGAAACTAATTGGCTTGGGGTGTCTTTAAGGCGTGGGCAACATAAATTCCCAACCAATGTGAGGGCATTTATCTTGAGTCTTAGGAGGCATCATTTCCCCTTCATTCCTAAGCTTAGGTAGGTAAGTTTCCTTCTTGTCTCCTTCTGGCATTGGATAGAATAAAGTTTCTGGAGCGCATTTTCACTGGAAGTGCAGTCTTGGGAGTTATGACTCCCTGTGGAAGTGTCGGTCCTGATTTCTGACCTTACTTACATCTTGAGCTCAAGCCCCTGGTTATTACAAGAGGATCATGCCCACCCCCTGGGCTGCTGCCCTGGCTTCCATGTTGACCCCCATTCACATCTCTCCTTTCTGGCTCCTGATGATGTCCTGTCCTTTTTGACAGCCCAGAGATACATTTTTATGTTTTTTAGTATTATAGTTTCTAGAAGAGGAAGTGTTTTTAGGGTTTGTTCTTATAATTTTGATAAAACCTGAAGATGTTTACTGGAGCATCCAAAACACAGTCTCCATGGCTGCTAAGGGAAGAGGAGCTGGCTCTGTGTGTAGCCTCTTCGTACTTGCTGAAGTAAGTCTGTAAATGTCATCCTAGCTTTCTCGCAGGAATCTGCCTATCTTGTAAGAGGGGTCCTAGAATTGCTGGCTATGGGTCATCTGTACTTGGTAAATATTGAGCAATAGTGGTATTATCTATCAAAATTTAAAATTGCAAGCTTAGCCTTCATGTGTTCGTTGAGACTCTGTGTCAGCTCAGTGTCATATGCTGGGCAAAGGAACTCCTTGTTCTCAAGGTGAAAAGTTTCCAAACAAATAACGAATGATGAATCAGTTCAGTAATGTCAGGACCTTTACCTCAAGGGCAGCTCAGAACTTGCTTCAAAAAACAAAACAAAATGGATCAAACTCACAAAAAGGGACACGCAGTTTGAGTATGAGTTCAGAAATTGATTCAATTACACTCATTCATGTAATTACTAATTGACTAAAGGGGCCCAAAGGCAGGAATACTCCAGAAGAGTCACTTAGCAATCACCCACCTGCACCTCGGTCAGGAGCACTTGGCACATTCCAGACATGGTTCCCCAACTTGGGCAGTTTTCAGCAGCAGGTGTTTGTATTGAGAACGATGCTGGGCAGAGTTTCATCCCTGCAGTGCTCACCTCTCAGGCACAGCACACAAGCTGTCACAGTCAGGGGGACCCTCTGAGGTGCTCAGCAGGGGTGATGGGGAGGAGAAGCCACGTGTTAGGAGCAGCTGCGTGGCTTGAGCATGTTGTCAGGTCCTCTGGGCCTCCGGTTCCTATAACCTGCAAATTGATGCTGCAGGAAGAGGGTCAACAATAGTGATGATGATGTTGTTATAACAGCACAAACGAGTAAATTATCCAGCACTTACATTACACACGAAGTAAATCAAACGTAAATGAGATCGTTTTATTGATAACCAAGTGGATGTCCAGAGAATTCAGGACTCTCACCTCAGGATATGTGGGGGAGAAATGACAAAGTGAAGCTCTGAGTGACTCCTCTCTGAACCCCTCCACATTCACCCTCAGAGCCGCGCCCACCCACACCCACCCACACACACCCATGAGCCATGCCATTAATATACCCAATATCAGCCCTGTAATCCTTCATACCTGAAAATAAAAAAGATGCACAGTATCCATCTGGTGCACCTCATCTTTGTCACACCCCCACCATGTTCTGTTGGCACTCCAGCACTTGGTGTAGCTGCGATGATCCCAGTTAAGGTTCCTGAGCCAGGTGCCAGTGTTTACAGCCCCAGTTCCTTTGAGTAAGGCTTCATTTTATGACTAGAATAAAATTTCTACCCATTTCCCAGAAGAGACAATTCATCCTTGAGAAGATAATGCCAGAAAACACCACAACGTTGGCCATTACTTAGAATTCCCTGCCCCTCGTTCCATATGACTGATGGGAGGTGAGCAGCCTGCACAGGCAGACCCTGAACCTGCAGGCTTTGGCTTCAGCCCCTCCTGGGACAGGACTCAGGAGCAAGTTGAACCTCTTGTAGCAGAGCCCCTTGGAGGAAGGCTGAGAAGTGGGGAGACATTGGCTTGGACCCTTCATACTGAAATGCCTGGAGCTTGCCTGTTCTCCCCAGAAGATTCCAAAAGGAGCAAGGCTGACCCTGTGCCAGGAGGGCAGTGGCATCCACAAGTTGGCCATCTCTGTGGGAGCAGTGAGCCCTGATGGCAGGAAAGGGGAGCTGTGAAAGGGGAGCTCCAGAACACAACAGGTCAGGAGAAGATCACCTCAGATGCCATATGTGACCTGCATGTGGGGGAAGACAAGAATGGTGTAGCACCATGAAGGCCAGCGCTCATGGTCATGTCATTCTCCTCGTCTGGCCAGGGCATGGGGCCTCTGGTGATAACACACTTGTCTACACTGGGTTACATTCACAAGGATAGCAGCACCCTGCTCTAGATACTGGTTACCTGATGCCCATGAGCTCTGCCTTAGGACTCAGTCGCCAGGTGCAGCAAAGGGAAACTAAAAGAACTAAAATTGGTCACTCACACCCGATATCAGGCATCTGCCTCAAGAATGCCTTCCCCAGGCAAAAACTGTGCTCATCATTGAGCACATAGACAGCTTGTACTGGTTGATGATTCCCAGGCGTAGTCACATGTCCTCGTTGTAACGAGGAAACTAGGCTCAGCCAGGGAGCCCCATGCCCCTGTCCTTGTCCCAGAGCAAGCCTGGAGGGCACTTCTCGATGGCAGGCTCCTGGGGGAGATGAGAGAATGGCATGGTCAAGGAGCTGATGAAGGTCCAGCCCTGGGGGCCTGAGAGCAGAGGCAGTAGGCATCCCGGAGCAGCTGGAGCACCTGTAGCCCTCTGAAGAAGACAAAAATAAACCACGCTCTTGTCCTGGAGACAGAATGGGGATTGCTCATCAGAAGAGTCAGCAGAGTCATTTCTAAGTAGGTTTCCTTGACTTGAGAGAGATGGATGCGCCCTCCTTAGCCTCCAGATGCCCTGGAGAATTCCCACCTTTAATCAATGTTCACAGGTCACTGTATCCCTGGGCCACTGCTCTGGGAATGGCCATGTAGAGCAGCCTTTCTTCAGGCCTCAAAGGAATGAAAAAGATATCATAATCATTTTTTATTCCCTTTTATTCTCTGTCCCCTTTCCTTGATCCCCATGTCCTTCTGTCAAAAGTCTGCCTTCATTTTACTCTTTAATTTATTCTTATTTTGGGTTTTTCTTATAAGAGAAATTATGAGGTATTTAACTTGCTGTGTCTGACTCATGTAACTTACCAATATGGTCTCAAGATCCATCCATTTTCTTGTAAATGACATGAATTTATTCTTCTTTATGGTTGAATGACATTCCATTATCCATATACACCACATTGTTTTATCCATTCATCGTTCATTGGCATCTAGGCTGTTTCCAGAGCTTCGCTATTGTGAATTATGCTGCTATAAACATGGGTATACATGGATCACTATAGTATGATGTCTGAAACTCTTTCCAAATATACCTAGGAGAGGTATATCTGAGTCAAACGGAATTTCTATTTTTAGTTTGTTGAGGAATATCCACAGTGATTTCCATAGTGATTATACTAGTTTCCATTCCCACCAACAATACAGAAGGGTTACATTTTCCCTACACCCTCACCAGCATTTGTTGTTTTTGTGTTCTAGATGAAAGCCATTCTTACTGGGGTAAGATGCAATCTCAGTGTGAAAAACAAAATTTTAAAAGCATCCAGGATAGTCTAAGGTTCACATAGGAAGGGCCAGTAGAATGAAGGCTGACTTTGTGGTAGCTGCCATGAATGTTGGCTGACAGGGGACTCGTCATCGGACAGGGTCCTAGGAGATTTCTGAACTCACCTCACCCTTCAAGTTAAGTGGCAGGTTCCCTGACTTCTGAAAAAGAATTTTCAGGGCTGGTCAATAAAAGGCATGAAGGGATTTGCAAGACAAATTTTAAAAGTATGCAGTCAAAGAAATAGAGTACAGGGCCGGTGAGATAGCTCAGCGGCGTAAGCGCTTGCCTGGCAAGCGCGAGGGCCCGAGTTCGACTCCCGGAACCCACATACGATAAAAGGGCCGGTGATATCACTCAGCGGCACAGGTGCCTGCTGACGCACGAGGTCCTGAGGTCGACCCCCGTTGCCCACAAAAAAAAAAAAAGGAAATGAATAGAGTACAGACCCTCAAGAGAGAAGTGAATTATGATCTGCAGCTGGGAATATTTATGGGGTTTGGGGATGTCTTCAAGATGAGTGACCTAGGATGGGTATTCCTAATGCGTGCCATGTTATCCACCTGGTGGGCTGTGTCAGAATGCAAATCATTTACATCTGTTTGAAGTTGAGATATGCTGCCACTAATATAGCTGCTTCCTTGAGGGTGGAGATCTATGGGAGAAAGCATAATTTGTAGGTGAAAAGCGCAGGTCCAGTGCCCAATTTACAGGCTTATTATTTTAAGATCCTGAGGATTTTTTTTTAGTAGTTTCCCAGAAGAGAAAATTTTATGTCCTGAAGCTGCAGTTTTTCTTAAAAGTACAATTTTAAAAATCGGATTTTTCTTCTTCTCTTTTTTACCAATCTGTTTCTTCTATCCTATCTCAACAACACTTGCTGTTTTTCATTTTCCGGATGAAAGCGATTCTTAATGGGGATAGATGGACTTTAAGTGTTGAAAGACACGATCTTCAAAGTATCTGGGATAGTCTAGGGTTCACATAGGAAGGGCATGAAGGGTAGACTGAAGGATGAATTTGCAGTAGCTGCCATGGAAGCCAGCTGACAGGGGACTGAGTGGGAGCTCACACTACTGCTGTCACAGTGCCCACAGATGACGCTAACCCACTGTAAATAGGCAGGTAGCAAGGGATAGAGGCTAGGATGCAGTCGGGCTGGTCAGCCTTACAAAGAAATCAGCATCCCGGGAGGCTAACTCAAGCCATATAGATAGCTAAGCTCAGAAATGTAAAAGCAAACAGGAAAAATGATAAAGAGTTCAGATAAGGATAGGCAGTTAGGATTCTAACCGCAGGAAATAAATTCTTAGGCAAAAAGGAATGCATTAACAATCCCTTCCTACATCAGGCCTGGGGGGATGGGTTTCCAGGAATTGAAAGATGCTGAGTAACTGTTTTTTCATTTGAATTGTGCATTAAAAAGCCTGGCTCTCAATTGCTTATTTTAAACCTACAGGACTATCTGTGATAAATAACCACTGGACACTGAGCACATTCATGTGTTCTGCTTATCCATAAAAGACCTAGACAAGAAGGCCACTCTGGCACCCTGTTTAGGGAACCCAACCCTGAGAGCTTTCTTTCTTCTTATACTTCCAATAAAAACTCCCCTTCGCTGTCTCCTTGTCCATGATTTCATTCTTGGACTTCATGAGACATCAGCCCAATTTGGATGGTAACACGAGGAGGGACACTGTTTCCATCAGTGACTTCACATGTCCCCAAGGTGGCCAGGTCATGCTGGTGGAAGGGAAAGATGCTCATGTGTGGAAATACAGGGTTCTCACCCCAGCTCCACTGGCCCAACCCAGGCCAGGCTGTATGAACTGTGAGGTGGGCCAGATCACAGCCATTCCATGTGCTAGGCAAAAAGAGGACTGGCTTGATGGACAGCTGGCACCATGTTCCACATCTGCATCTTCAAAATGCTAAAACAAAAGCATTTTCACAAAAATGAACCTTCTAGAACATTTTGGCATGTAGGCTCAGGCACTGAGTCTGGCCCAACCTTATCCTAGGGAGTTCCAGGGACTGAGCTTGAGCTGTGCTCTGCTGATTGTACTTGTTCTTCTATAGTGAGCCTGGGGGAGGACCCCACGTTAAGGACAGCTTGCCCTGGCCTCATCCTGAAACATCAAAGACCCATGCTCCCCGTGTCATGTGGGGAGCCACATACGCCAGGGATGGAAGACATAAGTGTGGGGGTGCCCAGAGTGCCCTCTACTCACCCTCTCTGCTCCCTCCAGGGTTGGTTATGTTATTGGAATCTCCTGGCTTTTTCTGATTCTCCTGGCTGGCTACGCCAAAATATTGGATAGCCTCCTTCTAAAACTGGCTCACCAAATAAACGTTACTGGGTTCTGGTTGCTCACCTCTCCTGGAGTTAGAGTCCAGTTCTTCTCATCTTGAACAAAGAACAAAATGAAATGAGCAAAACACAATGGCAAAGTTTATTCACAAAAGTAAAAGTGTAGAGTAAGAGAGAAACTGACTCTGTAGAGCCAGGTTGGGCTACGTGAAAAAGGAAAAAGCAAGATTAAAGAACACCCTGGAGAAAGCAGTGTGGACTACCATAAGGAAAGACATGATAGCAAGCTCTTCTTGGCGTCTCTATCCTTTTATACTGTCCCAATCTCAAGGAAACCAGTGAGAACTTCTACATATGGGTCCTGAGAGGAAGAGCTGGGATCTCATGCCTCAGGCTGACAATAGGTTCAGCCCATCCTATTGAAAATCTGCTCAAATTCTTGGGAGAAGTACATGTGCAGGGCTTTGGGAACTGTTCTGCACATGTGTTCCGGAATCTTGTAATTAACAGGTCGTGCTTACTTCCCCAGCCAGTTTTGCCACGCCCTAATCTCCTATGTCAGTTATGCCTTGCCTTCTAGCCCTGAACTAGTGAGAATATCCTTTCCTCCTCCTTCCTGGGTTGGAGGGTGACTGGAGGTGGTGACCAGGCCCCCAGGACAGTGGAGGGGCAGGCTTCTGGGAGGGCAGGGGGATTTTAGGAGCCCCACCCTCACCAATAGTGCCTCACAGACTGAGACAGTGTGAGAAGTGATTTCTAGTGTTCTGAGCCAGAGATCTGGGAAGCCACAGAGATCAGAGCAGTCTTGGGGGTGTTTTCCATGGCTCAGGTCTTAGCTGTGCCCTGCAGTTCCTTCTGGACAGAAAAGACCAGATCAAACTGACAAGAATCCCCAGCCTTCCTTTGGGTGGGCTGAGGAGGGACCTGGAAAACGGAGACATGGTCACAGGCTCAGAATTCTCCAGAACACACCAGGATCCACCAGGAGGGTGGGTGTGGAGGGTGCACAGGAAGGACCAGGCAGAAACTGTGTCCAGTGTGCCTGGGCTGATGCTGTCACCTCCCCAAGGATGAGCCATATCTTTGGCTTGCTTCACTCTGCCAAGGTCAGCTCTGACATCAAGAGTCACTGAACCACACAGGTGATGAGTCACACATCATGGCTCAGTGAAGAGGTCAAGGCAATAGGAAGCAAAGCACACAAGCTAGATCCCACACCCTCCAGTCCTCCTGAGGGCTCTGCTGCCCCAGGGGATGTGGGTAGGGAGTACAGCCCCAGGAGCCTGAGAGTGAAGTGGGAGCAGTCCCTTCCTGCAGGCTGACTGCAGCCACAGGAACACACCAAGCAGTCCAGCCCTTCTCCCCATGGCTGGAGTTCTGGGCAGGTTTATCCTGCTTAGGGTGCCCAGAAGACTCACTCCACAGGACATCCAGGAGCTGTAGAATTCTCTGCCCTGTCAGTGGTGGCCCCACAGAGCTGGGAGCGTCCTTTGATGGAAGGGATGAGGGGCAGTGCTCCACAAGGCCCAGCTGTTCTCCCTCTGAAAACCATCAGAATTAAAATGGAGCCACTTTCATCAAGGCCGAACTACAAAATACATAAATAAAACATAAGCTGGGATGTCAGAACTGACATAACTCATGTTGACTCTTGGTAACAAGAGCTGCTCCTGAGAGACTCTGCCAGAGCTATGACCTTGCACAAAGGCCACTCTGGACACTTCTGTGAAGACATCTGCCCATATACTCTCTGTTCAATCTTGGGCTAACACCGCCCTTGTTATTCATCATTGTGGTCAAGGATCATTGCTTCAAAATATCTTACACAATCCTCATTTTGCCCTTAAGAATAGATTGCACTTGTGTTTTCTTGTGTCAGTCGTGTCCCCCTCGCCACACTCTGCTATTTCTGAGTCCACTCAATGTTATTTAGTTCACTGGTGAGCCTGAAGCAAGGCCACCTGGGGAAGGAACCAGGAATCACCCTTCCTCTTCAATCTTCTCTCTGGCTGAGTCCCCCTGTTTTTGGTAGGTGCTCCCTCCTGGCTGTATATGGGACCTGTTTTACATAAAGCCACCCTAATTAAAGGACCTCTCTTCCCCCCTGGTACAATAAGAACCTTTCCTGGGCCGGTGAGATGGCTCAGTGGCGCAAGTGCCTGCCTGGCAAGCGTGAGGGCCCGAGTTCGACTCCCAGAACCCACATACGAAAAAAGGGCTGGTGATATCGCTCAGGGGCACGGGCGCCAGCTGGCACGCGAGGTCCTGAGGTCGACCCCCAGTACCCACAAAAAAAAAAAAGAACCTTTCCCACAAACCCTGTCTGGTAGAAGGGAAGTATCCTGCTTTGAATTCTCTGATTTCTACATAGTTTATGTTCTGCCTGTGAGGATGTCTTGTCTTTTCTGGTTCATTCTTACTTGGTTTTGTGCACCACTGTGGTATTATGCTTTATCTGCACATCTCATTAAAAAATTTTGTTGGCACTCTTATTTTAGTTCCATTTTGGTTTGGTGACATGTGTTTGCAAATGTCTTTTTGTTTTTTATTTTGAGCCAGAGACCCTCTAAATTGCCTATGTTGGGTCTTCTTGCTTTATATCCTTTTCTCCTTGTTTCTAAACTTCCTCCAGGATCAAAAAGGAATATTCTGAATGGTGGGCATGGGAGAGTTCATTACAAGCCATTAGAATCCTCACGACTGCTACTGCGATAAAGCTTTCAGGACAAAATGAGTTGGCCCGGGGCAGGATGGATCGGACTAGGGCCCCTACCAGACTTAAGGAAATCTCCATCCAATAGGGAATACAGTTGTCTTTATTCCTAAATAATTGAGGAATAAAATGTGATCTAAACTTTTACAACATGCAAAGAGGATCCCTAACTGGGGACGCTGCCCTCTCTGTCCTGGTCCCTTCTCATGTAAGGACAACCCTGAACAGCAGTTAAGCATCTCATGGGACATTGGTGGGTAGAGGCTTGCTGTCCCTATGTTTTTCCTCTGCTCTGAATTTGCTGATTTTTCTTTTTTTGCTTATATTAAGATTAAAAGAAGAAGAAGAAGAAGAGAAGTCCACTCAAGAGTTGTTCTTATGGCATTCCATCAGAGATGGAAAAAGGAGCTTTCACATGATGGGTTGGCAAATTACAAGCCCTCCAGGAAACCCAAACTTCTGCTGGGATCACAGGTCAATGGCACCACATACAATTTTTTCTTTTTGTGATACTATGTTTTGAACTCAGGGACTTCATGCTGGGCCATTTGCTGGGGACTTTTTTGTTTTTTATTTTGAGACAGAGACTCTCTAAATCGCCCAGGTTGGGCTAAAACCTGAGGTGCTCTTGCCTTAGCCCTGTGTCTTGGTCAAAACCTTGTGCTCACAGCTACAACAAAAAATATCTCTGTTCAATATGAAAATGTTTTTGTTTACCACATGGACTAGAAAAGGCAACAAACAAATAACCCACACTGCAAATAACCTTTAAAAAACATTTCTGAAAAGGTTTCCAAACGTGAGTTGACTAGGATAGTAAAGCAGACCAAGCACAAAAGAAAGACAATTTTCTTATTAAACTCAAAGTCAATAGGAAGTTATTTTTTTCAGCCAGTCCTAGCTAAAACTCAGAAGAAGAGAAGGAAGATGGGTAGAAAATATAGAGGCTTTTACAGCCAGGTTGGTATGACATTTACTTTGCCAAAAAATTTGGTCCATAGCTGCTGTAGTATAGATCTGGAATGCCCCCCAGAAGCCCACACTGAAGGCTTGCTTCCCACCTTGGCACAGCTGCGGGATGGTGGAACACTTAGGAGGTGAGGACTCCTAAATTAGGTCACTAGGGGTATAGCCTTGAAGGGTGTGGGACCTCAGCCTCTTCCTGTTATTATAGGAGTCCTAGTCTGAGGTCTGTCTTAGGAATTGGGGAAATCTCAATAGTGCAGGTTCTGCTACCTGCTGCCTTGAGAGTCCAATCAGAGACATAAGTAGTGATAGAGCTAGAAAGGAATTAAGCTGCCCAGATGTATGGCCTACTGACTTGCAGCCTGGAGCACAGCTGGATGGCCTCTGCTGAGTGGAGTGGCCTGGCAAGGCTCTAAGAGACACCCAAGCAATCTTGGACAGTGATAAGAATCTCACCACCCATGCCAAGAGAACTGTCCCTCCAAATCCTCCCAGACCCATCAGATTTATGTGACCCCTGTATGGCCCTCAGACACTGACAGGTGTTCCCTTCTCTCACTTCTTCTGCTACACCAGCCTTGCCATACCTGCCTGGCTCCCCAGAGCACTCCCACTCCCATGCAACTCACAGAAACTGATGTGCACCCACAACTACAGCCATATATGCCATACTCATGGCCACTAGACTACCTGCTCCACCTGAGACAGCTGCATTTCAGCTGGAAAATCCATCCCATAAAACATAGCCTGGCCACAGAGACACTCATATCATTGCCACAATTGATTACAGATGAAGAACCACACAACTGTGCCTACTGGTACCAAAGCCACCACAGCCTACCCAACTGACATCCTGGGACACATGTCCAGGAGAAAGTCTTCTACTATAAAAGCCACGCTGCAAAATGGGGAGGGACAACAGATCCACCAGTAGTGTAAGTTTCAACACTGTATGCAAAAAGCATGAAAAAGCAATGTGACAGGATGTTTCCAAAGAAATGCAGTGACTCTGCAACAATAAATCTCAACAAACAGGAAATCAATGAATTCCCTGAAAAAGAATTCAATGTAATGATTATAAGGAAAGTCAGTAAGATACAAGAAAATACAGACAGTTCAATGAAATCAGGAAAACAATGTATGTCCTGGATGAGGAATTCAGCACAGAAACAAAGATCATAAAAAGGAACCAAACAGAAATCTTGGTGCTGGTGAACTCCATAAATGAGACACATATGACAGTTGAGAGCCTCCACAACAGATTAGATCAAAACAGAAGAATTTCTGAAGTTGGAGACAGCTCTCTTGAAATAACCCAGTGAAACAAAAGAAAAAAAAACTTTAATTAAGAAGAAGGAAGAAAGCATGAGATGTATGAAACACCATTAAGCAAATATTGGCACTATGAATTTTGCAAAGGGAAAGGACATAGAAAACATATTTAGTGAAATGAAAGCTGAAAAGCTTCTTTATCTTCAGAAAGATATGGACAGCAGGGCCGGTGAGATGGCTCAGCGGCTTAAGCGCCTGCCTGGCAAGCGCGAGGGCCCAAGTTCAACTCCCGGATCCCGCATACGAAAAAGGGGCCGGTGATATCGCTCAGCGGCACGGGCGCCTGCTGGCGCACGAGGTCCTGAGGTCGACCCCCTGGTACCCACAAAAAAAAAAAAAAAAAAAAAAAAAGATATGGACAGCAAGGTCCAGGAAGCTTAAAGAACCAGAAATAATTTCAATCAAAAGAAAGTCCTTCCTGATGCATATTGTAGTGAAAGTGTCAAAAGCCCAAGACAAAAGACAAATTCTAAAAACAAGAGAAAAATATCAAATCATATATAAGGACCCCAATTAGGTTAATAGCAGTCCTTCCAGCAGAAACTAATAGGCCAGGAGAGAATGAAATGATATATTCAAATCCCTGGAAGGAAAAAAAAAAAGCTGCCTGGCAAGGGTACAATACCCAGCAAGGCAATCTTTCATAAATAAAGGAGAAATAAAATATTTCCCAGACAGACACAAATTAAGAGGATTTATCACCACCAGACTGGCCTTGTAAGAAATCCTTAAAGGGAGTCGTGTAGCTCAAGTTGAAAAGATGATAAGAACCTTGATGAAAACATGCACAAGAGATACAAGAGAAAAGAATCAAACCGTGTCTTACAGAAAACCTTCAAACCACGAAGATGAGCAAGAGTGGAAGAAAGCAAAAAATGATACACAAAACATGAACAAAATTAGCAGTCACTTATCTACAATAACAACCCTCAAAACTAAAAAACTGAGAGCCTTTATAATTTCTGATTGCTCAGATAAGAGAAAATAACATTTTGCTTTCTGAGTCTGGCTTATTTTGCTTAACAGGCTGGTGTGCAATTGCACCCATTTTCCTTCGAATGAAATAATTTTGTTTTTCTTTATGACTAAATAACAATCCATTGTATATATATACCACATTTTCTTAAACCATTCATATGTTGATGGGCATCTAGAGGAGAAGGATAATGAGGACAAAAATAATCAAAATATGTTATATGCAGGTACTAAATTAACAGTGTGAATCTCATTACCTTGTATTACTAATATGCACTAGAAAATAAAAGGAACAGCATTGAAGGGAATTTTGCCAAATACAAATGAGTACATATGGTACAATTTCATTTATGTAAAATTCAAAAGAGAAAAGAAAATGAATTTATGGAGCTGGAATTCATAATAGTGGTTATGTTTGTTGGAGGGAGTGGAGAAGCTAGGGAAAAAGCAAAAGGCACAGCTGTGGGCTAGTGATGTCTGTTTCCAAATCAAATGCTGATTTCACGGGCATGTTCACCTTGAGAGGTTCACCGAGCTGCACTTTTATGAGTTTGCACTTTTTCTTTGTTTTTGTTTTTTTTGTGTGTGTGAGTACCAGGAGTCGACCTCAGGACCTCCCGCTTGCTAGGCAGGCGCTTATGCTGCAGAGCTATCTCAATGGCCCTGCATTTTTATGTATGTATCTCACAATTAAAATTTCCACTTGCCAGCCATTTATGCCACACCCAAATCTCCTGCCTTACCAGGGCTGTGAGGTTGCTCTGGCCTCAGAGGACCTTAGGCACGTTGTAGAACCCCTCGGCCTCAGTTGCTAACCCTGAAAATGCAGACAGTGAGACCAGTGCCCATTTCCTGGAATTGCCATAGGCTCCCAGGAGATGAGGTGGATCAGCCTCCAAGGGTCACGACTGCCCATGGCTCCTAAAGAGAGGGGGCCCCTGACTGCATCGCCCTCAGGGAAAGAGGGGAGCCCCTGACAATACTCCCAGTCAGGCTTTGTTTCCTCCTCATTGTCTGCTTGATGCCTCTGAACCACATACAACTTGCTTCAGGATGAGCCAGGTGGTTGTGAGCACTCAGCACAAGGCGGGCCTGGGGACAAGGAGGAATCAAGCAAACTGCAGCAGCAAACCCGCAGACAGAGTCCCTTGTCACAAAGCAGAAACTTCCATGGGAGGCAGTATGAGGAAATGAAAGCCTGAGCTGTTACTGAAGATTTTCTGGAGGCTCCATGGCAGGGCAGCCGCCCCACCTGTGTGAGTTCCACCAGGCTCGTGAAGCGAAGAAGAGAGCAAAATCCTGTCCTGCCTCAGGCATGGGGAAGAGAAAGCAACCATTCTGAAAGTCTCCAGAGCATGCTGTTCTTCCTCACAGGCCTGCCTTCAGGAGAATCTACTATTTTCCCAGAGCCTGAATTGTGGGGCTTTTTCACAGTGAAAGCTGCCCCGGGGGAAGGGCAATAGCCACTTCTAGTCATTTCCAGCCCTTTTTAGTCATTTTGTCCCAAGTAAGTGTGGGAGGGGGGAAATGAAGAAGATCTGAGGTGTTCACAGTTGTGGCCATTGGCTCACTGAAAGAACGAGGCCTAATCATAGGTCTACGGAATTCTTCCCCCTTCCCACACTTTACCACCACATAGCTAAAAGCCTACTTATAGCACTTCCTTTTAGGCAGGACGCCATGTCTGCCTTTGAACAAGAAATGACAAGGTGCTTGGTGTGGTGGCAAATGCCTGTAATACCAGCAGTCTGGGAGGCTAAGGCAGGAGAGTCTCAAGTTTGAGCCCAGCCTGGACACTTAATAACTTAGTGATACCCCATCTCCAAATAAAACATAAAGAAGAGTTAGAGATGTAGCATGGAGCAAAGCAAGCAAGCAAACAAACAAACAAATGTTACAAGCACACTAAAAGGCAAAAAATAGTTCGAAGAGATAGAGGAGACACCAGAACCAAAATCAAATATAGTGGGAAGATGCAATTAGCCGCTGATAACTTGAAATAGCTATTATTTGTATGTTAAGGGCTGTAGAAGGAAATATAGGTAACATAAAAGCACATGTAGGTAATGTAAACTGAGAGGTGGACGTTGTAAGAACAAGTGAGAAAGAAATGATAGAGATCAAAACCACTGTAAGAAGAATGGAGAATGCCTTTGCTGGACTCTGTTAGACTGGACATGGTTGAGGAAAGAATGTTGAAGTTTGAAGATATATCAGTAGAATGTTCAAAATCTAAATAGCAAAGAGAAGAAACTGGAAGAGAATATCTAAGAATTGTGAATGAATGACATTGGTGTGACATACACGTAATGAGGACATCAGAAGGAAATGAAAGGACAGAAGAACTAGAGGAAAAATATCTTGCCTACTGAGGAACAAAGGTAAAGATTATAGCTGACTTCTAATAAATCATGCAGTCAAGTTGAGGATTATAGTAAAACATTTAAAATGTTCAAAGAAAATCACTCCACTGTATTCTGTGAAATTACCCTTTAAACTGGAGGAAGAAAGAAAATCTTTCTCAGATAACCAACAATGCAGGGAATTTGTTGGCCATTGATTTGCCTTGCCAGAAATGTTAAAAGAAGTTTTCATAGAGAACAGAGATGGAATAGGTTAGAAACTCTAGTCTTCTTAAAGAAAGGAAGATCACAGAGAAAGTAAATGAAGAGGAAAATGCTTAATTTTTTCTATTATTCAGTGTTCTAATAATTTGTTCAAAGGAGTAAGAGCAGTAATGTGTTTGAAGAGTATATGTTTTCCAAAGTAAAATGAATACAGAAATGATGCAAAAGATCAGAGGGAGGGGTTAGAAGAAAGATTTTAGGATAAGGTACTTGCACTACCCATGAAGTGATATAGTATTATCGAAAGAGTACTTGGACTAGTTGTAATGTACAGTTTGACCTCCAGGAAAACTATTAAAAAGGGTAATTGGTTAAAAAGCATAACTAATATGTTAAGAAAAGTGAGAACATAAAATTATATAAAGTACCCAATTAAGACCACAACATGCAAAAAAGTAAAAACAGGGAGGAAGAAAAAAATGAGAACAAAAGAGAAGGGCAAGGAGTTGAAAATAGTAGTGAATATGGTAGATGTTAGTTCAATCTGTACCAATAATACCTTTAACATCAATGGTCTAAATATACCAGTTGAAAGTGATTTTTCAGCATGGATCAGAAAACAAGACCCATAGCTGTGTTGTCTGTAAGAAGCCCACTTTAACTGGAAAGACACACACAGGTTAAAAGCAGAAGGGTGGGAAAGATATACCATGCTAACACTGATAACAAGAAAGCTAGAATAGGTATATTAATTTCAATATAACAGTTTTCAGATCAAGGAAATTTATGAGGAATAAAGAAGGGCATTACATGACAATGCAAAGACCAGTTCTCCAAAAAGACATTAAAATGTGTCTGCACCTGGCCACAGCGTAACAAAATAAATGACGTAGAAATGATAAATTTCAAAGGACAAAAGGATGAATTTATCATCACAGTTGTAGATTTTAACACCTTCCTATCAGAAATGGACAGACTCAGGAGGCAGCAAACCAGTAAAGACATAGTCAAATTCAATAGCACCATCAATAAATTTGATAAAACTTTAATCTACATATTATTTCATCAAAGGACAGCACAATACATGTTCTTCCCAGGAACATTCATCAAGTAGATCTCATGCTGAGCCATAAGATACACCTTATCAAACTTGGAAGAATACAAATGATATAAAGTATGCTGTCGGGCAACAATGGAATTAAACTAGAACTCAACAGACAGGTGGAAATTCCAAAAATACTTGGTTGGTTAGTCAGCTTCCCATCACTATAAGGAATATCTGTGATGAATCAACTTAAAGAGAAAGTTTTCTTGGCTCCCAGCATTAGAGTTTCCAGTCCATGACTGGTTGATCCTTTTGCTTTTAATCTTATGGTGAGGCACCGCATCATGGTGGGGAGGACACGGTGGAGCAAAATCACTCACATCATGTCTGGGAGGCAAAAAGAGAAAGAGAGAGAGACAAGGGTCCCCAAATCCTCTTTAAAGGCATGCTCCCAATGCCCTAAAATCTCCTACAGGGCCCACCTTTTATAGGTTCCACCACCTCTCAATAGCACTAAACTGGAGACAAAGACACACGGGCCATTGGGGACATTCCAGACCCTGACCACATATGTTAAAGACCAAACTTCTAAATAATGCATTAATCAAAGAAGAAATCCCAAGAGAAATTTTAAAATAGCTGGAACTACACGAAAATTAATAAAACTTATCAAAAAATTCAAGAGAGAGCACAAGTAGTGCATTGAAGGAAAATTATAGCACAGATAGATGTGTTAGGAATGAAGAAATACCGAAAACCAATAACTTAAGTTTCTTCCTTAGCAAATAGAAAAAAGAACAGCAAATTAACACCAAAGTAACCAGAAGAAAAATAATGAAGTGACAGCAAAACTCAGTGAAACTGAAAATAAGAGAATCCCAAAGCTGCTATTTCTTTAAAAGGATCAACATAATCAGTAAGCTTCTACTGAAGCTTTCTAAGAGCAAAGAGAGAAGACACAAATTATTCACATCATATCTCATAGACATTAAAAGTACAATAAAGGAATACTATGAGTAACTCCATGTCCACAGATTTGTTATTCTGGGTGAAATGGACTAATTCTTTGAAAGTCTAAATTTGCCCATTTTCATAGGAGGACATAAATTATTCAAATACACTTATATCTATCAAAGAAATTGAGCTATTAATCTTCCAACACAAAAATCACCAGGTCCATGTGAACCCACAGGTTAATTCTTCCAAACATCTAAACAACCCTACCAATATTCTGTAATCCCTTCCAGAAAAGAAAAACACAGAAAATACTTCCTAACTTATTCTACGGAGTCAGCATCACTCAAATGCCAAAACCAAAAACAGAAATTGCTAGGAAAGAAAACTACAGAACAGTTTCTCTTATGAACATAGATGAAAACATGCTAAATTAAGTGTTAACAAATTAAACTGAACAAGGTATAAACAGAATTGTACATCACAACCAATTGAGATTTATTGCAGTTTATGAAAGGTGGGTTTGATATTGGAAAATCAATTAATACCATTCATTTCATCAACAGCCAAAGAAGAAAAAAATCTAATATCATATCAATACATGCAGGGCCAGTGAGATAGCTCAGTGGCATAAGCACCTGCCCGGCAAGCACGAGGTCCTGAGTTTGACTCCCGGAACCCACATAAAGGAAAAAAAAAGGGCCAGTGATATCGCTCAGCAGCACAAGCACCTGCTGGCAAGCATGAGGTCCTGAGGTCGACTCCCGGTGCCCACATTAAAAAAAAAAAAATGCAAAACAATAATTGACAAAATCCAACACCTACTCATGATAAAAAGTTGCAGCAAGCTAAAAATACAGTGAGGGTTTCCTTAACTTAATAAAGAACATCTACAAAAGTCCACAGCTGACACTCAATGGTGGAATTAGAATGTTTGCTGCTAAGGTCAGGGACTAAGCAAGGAAGGACTCTCCCACCACTACTTATCAACGTCATGCTAGAAATCATGACAAATACAACAAAAAAAGAAAATGCAGTGAAAGGTTATAGATTTGGGGAAAGAAATAAAACTTTGTTCATAGGAGACATAAAATTTTTTAAAGATCTGAAAGAATAAAATAAAATACTCCTGACACTAGAAAGCAATTATACCAAAGTGCAGGACTCAAGGTTAACATACAGAAGCAAATCACTTGTCTGTGTATCAGCAATGAACAAGTTGAACTGGACATGATAATACATACATGGATAGCCACAAAAACTAAATGCCAAGGTATATATAAAACATATGTGTGTTGAATCCATAAAAAGAATACTATAAGTCTCGAATGAAAGAAATCAAAGAAGAACTGAGTAAATGGAGAGATTATCTATGTTTCTAGTTAGAAAGAGTCAATATTGTCACAATACAGTTTTCCCCAACTTGATTTATAGATTCAAAGCAATTCCAATCAAAATGTCAGGAAGTGATATTATGGGCATCAGCATTCTGATCGCAATGTTTACAAGGAGTGGTCAAAAAAAAAAAATCCAGAATCACTGACACAGTATTGAAAGAGAAAATGCCAGAGAAACAACATCACCTACCGTCAAGATTTGCTATTAAGTTATAATAATAGAGACAGTACAGTACTTGTGAAAGAACAGACTAATAGATTGCTGGAATGGAACAGAGGACTCTCACATAGCCTCATGCAAATATGTTAACTGGCATGGAGAAAGGAGCAGAGGCAGCTCAAAGGAGAGAAGTCTTTCCAACAAATGGTGCTGGAACCACTGGACATCCTCATGCACAAACAAAAAACAATAAACAGAACGACCTTACATCCTTCAGAACAATTAATTCAAGCTGGGTTGTAGCTCTAAATATAAAATTCAACACCATAAAATAGAGGACTTCAGAGGAGAGACTCTGGAACTCTTTGGGTCGAGTTATAAATATTTTGGTGTAACAACAAAAGCATAAACCATGAAAGAAAGAATTGATGACCATAAGTTCATGAAAATTAGAAACTTCTGCACTGCAAAAGACACCATCAACAGAATGAATGAGAATACACTCCAGAAATGGGAGAAACTGTTTGCAAAGGACATGTGAGATGAACAACTGCTAAACAAAATATACAAAAAACTCTTTAACTTAACAAGAAGAAAAGGAACACCTGATTACAAATGGCAAAAGATCTGAACAGATCTCTCACTGAAGGTGATACATAGGTGGAAAATAAACTATGAAACAATGTTCAACACCATATGTTATGGTGAATTGCAAATGAAAACAATAATCACATAATATTACACAGCTATCAGAATGGCAAAAATCTTATATTTGACACCACCATATATTGGCAAAGCTGTGCAGCTCAGAATCTCCCTTCATTGCTGGTGGGACTGCAAACTGGTAGAGCCACTTTGGAAGGCAAAAGCAAACACACACTTATTATACAACCCAGGAATTGTGTCCCTTGGTATGTGTGCATGTGAGTTGAATACTAATACCCACCCAAAGCCTGGTAGCAGCTTTGTTCATAATTGCTCACATTGGAAGAAATCATGGTGTACTTCAGTGGGCGAGTAGATAAACAGTGTGGCATATGCAGAGAAGGGAAAAGGAAATGAAATGTCAGATCATGAAATGATATGGAAGGATCTTGAATCTGAATTATTAAGCAAACGAAAACAATCTGAAAGGGCTACAAAGTGTATGAATCCAACTCTGTGACATTCTGCAAACTGTAAGTGAGGGGAGAGTAAAGAATCAGTGGTTGCCAGGAATTCATGGAGGAGAAGGATGAAGAGGCAGAGTAAGGAGGATGTTTAAGGCAATGAAACCCTTCTGTATGACACTCTAAAGGCGGGGACTGACCATTCTACTTTAGTGAAGCCCCCAGAATGTGCAACACCAAGACAAAATCCTGTGCAAACTGACAATGTTGTCTGACAATTATGTGTCAGTGTGGGTTCACCAGTCGAAGCAAATGTGCAAATGTGGTGCAGAATATGGATAGCGGGGCTTGTGTGTGGGAGGGAGGGGCATGTGGCAGTTCTCTGTTCTTTCTTTTAAAGTCTCTACTGGAGTAAAACCTTTCTCAGAATAAGTTCTGAAAGCGAATTCTCCGTTTATAGGCTCTCTGAGTATTGTCCTTGCAACTCAAACTTCTTCACATGGAACCGTGGGACTATAAACCCCAAGGAACAGAGCTCCTGTGTATTTTTCCCAGAGACATTGCCAACACCATGAATGAATGCAGATTCATTCATAGATTGAGATTCTGAGCAATTAATTTCTCACTCTTACATTGGGAATTCTTGTGAATGGATTATCATTGTGGCCAAGAAAGCGGGCACTCAGAATTCTAGAAGCCCTGTGAGATATGTGAAGAAGGGAACAGAAAAATAAGAGTGCTGTACTGAAACGAAGACTTATCAGAGCAGAGTGGACTCCTGTACAGTGCCAGGCCAGCAGGTTCCCGAAAAACATCGCTGCCAGAAGCAGGAAAACTAATGAGGTTCAACAGCCAGTGTAGGAGAATGGACTGTGGAAATTTCACTAGAATGACATCCAATTTCCCTTTGTCTTATAATTAGATAACTTAAGCCTGTCAAGGAAGAATTATTATGCTTTAGTACATTTTGAAGTTCTCAGATTCATTTTTATTAAAAGCATTTGAAAAACATGATGAAGTCTATAAAAAGAATCCAAGGTCTCCTTTAATCTATTCCAAAGATAGAGGCTGGACCCACCTTGTGCCTCCACACATAAGGAAGAGGGAAAGGCCTCTGCACAGCCCCTGGCCCCTTTGGACGTCACCCAAGACCCCGCTCCTGGCCTCAGCTCCTGTCCACCAGCAGCCTTGCAGAGATGGGACTGCCCACAGTAGTGCCCTGGATGTCTCAGAAAGGTCCAGGGACAATTCTTCCCATGACGTGATCAGTAGCCAGTGCAGGCCCCCAGGAGAAATATAAAGCTCTGGCTTCAGCAGGTTGGAGGAAGCATGAGAATGGCACTCAGGGTGAAGGCAGACATGTGGCTGGCAGGGTCCTGGCTGTGCCTGAAAGGGGCCAGGGCACTGGGCACCAGAGCAGTTATGGGTCCCAAGGACACGGTGCTGCCCTTTGAAGCCATACCCCAGTACCCGGGCAACAAGTGGCTGAGGATATTGCAGATCTGGAAGGATCAGGGCGCTGAGGACATTCACCTGGATATGCATCGGACCTTCCAGGAGCTGGGGCCCATTTTTAGGTAACCTCCTCTCTAGCCCCCTCCCGAGGATGCCCATAGCCTCCTGTCCTGCCAGAGGCCAGACCCTTGCCAAACCCTTTCCAGCATCACCCCAAGGTATCAGCATCGCCCCATGGGGCCTGGTTCTCTGTCCAATGGGAGGCAAGGCAGGAACATTGTGGGCTGCTGGCCTGAGTGTTTGCCTTGGAAACCATGGCTCTTCATGAGGACAGAGCAAAGCAGGGCTCACTGTGGAGAGGACAGAATGCAGAAGCACTGAAGTGGGTGGCAGTCAGGGGCACAGCAGGAGGTATTTCCTGGGGAACAAAAGCAAGTCCAGGAGAAGGGAGAGGTTTGACAGGACTCAGTCTGCACTGGACGTGCAGCAGGTCCACAGGAACGACAGGATGTGGCCCAACTGATTATTGTGCATTGTCCCACAGGTATGACATGGGAAGGAGACAGATAGTCTGTGTGATGCTGCCAGAGGCTGCTGAGCAACTGCACCGGGCAGAGAGCCTGCATCCCTGCCGCATGCAACTGGAGCCCTGGATGGCCTACAGAGAGCACCGAGGGCAGAAGCCTGGCGTGTTCTTGCTGTAAGGAGCCAGTGGGGATAAAGAGGGAGGTGGAATTGGCAGCTCAGACAGAGAGAAGAGGCAGGAAGTAGCAGACCCCAAGGCAAACAGGTCCCGGGGCCATGTAGGGGTTGGTGGAGACAGGGTGACTGCCCAGCAGAGATGGGTGCCATCCTGTAGACTTCCTGTGGGTGGAGGAGCAAGCAGTGAAGTGGTAGATAAATGTACCTTCCTGGGGCAAGGAGGGACACTGACAACATCATGAGGTGGCACCCACTCCTTACAGCCTTGGTGATATTTTCTCTTGCAAGTGGGTGGCTCCCATTAATGTGGCTCAGAGAAATGGCCCTGAGAAAGGGAGGTATTGGACTAGGGCCACAGCCAGCATATTCCAGAGCTCGATGTTCACCAGGCTGCAGCCTCCCTCCCACTGGTGCCCTCCAAGAGATAAGGCACCATTTACTCTGTAGAAGAGAGTCCTGGGGATAAAGGTAATGGGGATGCAGGCAGTAAATGGCCCTTTGTGCTCAGAAGCAAAACTCTAAGTGGACTAGTGGCACTGGGACCTGGATCCTTCCTGTGGAAAGAGGGGACACTTGGGTAGGTAAGCAGGGAGAAGGTGGTGCTTGGGGCAGAGCAGCGGGAAAGAGGTTGTCATTAGGGCATAGGAGGGTTAAAAGAGAGAAGTCAGTCTATGGGAAGTCACACCACTCTGTCAGGGAATGAATTTTCCTGGGATAGCAGGATTTAAGGCAATAGGTCTCTTGAGCACAGCCTTAAGACGAGATGCAGCTGGCAGGGATGGAAGACCAAAGGGCAGGCCAGGGAGAATGGTGGGCATGTGAATGTGAAGGAATCAGTGAGTATGTGTGCCTGCATGTGTGTGTGTATGTGTGTGCACATGTGTTGCATCTGAGTCCACACACACTTTGTATTTTCATTTGTCTGAGTATTGTGTGTGTCTTCATAAGTGTGTACCATGTGCATATGTGTATATAGAACATGCGTACACATGTTCCGCATGGACACAGATGTGCCTATGTACCTGTGGGTGTGATCATTGTGAATAGTTTCAGGCACCATCTATAGAAGCAGGCAGGTGTGTTTGCATGAGTGTGGCTCAGAGTGCAAATTCCTGGCCACCATTGCCTGGAAAACCTCTGCCAGGCCCTCATGTTCTCTAGCCAGCTGCTTGAGGATATCTTTGCTTGAGGATATTGTGGAAGTTTTGAGAGGTTTTGAGAGCTGAGATTTTGATCCTGCCCTACACAAGATGAGGACATTCTTGGGGACAGGAAGATGCTACCAATTTGGAGGCAGCATGCTCCACAGGGAAGAACAAGGAGGTGGTAGGTCAGCCAAACTTCCCCTTGGGGCATGGTGTGGGCCAGGTGAGTAAAGCTTAACAGAGGGTCAAGGCTTTATCTTTGAGATAAAGCCTCCCTCCCTGGGCAGGGTTGGCAAAAAACATTTGTGTGGAGGGCATGGGGCCTGCAAATTCACAGGAATGAGAACACTCAATTGTCATAACATTTTCAAGTAGAATCTGGTGTCTCATTCCCATTTAGACTTCAGTGGCCATCATCCCAGCACATGAAAGCCACTCTGAGAGAAAGGGGTGCAGTAGGTCCTGCAGCAGCCTGCCTCCATGGACACATTCATCTCCCAGTGACACCTACTTCCTTTTAGGGACCAGGAAGATGGGGCTAGGTTTGACTCCGGCTCTGCTCTACCCTGCAGGAATGGGCCTGAATGGCGCTACAACCGACTGCAGCTGAACCCAAATGTGCTGTCCCCAAAGGCAGTGCAAAAGTTCCTCCCAATGGTGGACATAGTGGCAAGAGAATTCTCAGAGGCCCTGAAGAAGAAGGTGCTACAGAGTGCCCAGGGGAGCCTGACCCTGGACATCCAGCCCAGCATCTTTAAGTATACCATAGAAGGTGGGTTCCAGATTGGTCCCAATCCCAGGGCATGTGGAAGCGGCAAGCAATGGGGCAGAGAGGGCTGGGACTGTGTCCGGAGGTCAGGACTTTCTTTAGCCAGCAATGGCATTCTCTCTTCAGCCGGCAACTTCGCACTTTTTGGAGAGCAGCTGGGCCTCTTTGGCCATAACCCAAACTCTGATAGCCTGAACTTCGCCCATGCCTTGGATGTCATGCTCAAATCTACCGGACAGCTCATGTTTCTGCCCAGGAGACTGTCCCACTGGATGAGCAGCCAGGTGTGGAAGGAGCACTTTGAGGCCTGGGACTACATCTTTAACTATGGTGAGGCTCAGGGGCAGGAGAGTCACTTACTTTCCCATGCATCACCTGCCCCATCCCAAGCTACAAAGAGGCCACATAACAGAGTAATGGCATCCTATGGTCTTGCCAAGATGTTAGCAGAAGACTGGGGCTGGCCTAGCCTGGAGATAATGTTGGAAGCAAAGAGATTTGGAGGTGTTGTGGGCAGGTGGAGAGGAACAGAAGAAGGAAGAGGTGCTCCCACCTCTGGGATCTGAACATCTCTTCTTCCTCTCCTGCAGCTGACAGTTGGATCCAGAGGACTTATAAGAAGCTTGCTCACAGTTACCCTCAGTACTACACAGGCATCATGGCAGATCTGCTGTTGCAGGGGGCCATGTCAGTAAATGCCATCAAGGCCAACAGTATTGAACTCACAGCAGGGAGTGTGGACACGGTCAGCCCAACACCTGCCCATCCATGTGAATGAAGCCCACCATGAGTCCCAGTGATTCTCCTGTGCATGGTCTTCTAGGATCAGGGATCCCAAGCCTGGGCCTTCATACCAAGAGTAGAGGAAGCCAGCCATGGTGCATGAGTTCAGAGTGGCCTCCTTTGACCTCTCTGCAGGGAGTGGAACATACACAGAAGTCCTAGGGCATCAAGGAGGCCCTTAGGAGGCCATTTCTGTGGCTTATGCCAGGAAATGAACCACTTTGGAGATACTGAGGCTCTGATCTCAGATGAGCACAGGGAGATGCATTTGATAGCACCAGAAATGACAAGGAGGGAGAAATGTTTGGTATCTGGGGTTGGAGAGTGGCAGAGCTGTTTCAGATTAATACATTGACGCCTTTGGACAATCAGGCTAGAAAAGAATTGGAAGCTGATGGATGTGAGCTCGAGACCCCACTGAATGCTAAAGGCTACCTCCTGAGGCCCCGTGCAGGATGTGGGTAGCAGAACCTATAGTGACATAGCAGGAGTACTGGGCTGGGATGTAGAAGCCTTTCTCTGAGGAATCAAAGAATGGGTCCAGGTGGGCATCAGGGTCCTGAAGCCTGGAGTGCCAGGCCTGTCCTTCTGGGCATGCTTGTGGGAGGGCTGCCCTGGATGGAGGGGCATGGTGGTGCGAGGTCTGAGCCTTGCCCCCTGGCTCCTGCAGACGGCCTTCCCCTTGATGATGACACTCTTTGAGTTGGCCAGGAACTCCACCATGCAGCAGGCTCTACACCAGGAAAGCGTCGCTGCTGAGCCCAGCATCTCTGGGGATCCCCAGAAGGCCACAACGGAATTGCCCCTGCTGCGCGCAGCCCTCAAGGAGACCCTGAGGTAGATGCCACCTCAACCATCCCTAGTCCCTTTCCCCTCTGATAATGGGGCTAGAGGACAGAGAAGGAGATATGAGCAGCCTTTCCTGGGAACTCACTCTCCCTGAGCTCCTCTTTGCTCCCTCATGGCGGGGTGCAGCCCTCTTCCTCTGGGATCCCACTTCAAACTCCTCCTTGTCCTCCTTGTCCTCCTTGCTCTGCACTGCCCATGTGGAGGGTGATCTGGCTGAGCTCAGCAGCTATATAGAAGCCCACTGTCAAGATGAGGGCTGAGTTCCCACTGGGGATCCTGTGTAAGAAGGCTGCAGAGGAGATTGGAGGAGACTTGTCACAGCTGGGGCATCTCTTCTGGTCTCTCATCCCCAGGCTGTACCCTGTTGGTCTTTTTGTGGAGAGAATATTGAGCTCAGACTTGGTGCTTCAGAACTACCACATCCCAGCAGGGGTGAGTGAGTCCCCATGGCTCCTAGCTGAAGCCATTTGCAAGTTGCTCCTCAGGCAGTTGATACCCCGCTCTGGGCCTGTCTGCAGACCTCGGTCCATTTGTGTCTGTACTCAATGGGCCGAAACCCCGCGGTGTTTCTGAGTCCAGAGCAATATAACCCCCAACGCTGGCTGGACAGCAGGAAGAACTTCCAACACCTGGCTTTTGGCTTCGGGGTGCGCCAGTGTCTGGGGAGGCGTCTAGCAGAGGTGGAGATGCTGCTGCTTCTGCATCATGTGAGAGATCCTGGGCGGGGCCTTGAGATGGGGTGGGACCCTTGCCAAGGTGCCTGGTGTGGGTCTGGGGAATGGGGCAGGCTTTGGCAGAGGTTTGGCATGGCATCAGTGGGAGGGGCCTAACAGAGTAGAGAAAGGCTTGTACCGGGTGGGTCCTTCCATAGTAGTGCAGAGCCCGTGTGGTGGGTGGGCCGTGCTCTTGTAGAGCGGGGCCTGAGCAGGGTAAGTTGGGGCCCTGCAGAGTAGGGAGGTGGCTGGCAGGGAGGATCTTGCGGTGGGGGTGGGTCTGCATGGGAGCGCAGGCTCTTCCTCCCCCACAGCCTGGTGGCTACACTTAGGCGCTGCAGCAGGCTAGTCAGGACTCTGGCCCTGCTGAGGAGCCCAGATACAATCCACATTTCGGTCCTAGGTTCTGAAATCCTTCCACGTGGAGACACCACAACAAGAGGATGTGAAGTTGTCCTACCACTTCGTTCTGATGCCCACCTCCTTCCCCCTCCTCACTTTCCGCCCTGTCCCCTAGTCACACCTCCCCACCAAAGGTCCCAGGCACACCCCTGTCCCTTGTCTCCATGATCCTCGGCCATCCCTCCTTTTCTCCTGCAAGAGCACTGCTTCCTGGCCACACTGCTGTCAGACGGCCGCCTGCTCAAACGGTTCAGGTGAAGCCCTGCAGGATCTGGGCTCACCAGGCTGTGCAGCAAGGCCAGAGCAGAGCTCAGGAGGATCTTGGTGGAATGTCCTGGTTTTATCCTCTTCCCAGCTCCACCCAGCTCAATCTCCTGCAAAGTTTCTCGGCTAGAACACTGTCTCTCTCTCCTGAACATTGTTTTCAGCATCCTCCTGTGGCCATCTATGGGCCCTCAGACACACTATTAATATTGGCCATATGTATGTTTTCCATTTTTGTAGAATTAGCAAAGAAAATAAATCTGAATTTAGGACACATCACCTGAGGTGTGGTGTTGGTGTATGTGAACTCAAAACTTAAGAAAGTAATCGTGAATGCTAGTGACAATTGTATGTAATCAAGGGGATGGGGTGGTTGTGATGGTCAGAGATTCAGGCAGGAGGTCACGCTGGAGACCTGGACATGGGGGAAGGAGAGGTCAATGCTGGGTGAGCTGTGTCTTCCTGGAGGTGAAGCACTAGCTGACGTGAGGCAGGTGTTTCCCAGGAACAGCAATAATCGCCCGGAATATGTAGGATGGAATGGAGTGTGTTAACCTCTTGCAGATTTCTCTGGAGGCTCAGGAATATTGGGGGAGTATATCTGGGCAAAGAACAGGGATTTTATTAAGATTATGGGTATGTGGGATGAATTAGGTCCCCCTGAAAATCATATGTTTAGCTCCAAGTGTCCTTAGATTGTGACTGTCTTTAGAGATAGGACCTATATCAAGGGATTTAATTTGAAATGAAGTGACTGGGGTGGACCTCAATCCAGTATGACAGATGTCCTTATAAGAAGAGTAGCTTAGGTTACATGCACACAAACAGGCACCCCATGAAGATCCAGAGAGAAGAAACCTGAGAAAAATCCAACCCTGCCTGCATCTTTACCTCAGACTTCTCATCTCTAGAGTGGTGAAAAAATAAATTTCTGTTGTTTAACCACCCAGTTTGTGACCCTTTCTTAGGGTAACCAGAGTGAAACAATGCAATAGGCTAAGGAGACAGCGCGTGTGGCACACCCAACAGAATCCCTCACATCAAAGGATGAATACAAGCAATTCTCCCCGTCCAATTTCTACCTTAGCAAGGCTGGCCATTGACTTAGCTGGGGGTGTAAGTTTCAGTGTCCAGAGCGGAGTTGTGTCAGAAGAGGATGTGTCATTGCCTCCATTGATGATGTCTTGGGTTAAGATCACTGCCTGCTGTTGTTAGGATAAGTGTCCTCCAGAGGCCCATGCGTTGAAAGATTGGTGCCCAGGTCACGGCACTATTGGCAGTTGGTGGATCCTTTAGGGGACAGGCCCTTGTGGGAGGAAGTCAAGTCATTAGGGGCTTGACCTCGAAAAGGACATTGGATCCTGGTCCCTCTGGTCCCTTCCTTCTTGCTTCCTTGTTTCCTAGCTGCCACAGGTGAGGTGCTTCTTCTGCCACACGCTCCAACCATGATGTGCGGCCCCACCATGAACTCAAAACAACAGGTCCACTGGCTTTGGACTGAAGCCTCTGAAACTGTGAGCAAAAGTAAACCTTTCCTCCTTTTAAGTGATGGGAAGCTGACTGACATACTCTATGAGGTAACGGCCCCTCCTGTAGTCAGCTTCTGCAGCACCATGGCATCACCTGGCACGTGGGATTGAGATCTCTGTTTTCATGAATACCCACTTGCGTACATGTGGGTCCTGTGTATGGGTCCCTTCAGGGTTACAGTGAGGCAGTGCTTGGACCTGCAGCATTATCCTGTAGTTGGGCATAAGCATTTGGGAAGATGCACTGTCCTTTTGCCTTAGTCATGGTCTGACTGGTGAAGATCTGCCCATGGAGGTCTTTGGACTTCATTAGCCGAAGTCGGTGACAGGTGGACTCAGCAGTTACAGTAGCCTCTGGATTCCATTTAACACATTTGTTTTTGATTGGTTTTTGTGGTGGATTAACCAATGGTCAACTTGTAGCACCCAGCTGAACTGAATGAGTATCGTGCTGGGTGTGGATGGCCCATCTGAGGATTGTTGCCAACAACATAAGAAGAGAACTGGAGGGCAAGATGGTGCTCTGTTGATTCTCCTGGAGAAGCATGTCATGCTGGTTTTCCTGATAAGAAATCAGCTGCTCTCATTGTTGGAGGACCTTGGGTCCTTGCTGTCACTGAGGATGGCTGTGGTTCTCTTTGGGGGAGCTCTGGCCCTTACCTGGAGTGTCACTTCCTGGCTCCAGCACAGATCCCTCAGCCTGCTGGCGCAGATCCTTCGTCCCACTCGCGCAGACTTTCTAGCTTCCACCACTGAAATTTGGGTCTTCCCAGTGCAGACCCTTGATACAGACTTGCATGAGACTTTGTCGTGGGCTCTAGGCCTCCAGCTGGACTCACGGAGGACATTGCCATGGGCTTCAGGTCTTCGGCCAGACTCATGCAGGACATTGCCGTGGGATCCAGGCCCTCAGCTGGATTCTTTGGGTCTCTAATATGTGGACAGATCTTCTGCACTCTTTTGCATTTGAGTCTTTGGGTGAATATTATAAAATAATCCTATAAATTATGCTTTTGCATAAGGAACTTATAAAGGTACCTAGCAATTACAAAAGAACAGAACAGCAAGTTTTTTGTCAATTTTTGATATGCAGTTTAGATACACTTCCTCAATGGTATTTTTCTATTGTCTAGTAACTATGTAGCTAGTAACTATGCAGCTAGTAACTATGTAGCTATGGGAGCCATCACAGTCACAGTGACGAAACACCTGAAAATAACAACCCAGAGGAGGTTCTGGCTCACGGATTCAGAAATTTTCATCCACGGGCAGCTGGTATGGCAGAAACATCATGGTGCAAGGGTTTGGTGAGGGAAAGCTGCTTTCCATGCAGGAGGGAGAGAGAGGGGATGGAGAGAGAGAAAGAGGGAGAGAGAGAGACACAGAGACAGACACAGAGACAGAGATACTAGGGAGAAAAAATAGCCTTCACAGGCCTACCCTCAATGACATATTTCCACCAATGAATCCCCACCTCCTAGAGTTTCTATCATCCCCCAAATGCCCGTCACACTATGAACCCACCAATGTGCTAATTCACTGATGAGGTCAGAGTCTTCCTGATCCATCTGTTACCTCTCAACACTGTTGCACTGGATACCAACGAGGGTATTTCAGACCCAAAGCCTGACTTCTGCTTGAATGCCAAAGGCTCTTATCCAGCTCATGATAAAAAATGCATTTTTGCCCTCTCCAAGAGTCCCTATGTGGCATGCGGAAGGTGTCACTATCCAAGTCAGATCAATCAGAAAACCACTCTGGGTAGTCAGATATGCTTCTAACAAGGAAATAACCTTAGGTAAACATTCAGGAGTTTTCAGGATTTTTCTTGGCAACAGAGCTGTATAGCACATTCAAAAAAAAAAAAAAGGAAATGTGTAACTGTCTTGTAATTTTAATACCTTTTCAGAAAATGTCTAGAAAACTATGGGTTCTGTCCAAGATGTACTTAAGAATTGTTTTATAAAATATGTATTGCAATTTTTGAGAAAAATAAAAACTGATTTCATGTTTTATTAAAAAAACTGTCCCCAAAGTCTCAAAGTTTCTAGCATTTTTCAAAAGGTGAAGTCCAGTCTTCCTCTGAACCTCAAGGGAACTCAGCTGTGAGCCCTATGAGTTTAATGAGCAAGTTATATATTTCCAGTATACAGCAAGTCCTCAACTTAGGAACAAGTTCCATTCCGGGAGAATGTTCATCACTCGGATACATTCATAAGTCTGACCAAGTGAGTTTTATACACCTTTGAAACAAATATACAATATAAAGCATATGAAAGCCACACAAAAATAGTGTAAATAAACTATTTTTACTTTGTAATTACCTTAAAGTAGTGGTAAAGTACAGTGCAACAACTGGCATTTAGGGGATTGCATGGGGCGAACTGAGAAGAGAATTACTGGCTGGAGGAGGAAGGGTAGGTGGGAGATGGTGGAGCTGAAAGATCATCAGCAACAGGAGACAGAGGGCAAGATGGAATTTTGCTCATACCTGATGTTGATGACACAGGTTTTTGATGATTTCGATTCTGTCTACCCTCTTGAAAAATGATCCCATGAAGTCTGAGTAGCAGCTCTTTTTTTTCCCTCATCATGGATGACTCTGTAGCACTGGATGGCATTCTGATGGCTGCTGCAACCTTTGTGTATCACTCTACACTGGGGTCCAGTGCCTCAAATCTAACAGTGTCTCTTCAAGTAAAGAAAATCCCCTTTCCATTTCCTGTGATGGAAGCTCTTTTTTTCTTCAGTTCCATCTTCCTCTTGGCTCTCTTTGTCTTTTCCCTGGGCTTCTACTTCCATCGGGTCCTTATTTGTAAGCTCCTCCTGTTGTGTGCCGAGGAGTCCAGTGAAGTAGTTCTCTTGCAGATCTAGCTCCAGCTCCCTGCTAAGGGTCACTAAGTTGTTGAAGACCTCTTTGGACTCCTTTCCCACCTTCTTGGTCCATGAACTTCATGAACAAACGTGGGTAAAGATCTTCCAAACTCCATTCATGGTGACAGCCAAAGCCTCATGCCCAAGCAAAGTTGATGTATTTTATGGCCTTGTAGATGTTATAGTCCTTCCAAAATTGTGAAAAAGTTGTTCCTAGTTCATCAGTTGTCTTCAGTGCCTGGCAAAGAGTGTGATGTAAATAAAATTTCTTGAAAGTCACGATCTATGGTTGGATAAGCTCATAATGTTTGGTGGCAGATGCGCTATTTTGACCTTGGGATGAAAGTCATCCATGACTCGTGGGGTGGCCTGGGGCACTGTCAAGCAGCAAAAGAATGTTGAATGGGATATCTTTCTCCAAACAATATTTCTCTACCTCTGGGATAAAGTAGTGGGAAAAAACCAGTCCTGAAAAATGGCCTGTGTGACGCAGGCTTTGGAGTTACTCTTCCACACAACAGGTAGAGAGCCCTTGGCTATGTTTTTGAGGGCTCTTGTGTTCTCTGAATGGTAAGTTACGAGAGTCTTTAGTTTTATATGGCCTGATGCATTGCCACAAAACAACAGAGTAAGTCTGTTCTTTGCTGCCTTAAAGCCTTGCATCAACATTTCCTCTTTACTGATGTAACTTCATTCTGTACAGTTCTCTTCCAGTACAGTTCTCTTTCATCAATGTTAAATAAGCCCCTTCATCAATAATTTCTCTAAGTGTTGCTGGAAATACTTGGGAGGCTATGGTATCCGCACTCTCAGGCTCACCATTTACTTTTACCTTGTGAATGTTGGCTCTCCCTTGAATCTGTTAAAACATCCATGGCTGGCAGTAAAAGATGCACCCTGTTCACCCTGCTTTTTCTTCAAGTCTTCAAATAGGCTTTTACCTTTTTCTTGAACAAACATTAAAGTGAATGGACTTGATGCTGATGCTGATCCTGCATCCACACACTGAGAAATTTCTCCATGTCTTCTGTCACTTTATCCTGTGTTTTGGGTATTATTGTTGACTTCATTGGCACAACAGACTTCACATGTTGCATGATCTTGTCCTTGTTCTTTAGAATTGTGCCAATGGTGGAACAATTCATGTTATAAGAATGAGCAATGCCTACCATCTTTTTGTTTCAGTTCAAGCTCTCAATTATTTTCACTTTTATCTCCATGGTTAGCCCCCCGGCTACTGCCACGGTTATTGCTTTGTGCTTCCTAGCAGTCCCCTCCACATCACGGCTGCTTTTAATCTTGCTTCCAAACATCAGGGCTCTGAGTGAGCTTTGTACTACCGAGCACTATCACATTGTACAGTAAGCACACAGCTGCACAACTGTGACAATGTGCAGCAGACACATGAGCACTTCTGCAATTTGCTTGCATCTATGAATGTTCATAACCTGAGGTCAGTTCATATCTGTGAAAGTTTGCAACTTGGATGTTCATAAGTCAGGGACTTACTTTGCACTGGGCAGTACAGACCTAGGGCGTCTAAGTCACATTTCCATCACAGAGACACAATACCCAGCACCTGAAGCTTAAAGGGAAGAGGTTTATCTTGGCTCGGGGATTTTAGAAGATTCAATCCAATGCAGCAAAGGCATGGTGGAAGGATCTAGTGGAGGAAATCTGCTCACATCATGGTGGCCAGGAAGAGAGAGAAGGGAATAGCAGCGAGAGAGATATAGCTTTCCATGTCATGCCCCTAGTGACCTGCCTCTTCTGACCAGGCCTCACCTCTTAACAGCGCATTTGGCTGTGAATTTACCATTAGATTAGTCCACAGATGTGTGTAGCATCCCTATGATCTAATTATCTTTTAAAAGTCCCACATTAGAGCACATGAGGCTCTTGGGCATTCCCATTCCCCAAAGGAGGAATGGAGGTATAGAAGGGAGGGATAGGTCCAAAGTGAGACTGAAACCCAGCAGGGAAAGCAAACACTAATTTCTATAATTCTGTGTCTAGATTCTCCAGCACTTATGGCATGACATGAACTCCAAGGCCTTGGCCTGCCATCCTTCTACAGGTTCTCTCTTGGGTTGACTCTGCTTACCGCCCAGAGCTTTTCTTGGCTGCTGTTCTAAATTCCTGGTGTCTCTAATTTCTTAGGGTCACCATTGTAGCTTCACCTTCACTCATGCAGTTTCATGCATCATCTTCTCTGGGGTTGCCCGTAGGGATTCTGACACTTCCACATAATACCTGACCTTTCCCGCCTTCCTTTGAAATCGAGATGGAAAACTCTGGGAACCCTCAACTGTTGCATACTTCGTTCCTGGAAATCAGGCACCACATGGATGATGCCAAAATCTGTCACCACTGGTGGCAGGAGCCAGCCCCCACCCCAGATCATGACTAAGCAGGCTTTGAGAACCTGGACAGCGGAGCATTGTTAAACAAACTGTGGAGAAAGAATTCCTCAGTGGCCCTTTGTGAGCAGATAACCAGGGGATTTCTTCTCAAAGCAAAGTATTGATCCGGCCCACGGATCAACTCGTGGGTCACACCTGTTGGAGAAACGGGATGGGGGGACAGGGCAAGAGGAGAGAGAAATGGAGACAAGATGAAAGGTTCCAATCAAGTCTCATTTATTGAGGAAGTGTCTAAGGCACTTATAGAAACGGGGGCGGAAGCTCTCATCTCACGGGAAATGTAGTGAGCACGGATAGGTCATCGTCATTTCCGGATTAGGCTGGAGAGGATCATGGGAGATGTAGGCTGGTGCACCGGATGCCCTCAGGAGGGGGAGGCGGGGCAGCAACCGTGAAATTGTCTCATCGCTCCCTACATCTCCTCCCTTATTATTTTATAAGATCAGGAGTATGGCAGGCCCTGTGAGGACAGCCCCTGTCTTAGGTCAAGGACTCTCCATATCAATCTAATCATGCCTTACCCCGTCATGGGCATACAGGACAGCAATTGGTCCTGTGCCTGTCTTAGGCGGCCAATGGCGTAACATATGTGTCCTAGTTGCCCGTCTCTGGCTGCCTGTCCGGTGCCTCAGGGCAATTGGCCTCTATCATCATACGGGCCATTTGTGGAGATTGTCTCTCGATAAGTTTGTTGATCTGTCATCTCCAACTGGTGATAATGTACCTGAATGGGCTTGGCCAGGAGCGTGTCAACCCTGTTGTTAAGGAGCGTCTTTAAATCAGAAATCCTCATTGTCTTGTTGACGATGACCAATGTAAACATATTACAATAATATATTTTATCTAACAATTTTTGATGACCTATGAAAATCAGATCATTTAACACATTACTTTGAACAACAAGAAACTCTCAAATCATAATACAACAATAAACAATAACCAATAAACAAAACATGTATTACATTTATAGAACCAATATTAACATCATTTTGGCCAGCTGGCAACTTTTGGTGGAGGCATACCAGACAAACGTTTTAAAAATCCAAAAATGCAAAAAGAAAATTTGTTGAGCTCAAATAGAACAGCTGTTTACAGGTTGGGCACGCAGAAAAACAAAACATACAGACAAATTTATTTAAAAATCAGAGTGCACTCATATATATATACATATATATATATATATACATATATATATATATATATATATTGGCCAAATTAAATTATAGTAACTCTTCTATAATTTTAGAAGTTTGTAATTACAAATAGACTAGTCAGAATTATTTGTAGGTCAATAGCAGAGATCTCTTATAAGAATTTGGAAGAAACAAAAATAAATTTCTTTATAAAAATACTGACAACTTTTATGTTTTTTCTTTATGTAGCTTTCAGCTCAGTCATCTCTATACCCTCTGTCACATACTCAAACCTTTTTTTTACTCTATTAGCATTCTCTCTGTAAGAATATCATTTATGTAAATTTTCTTTGATATATCTTTGTCGAAGCTTATTTTGACCCCTTGTTCCTGGGTTGTTACAATTATGCCCAGTTTCCTGCTAGCTGCAAATGCTGCAGCCATTTGTGATTTAAGAGCAGAGACCCTCTTTGTGTGCAGAGAAAGAGAAAAGCACGCTTTAGGATAAGGTTTTTGTCCCAGGTGTTTTGAGCCAGGGCACCCAGCTTGTGTTTCCCACTGTGGCTTACTCAGCTTACTCGATGTTTTGACAAAGCAGGCATTTACATTTCTCCTGTAAAACTTTCCTAGATGCTTGCAGGCAGCGCCAGGCTGGTGACATCCAGGCTGGCCATTGGGGCAGCACTGGCACCACATACAACCAGGAGTTTATATATGGAAACTAATTTGGGTGCTCAGGCTTTTTGGTGACAATATTTCATACTCCATTGATTACCTGGGGGTGGAGCGACCCTTTAGCTAATCATTCCACATTGAATGTGGGCCACTCAAGCTCACAGAAGTTTTGGAGCTTTACTTTTTATCTTAATTTTATAATCCCCTTTGAATTCATCAAAATTGTTAAGTATACATTTTAAAACAGTTGACTTATTACCAGCACAACCCATTATATCAATGACTTGGACAATATAGCAAGCCACAGTTACAATTTATCTAAGCAAGTCCTGCCTCCCCCACTCAATCTGAAATGCAAACAAAATTTGAGACTAACAAATGGTCTCCCGTGCAGGTTGAATTCCTCTGGTAACAGTGACTTGGAAGCACAGGCCCGGGGGGGTGACATAGATGTAACACAAGGGAGAAACACACAAACAGACAATCCCAGGAACAATAACCACACCGCTCCCGACCTCAAATTTAGAGCCTTGCGTCCTGCCCTGCAGCCGATCTGGGGGGACCAGCTGAAGATCAGCTTTTTGGCGCCTTGGCCCACCAAGGGTTAGCTGCCAGGCAAGGAGGCACTGAGGCCCCCTCCTTAAATACACTTTTGGAGGCCTACAAAGTCCTTGGTTGCCATTGAAACTGCATTCTTTACCTTATCACCTCTCGGAAATAGCCCTCTGTTTTTTTTGTTTAAGGTGGACCTGTTTTTTTAGATTATTAATTTTAGCCTTTAAGGTTAGAAGAGTAGAGGATGGGCCGGGCGGGTTTGGGTGTCAGACTGGGGCTTAGTTGTTAAGGCGGGAGCCACAAAAGGAGGGTTATGATAGGTAGTAGCCTCCTCTGCCAGCTGAGACCAATCAATCTCTTGGAAGTCAGAAAGATCAGGGTATATAGATGGGTATTGAGGAGGAGGCGTGGCGGCGCCAAGTTCCAGGGAGCCATTTTGAGAGGGGTCGCCATTTTGAGGGTCCTCATGAGCCTCAGAAAGAGGAAGTGGCGGCGGGTCGCCATTTTGAGGGGGCTCCGGAATATCAAGAATTACAGAGCCAGGGGAATTGGGCTTAGGGGTAGGACTACGGGAGGAGCGCAATGCAGCCTCACCTTGAGAAAGCATCTCAGTGACTTGGGGATCTGAATAGCATTGAGTTAGCAGTTCTGAAATTAAAGTCCAATAGGCAAAAGCAGTCACTGGAACCTTTTTGGGACCAAAGACCCTACAAAAATCTTTGAGGGCATCTCCCACCCTATTCCATCGATTAATGTCAATGGAACCCTCTAGAGGGAACCAGGGGCAGACTTTATGTATGAATTGAAAATATAGAGATAAATCTTTAGTCGTAACCTTAACTCCTCTCACCTTGAGGGCCTTACTGAGGCCGTTAACGAACAACTCATGTTCACTTAATGCTTGACCCATGAAATAAATCTTTAGTCATAACCTTTATTTCTCTCACCTTGAGGGCCTTACTGAGGCTGTTAATGAACAACTCATGTTCACTTAATGCTTGACCCATGTCGAGGGGGAAAAGGAAATGGATGCCGTTCACTTACCGTGATTCAGGCAAGACGTAAGGCGGCTGTCTGCATGGATCACAGGGACGGTGTCCCGGAAAGAGTACCTTGGCCAAGGCTTTAATGGCGAACGGTCCCATTGGAAGGCGTCCTCTCTGGGTGGGCCCCACGTTGGGCGCCACTTGATCCGGCCTGCGGATCAACTCGTGGGTCCCACCTGGAGGAGAAACGGGATGGGGGGACAGGGCAAGAGGAGAGAGAAATGGAGACAAGATGAAAGGTTCCAATTAAGTCTCCTTTATTGAAGAAGTGTCTAAGGCACTTATAGAAAAGGGGGCGGAAACTCTCATCTCACAGGAAATGTAGTGAGCACGGATAGGTCATCATCATTTCCAGATTAGGCTGGAGAGGATCATGGGAGATGTAGGCTGGTGCACCGGATGACCTCAGGAGGGGGAGGTGGGGCAGCAACAGTGAAATTGTCTCAGCGCTCCCTACAAAGTATTTTAAATAAGTTAACACTTTTGCACTGTTGAGCCCATGATAGTAGGGTCTGGCCAATTCCTATAATGCTCTTGAGGCATCTTTCCTCTTATATTGGTGCAGGGTAGTTGGCTTGTTTTAATGGAATTAATCTGACCAGCAACCACACAGTCACTGGCTCCAGTTGTACCCATATTTCTTTTATATCAAATGGCAAGTTGTGAAAATGTTTCTGCTCTGCTTTTCTCTCATTAGTGTCACTGTAAGTCTGGTGAAAAGCAGCCAGCTGTACTCATGCTGCTACCTGCATAAGGTGCTGGCTTGAAATTTCCTGGGGTAGATCAATTAGTCTTCCTCCTTTAAACTCAACCTCCCACAAAATGTCATGGCATGAGCCAGACATGGTGGGACATGCTTATAATGCAATCTGGTTCACTGAGGGAAGTGGATCACAAATTCAAGCCAAGCCTGGGCAATTTAGCAACTTAGTGAGGTCACACATAAAAATTTTAATAAATGGGCTAGGAATGTAGCTCGTGAAACGGTCCTGGGTTCAATCCCTGTTAACACACGTGCACATGCACACATACAAACAGACACACACACACACACACACACAAATCCTTCTGGGCATGGATAGAATGTAGACCAGTTCTTTGCTAGAATGCAACATGAATGCCCTCTAGTCCAATTCCCCATAAAGTCTTCACTCCCATCAGAGTCCTCCTGAGCCTGGAGTCCAGAACACTAACTGGCTCCCAAGGAGGGAGACCTGTGTCTGCAAACACGAGGTAAGGCCCAGGGAGAAATATCAGGCCAGGATGGCAGCAGTAGGCACTAGATATTAGAAAGAAAAACAAATTAGTCATGTAGGCAGGACTATCAGAATTACTATAGATTTCTCAGCACAAAACTTACAGGTTAGCAGAACTTGGAGCAAAGATTTTAAGATGTTCCCCCCCAAAAAAGAATGAAATTGTCAACCTGGACTTCCACATTATGCAAATTAATCCTTAAAATTGAGAGAGAGGTAAAGAATTTCCATGGCAAAGTCATCCTAAGGAAATACCTCACCACTAAACCAACACTGCAAAAAATACTCAAGGAATTCCTAGTCAGAGACAGGAGACCACAAGCACCCCAGAGCCCAAAGAAAACTACACACCTAACTGGGAGAGTAGTTTAAAAAGGAGAAACATCAGAAAAGTCAGAGCTGGATAAATAATGCAATGATAGGCTTCAGTAAACACCTTACAATAATAATCCTCAATGTCGATGGTTTTGATTCTGCAATCAAAAGGTGTAGACTAGCAGATTGGATGAAAAGGCAATGTGGAATTCTATATTGTCTACAGGAAACACACTTTATCCAAGAAAAGCTCATAAACTAAAGGGCAAAGAATGGGAAACAATAGAATGGAAAACAATTCTCTGAGGCCTGAAAATATGCAGGAGTAACTATCTTATTTTCAGAAACAACAGACTTCAGACCAAAATGGATCAGAAGAGACGATGATGGCCACTACATAATGGTAAATGTAACAATGCAACAGGAAGAGATAACAATTGTAAATACCTACAAGCAAGTATTGATACAAACAACTTGATAAAAGAGGAACAACTAAACAGAAAAGGACAGATATACACCAATATTATCATAGCAGGGGACTACCACACCTCACTCTCATAAAGAGACACATTAACCAGATAAAAATATTATCAAAAAATATCAGAGTTAAACCACATCATTGAACAAATGGACTGAACAGATATCTACAGAATATTTCATCCAACAACAGCAGAATACATGGTTTTTCTCAGCAGCACATGGAACTTTTTCCAAAATACACATCTTAATCCATAAAGCATGTTTAAAGAAGTACCAAAAATTCAAATAATCCCCTACATACTTCTGCATCATAATGGAAGGAAGTTAGAAATCAACAGAAAAAATTATAGAAACTATACAAATATGTGGAGATTAAACAGTACATTATTGAATAATCAGTGGGTCACAAAAGGAATCAGGGAAGAAATAAAAAAATTTCTAGAATCAATTGATAGTTGAAGTGCAAAATGCCAAAAGCTATGTGACACAATCAAAAAATTCCAAGAAGAAATTTTATGGCTCTGAAAGCATGCGATAAAATATGGCACAACCCCAATATACAATGTAATGATGCATCTTGAAGTCCTAAAGGAATAAGAACAATTCAAATCCAAAATTCACAGAAAAAAAAAAAAGAAATTGTAAAGGTCAGAGGGAAAATTAAAGGAATTAAGACTAAAAGAAATACAAAGAATCAATGAATCAAATAGTTGGTTTTTGAAAGAGTAAACAAGATTGATAAACCCTTAGCCAAAATTATCCAAAAAAGGAAAATCAAAACCCACATAAATGCAATTAGAAATGAGTAAAGCAAAATCACAACCAACACCTCTGAAAGATGGAGGATAATATAAAATGATTTAAAAATTTTATATTCCTATTTTTTTTAAGTTTAATTCCTGCGTGATGCTTGTAAATTGCCTATGGTGAGTTGCTTTATTGCTAGTCTTTAGAACCCTTAGGAAATGACTATTTCTCAAAGGTGTCTTCCAGGCGTAGCAGGTTTTTGGCTTTTGAGTCTGTTGCAAGATCCTACCTCTTCAATTTGTTGGGGATGAGAAGTTGGGGCCTGCTTGGCCCAGCTCCTGGTTCTTTGGCACGGGCCCACAGTATTTTCTATGGATTCAAGGCAATCTCAGTCTTAGTACACCAGGAAGAACATAATATTAACATAATATTAAAAATAACATAACATTAACACAATATTAGTATTTGTCTTATATAGTTCGGTGCTCCTGTATTTCATACATATATGTTTATGATTGTTAGCTCTTCCTCTTGAATTTTTCCCCTAACAAGTATGTAGTGACCTTCTTTATCTCTTTTGATCATTCTTGGTTTGAAGTTCATATTGTTTGCAAACAGAATAGCTACCCCTGCTTTTTTCTGGGTTTCTGTTTCATAGAATATTGTTTTTCATCCTTTGACTTTTAGTCTATGAATTTCTTTTTGAGTTAAATGTGTTTCTTGTATACAGCATAGTGTTGGATCTTGTTTCTTGATCCATTCTGCTAATCTGTTTCTTTTGATTGGTGAATCGAGGCCATTTACATTGATGGTTATTACTGATATGTGTTGGCTTATCTTTGTCATGGTATTTTCCTGCTGCTGGTTCCCTGCTTTTCCCCTCTGTTTAATTGCTTGCCCTGCTTGGTGATTTCTTTCTGTTGTTGTTCTTGGAATTTTGATCATTTTTATCTCTGTCTAGAATATCTTTCAGCACCCTTCATAGGATTGCTTTGGTGGTCATGAGTTTCTTCAGTTGTTCTTTGTCATGGAAGTATCTTATTTCTCCATTAATTCTGAAAGATAGTTTTGCAGGGTACATCAGTCTGGGTTGTAAGTTGTTTACTTTCAAGACTTGAAATACTTCATTCCAAGCTCTTCTTGACTTCAGGCTTTGTGTTGAGAAGTCCGCCATGATTCTGATGGGTTTTCCTTTGTAGGTGATCTGTTTCTTCTTTCTAACAGCTTTTAATATTCTGTTCTTGTGCTGAATTTCTGGAATCTTGATTATTATATGTCTCAGTATAGTTTTATTTTGGTCTGGCTGTTTAGAGCTCCATAGGCTTCATTTATTTGTATGTCAAATTCTTTATCCCTGCTTGGGAAGTTTTTTGCCATTATTTCTGTGAAGAGATTTTTTATGGCATTTGCACCGTCTCCAGCTTTCTCATTGACCCCAATAAATCTTATGTTATTCTTCTTTGCTTCATCTTGTAGCTGTTGGGTTGAGTTTTCATTGTCTCTTGCTATTTTTAAGATATCTTTCTTTTCATGATCACTAGCTGCAATGTGGTGTTCGAGATCTAAAATCTATCTTCTCCTTCATTCAGTCTGTTGCATATACTTTCAGTGGAGGTTTTCCTGCTGCTAGATTTCTGTTTGGATCTGTTTTATGGACTCCATTTCTTTCCTATGTTGAGCATTTTTTGTTTCCATCATTTTTCTAAGCTTATCTATTCTTTTACCTGTGCCTTCTCTAATATCTTTGATTTTAAGCATCATTTTCTTTTGTACCAGAGAGATTATTTTCTCTATAGCCTTTTCCACTTGTTTTTTCATTTCTGTTGCTATCATTTAACAAAGTTCCAGTGTTTGTCTTCCAATTTCTTCTATCTCATTGAGTTATGGGCTTGTCCTGGGTGGGCTGGAGGACTGGGGTTGCATTTTCCTTCTGCATCTTGTCATTTTCTATTTCCTCTTTTTTATTTTATTTTATTTTCTATGTTGGTGCTTGACAATTTCTTATGATATATAGCTTTATCACTAGTATTGAGGCTTCCCTAGGAGATGTCTTTTCTTCAGGGATGTCCTCTAGATGTAGGTGGTTCTTTATAGCTATCCTAAGAAACTACCTTCCCAATTTGTAAAGGATGCAAAATTACTATTTGGCTCAGCTCCCAATCTTTTGGTGCTGGGCTGTGGTGATGATTATGACCCCATACAATCACGGTGTTATCATACAGGGGAGAAATACTGTTTATAACATGTATGACCTCCTGGCTAAAGTAGCAAAGTTAGTAATAACAGTAGTTTCAAGTACAGCTTCACTACTGACAAACTATGGTAACCATTAACCTGATACCTCCAACCACAGGAGGAAATTCTAAAGTTATATAACAAAATCAAACATATACCATGCACTTGTATGCAGTGACTTTCCCCTTAGTGGAGTGATTTTACCCTTGTGTGGGGAAGGGTTAAGATGGGTAGGGGACAGGCTAAAGTGATGAATGAGGTCAAATATAGTAGACTCAAGGCTGGAGGTCAAAGGATGATCACCCAAGTTTTGGGAAACTGGAGGACACAGAAGGGAAAGAATGAAATAGAATTCAAAGGAGTAATCAGATATGGCAGAGACAATGTTTATTCACTTGAAAGTTTAAATTCAAGAAGTAGTTGAGGAAAGAGAGAAAAAGTATCAATAGAAGAAAACAAAAAAGAAAGGTAAAAAACCTAAACAGTGAAAAAAAGAAGGAAGAAAGAGAAAAAGAATGAAAAACAAAAGAAGAAAAGAAAGAAAAAGACCAGAGAAAGAGAGGAAAGAGGAAAAAAAACCCAAATACAAAAATAACCACAGAATATAAAACAAAACAAGATGACATCCAACCAGACAAGTAAGGGATAGCCAATCAAACAAAAAAGGGAGAATAAAAGTATTAAAATACCTCTGGTGTTTACAGTTCTGTGACAGTGTCCATGTTTAATATCAGAAATGTGCCTGATATGGAGCTGATCATGGCCTCCGGATGTAGGGGCTGAGACTGGTCTTCTGTTGGCGGAGTTCTCCAGAGTGCTACTGCTGGCTCCTCACTACTGCTTCAGATGCTTCTACATTGCTGGTCTCGCTGATTACTCTGCTCTCCAAAGGCATGTGTGTGCCCATGAGCCCAGCTCGACTGTTGTCCTGGGTCTCAGGGTTCCGGTCGGTACACCCACCAAAAGCATGTGTCCTTACGGTCCTCTGCAGACACTGCCTTCCCAAGATAATGGAGTAAGCACAGAGCATGGACTTACACTCCTCTCACAGGCACCGCTGTCCCGGGGCCAATCTGTATTGCTTTATTAGTATCAATTTCATTAATTACTGGTTTGATCTTTCTAGTTTCCTTCGTTGTACTAGCTTGGGGGTTAGATTGTTTTTCTGTTTTAAATGCAGGTTTCACTCCTTGCACCCATGGTTTCAAATGCAAGTTTCAATTCAGGATTTCACTGCGGGTGGACAGAAACAATGGTGTCAGGAGCTCACTGCACTGGAAGATTTTGGTACTAAGCAGTAAAGAGCCTGGGCCACCAGGCGGTCAGGGGGCACAGTGTATGAGGGGAATATGGGCAAGAACACATCTTGTGGGTTCTGTGAGAGAGAGCAGGCAGGCCAGGGTAAGCAGACTTTGAACAAGCTCATTTGAGTCCATCTGCAGGCTCTGGGCACTGGGATGGTGCCTGGTTTCCCAGTCCTTCACTCTGACATAATTAGGGGTGAGGAGAGTGGCCCCGAGGATGGGAGTCCCATGGAGAGGGTCAGGTTAGACTCAGCACTGGCTGGTTTGCATATACACAGCAGGCTCGTTGTCCACTTACTTGCTATCTATAAGAATTACCATCTAAGAGGGCATTGTTCGGGTAAGCATGGCCCCAAAATCAGTATGACCCCCTGCCAGGGGGAGGGGAAGGATACCGAACGAATTGCCTGGCTCCAAGACAGGGTGGCATGACAGACAGGCATCACAGAGGAGAAACAGATCATGGTGGGCAGAAGGTAGCGAAGCAAGCAAGGGAAACAACAAATGAATTTAGCAGCTTCATTCTACCCCTTTTTATATTCTATCTAGGCTACCAAAATTAGGGCAGTGCCAAACCAATCAGTGGACTCACACACCCTTAATCCCAGCATCACACACTCTAGATGCAGCCACCTCTAAAAACACCCCACCTATGACCTCATGAGGCTTTGGGGGACATCTAGACACAAACCATAATATACATGTCTTCTTGGTTTAGCTTGGTCATTTGTATGTGTCTAGGATTTTATCCATTTCTTCTGAAATTTTCCATTTTATCAGAGTACAGTTCTCAAAGAAGCTAAAAAGAATCTTTGGGATTTCAGCAGAAACTGTTGCAATTTCACCTTGTTCATGTATAATGTATGGATTTAGGTCTTTTCCTTCCTTATTTTGTAAGGGTGGCTAAACCTCTGTTTATTTTCTTCAGTCATTCCAAGAATTAACTCTTTGATTCACTGATTATTTGTATTGTTTTATTAGTGTCAGTTTCATTAATTTCTTGTCTGATCTTTCTAGTTTCCTTCCTTGTACAAGCTTCGGAGCTAAATTGTTCTTCTGTTTTCTAGGACCTTGAGTTGCATTATTAGGCGATTTATTTGAGCCTTCTCTGTTTTTCTGATGTGGGAATTCACTGCTATAGACTTCCCTCTGAGAACTGCTTTGACTGTGTCCCATAGTTTCAGATATGTCTATTGGCATGGCTGTTTGATTGTCGAAACAGTCTGATTTCTTCTTTAATTTCCTCTGTGACTCATTGACTATTCAAGAAGTTAGTACATAATTTCCATGTGTTTGCATAGGCTCTGTGGTGTCTTTTGCCATTGATTTCTAGTTTCATTACACTGCAATCCAAATACAGGTGTGGAATAATTTGAATTATTTTGCATTTTCAGAAGCCTGTTTTACAGGCTAGTGTGTGTTCAGTTTTGGAGAAAGTCCCATGTGTTGCTGAGAAGAATGTGTATTCTGTTGATGTTGGATGGAATATTCTATAAATATCTATTAATCCTTTTGTTTGATGATTTGGTTTAACTGTGATATATCTTGTTGATCTGTCCATTTTTGACACTGGGATATTGAGGTTCCCCATTAGAATTATATTGGTGCTTATCTGATTTTTCAAGTCCATTAGTATGTTTTGTGACATTTTGTGTGCCAGTATTTGGTGAGCATATGGTTAGAATTGTTATCCCCTTCTGTTGAATATTTCTCTTAACCAATAATAGCGCCTTGCCAGTCTTGGCAGTTTAACTTGTGATCCCAGCACTTGGGAGGCTGAAGCCGGGGTATCAACACAAGTTCAAGGCCAGCCTGGGCTACATAATGAGTTCAAGCTCAGCCTGGACTACATAGTGAGATCCTGTCTCAAAAGCAAAACAAAACAAAACAACAACAACAACAACAAAACCAAAACAATATCTAGTGACCTTCTTTGTCTCTTCTGATCAGTCTTTCTTTGAAACTCACCTTCTAAGAAATTAGGATAACAACTCCTGCTTTTTTCTGGTTTCCCAGTACCTGAAATATTATTTTCTATAGACTGATTTTTAATCTGTGAGTTTCTTTTTGAACTGAATGTCCTTCCTTTATACTGAATATTGTTGGGTTTTGTTCCTTGATCCGTTCTGCAATCTGTGCCTTTTGACTGGGGAATTGAGACCATTCACATCAAGAGTTATTACTGAGAAGCACTGACTTTTTCCTGTTCCTGTCAATGGGTTATTTTCCTGTTGCTGAGTTTCTTATCTTTTCCACTTTTCCTTATCTGCTAATTTGACCAGGTGTGCTCATTCTTTTCAACATATTGGCATTGTTGACTTCATTGTCTCTTTCTAGGATACCCTTGAGAAATTTTTGTAATGCTGCTTTGGTGATGATGAATTTCTCGAGGTGCTCCTTGTCCTGGAATTATCTAATTTTTCCATGAATTTGAAAGGAACGTTCTGTAGGATACATAAGTTGGGGTTTGAAGATGTTATCTTTTAGGGCTTGAAACATTTCACTCCAAGTCCTCCTGGCCTTCAAGGTTTGTACAGAGAAGTCTGCTGTACTTCCAGTGGGCTTAGCTTTATCTATGACTCATTGCTTTTTTTCTAATGGCTTTTAGGATTTTTGTCCCTGTGATGGATATCTGATACTTTGAGTATCATGTGGCATGGACAGTTTCTCTTTTACTGATGCCTATTTGGGCTCACTTATGTGTATGTGATTTCCTTCCCTGTATTTGGCAAGATTTCTTCTTTTATTTCCGAGAACAGGTTTTTTATTGGGAAAGATGACCAATACATTCACCTGTACAAAAATGAACTCAAAATGCATCAAATTCATAAAAGTAACACCTGAAGATATGAAAATATAGGAGAAACACATCAAGACAACAGGAAAGCGATGATTTATTTTGGTATATGGCTCCCAAAGCACAAGAAATTAAAACAAAAATAAACAAATAGGATTACATCAAGCTGAAAGTTTTCTGCCCAGCAAAGGAAATAATCAAGAACAACAAAGAGACAACCTAGAGCATAGCTGCCATCTATTCACTTGAGAGAAGATTAATATCCAGAATACATACAGAACTCAAAATACATAACAACAGAGAGCTAGAAATCCATTTGAGGAAAAGGAAAGTGATAGGACCAGATATTTCTCAATAGAAAAAATACAAATGGCCAACAATTATATGAAAGAACGCTCAATAGCATTAGTCATCAGCAGAGTGCAAACCAAAACTCCAATAAAGTGTTTCACCCAGTTACGGTGGCTACTATGAAAAAAAAAAAAAAAAAAAGACGAATGCTGGCAAGGAGGTAGAAAAGAGTAGCACACAGTGTTGATAGAAATGTAAATTAGTAAGACCACGACGGATAAAAGAATGGAGGTCCTAAAACATTAAAAACAGGAATACCATGTGACCAGGCATCTCATGGCTCACGTCCAAAGGAAACAAAAGAAGCACGCCAAAGAGACACCTGCAACCCCATGTTTAGCGCAGCACTCTTCACAACAGCCAAGGTACGGAATCAAACCAAGTGCCTATCACTGAATGGAAGGATAAAGAAAATGTGCTGTGTACCAAGAGAATATTGTAGAGCTTTTATTTTTTTATTTTACTTTATTTTTTGTGGCTACCGGGGGTCGGCCTGAGGACCTCGTGTGCCAGCAGGCGCCCGTGCCGCTGAGCAACATCACCGGCCCTTTTATCGTATGTGGGTACTGGGAGTCGAACTCAGGACCTCGCGCTTGCCGGGCAGGCGCTTATGTCGCTGAGTTATCTCACTGGCCCTGTAGAGCCTTTAAAATGAAGATATCTTGTCATTTCCAACGATGTGAACCTGGAGGAGACCATATTAAATAAAATAAGCCAGGCACAGTGAGACAAGTACTACAGATCTAACTTACGTGTGGAATCTAAAAACGGCAAATTTATACAAGCAGAAAGTGCAATAGTGAGCATGGAATAGAGGGCTGCTGATTGAGGATATGTTGGTCAAAAAACAACTTTTCAGTTAACAAGAAGGAATAGTTCAAGAGGTCTATGAAAAAAATGTGGTGACTATACTTACACACAATGTATTTTATGGTGCTGAAAGAGTAAATTATGTAGTCTCACCACAAAATATATGTGTACATTAATGTGTATTTAACTTGGCTCAGTTAAGCCTTAATACAATAATATATAATTACTTCAAAATAATCATTGTAAAAGAGAAATACATATAATTTTGTCATTTTAAAAAAGAAATATTTTTTTAAAAAAGTAAATAAGTAAATGTAGGTCAGTACAAATACTGCAAACCCATCCACCCTCCTCCAGCTCTAGATCCAAAAGGAAAGGGATGAATAATCCAAGGTTCTAAGATAAGATAATGGCTACATTCATCAAATTGCTCTCACCCATGGGGAGGGACAGGCCTCTGCCCCTACTGTGCACTCCCTCAAGCGTCCACCCAGGACCTGCTCCTGACCTCAGCTCCCGCCCACCAGCAGGCGGGGCAGACATGAGATCCAGCCCATCTCCTTCCCCTACCTCAAGGTGGAGGCCCTAGCCCTGACCTTTGCTCTATGTTTCTGGGGGGAGAATAAGGGACAATTCCTCCCATGACATGATCAGTGGCAGTGCAGGCCCCTAGGAGAGATAAAAAGGAACTGACGGCACAGGGTTGCGGGGAGCATGAGAATGGCGTTCAGGTTGAAGTCAGATATGTGGCTGGCAGGTCCCTGGCTATGCCCGCATGGGGCCAGGGCACTGGGCACCAGAGTGGTCAGGGCCCCCAAAGCTGCAGTGCTGCCCTTTGAAGCCATACCCCAGTGCCCAGGCAACAAGTGGCTGAGGGTGCTGCAGATGTGGAAGGAGCAGAACCATGATGACTTGCACCTGGAGATGCACCAGACCTTCCAGGAGCTGGGGCCCATTTTCAGGTAATGCCCTTCAGAGCCCCTTGTTGAGAATGCCCTGCTGGAGGACAGGATGTCACTAGGCACCTGGTGCCACAGTTTCCCTTTGTTTCCGGAGCATGGCGGGCTGCTGTCCTGAGTCTTTGCCATGGAGATCATGACTCTTAATAAGGACAGAACAAAGCAGGGACCACTCTGCTGGGGACAGAAGGCAGAAGCCCTGAAGTGGGAGAGGGTCAGGTGGTGCAAAGGCAAATCCAGGAGAAAGGGGAGATTTGACAGGACCCAGTCTGCGCTGATGACAGAGCAGCTACAGCAGGACTTTGTGCACTTTCTCTTAGGTACGATGTGGGAAGTACACGGACAGTCGCTGTGATGCTGCCGGAAGACGCTGAGCAGTTATACAAGGCAGACAGCCTGTATCCCCGCCGCATGCACCTGGAGCCCTGGTTGGCCTATAGAGAGCACCGAGGGCAGACGCCTGGCGTGTTCTTGCTGTAAGGGGCCAGTTAGGATGAGGAGGGAGCTGGGATTAACGGCCCAGACAGAGAAGAGGCAGGAAGGAACAGACCCTAAGGCACACCTACTCTGGGCTCTATGGGGGATGGCGGAAACGGGGTGACTGCCAAGCACAGATGTGTGCCCTGAGAAGGGGAGAAAACGGTCCAGGGCCACAGCCAGCATATGCCAGACCTTGGTGTTCACCAGGCTGCAGACTCCCTCTGACTGGTGCCCTCCCAGTGATAAGGCAGAGAGTCCTGGGGACTGTGTAATCCTGAAGGAGACAGTCCTGGGGATAAGGGTGATGGGGTGCAGGATGGGGGTGGCTCTTTGTGCTCAGAAGCAAAGCTCTAAGTGGGCTAGTGGCACTGGGACCTGAATCTTTCCTGTGGAAGCAGGGGACACCTGGACAGGTAAGCGGGAAGAAGGTGGCAATTGAGGCAGACCACCTGGAAAGAGGTTGTCATTAGAAGCCCGGCGTGCTAAAAGGGAGATGGTAGACTGTGGGCAATCACGCCACCTTGTCAGGAAGTGAATTCCCTTGGGATGACAGGGTTTAAGGAAAGAGGTCTCTTGAGCATGGCCATTAAGGGGAGGGAGAGGCAGCTGGCAGTGATGGAAGAGCAAATGGAAGGCCAGGGAGAAGGGTGGGCACGTGAATGTGAAGGATCAGTGAGTTAGTGTGTATGTTGATGTGTGTGTGTACATATCCTGCCTCTGATAGATATATTCTTGTTATTTTGTGTGAGTATCGTGTGAGTATTGTTTGTCATACACGTTCATATGTGTACGTGTGTGTAGATAGACGTACGTGTTGGGTGTCTGTGTGTCTGTTCGAGCATTTGCATGTGTGCATGGCTCTTACGTCTTGTTTGTCCACATGAGTGCACGCATATGTCTGCATGTCTGGGCTTGAGTTCCTGTGTAGGCACAGATGTGTGCGTGTACCTGTGGGTGTGATCGTTGTCAATAATTGCAGGCATCAGCCATATAAACAGGCAGGTGTGTGGCTCAGAGTACAAATCACTGCCTGCCATTACCTGGAGAACCTCCTTGGGGCCCCTCTGTTCTCCAGACTGTGGCTTGGAAATATGGAGAGTGCTTTATTATTTGGATCCCTGCTGAAATAAGATGGGGACCTTCTTGGTAATAGGCACATGCTAGTGACTGAGAGGCAGTATGCTCCACAGAGAAGGGCAGGGAGGTGGGAGGTCAACCACCTCTCCTCTTGGGGCATGGTGTGCGTCAGATGGGCGTAACTTGACAGTAGGGTCAACCTCCTCTCATGGAGATAAAGACTCCCTACCCAGGCAAGGTCGGCATGAGTATTGTGAGAGCAGAACGTGGGGCCCGGGATTTCAGACAAATGAAAATGCCTAACTGCAAGAGTGCTTTCAAGCAGAATTTGCTGTCTTATCCCCATTTAGACTTCAGTGCTTATGGTACCAGCACAAGAAGTCGACTCTGAGAGAAAGGGGTGCAACGAGGACCAGCAGCAGCCTGTCTTTACGGACACGTTCATCTCCCAGTGACACCCAATTGCTTCTGCAGACCAGGAAGATGGAGCTAGGTTTGACTCCAGCTCTGCTCTACCTTGCAGGAATGGGCCTGAATGGCGCTACAACAGACTGCGGCTGAACTCAGTTGTGCTGACACCGCAGGCAGTTCGAAAGTTCCTCCCCATGGTGGACATAGTGGCAAAAGACTTCTCAGAGGCCCTGAAGAAGAAGGTCCTACAGAGTGCCCAGGGGAGCCTGACCCTGGACATCCAGCCCAGTGTTCTTAGCTATACCACAGAAGGTGGGTTCGAGATTGGTCCCAACCCCAGGGCATGTGGAGATGACTAGCAACGGTGTACAGCAGGCTGGGGTGGTGACCCAAGGCCAGGACCGTCTTTAGCCAGCAATGGCGTTCTCTCTGCAGCCAGCAGCTTTGCACTTTTTGGAGAGAAGTTGGGCCTCCTTGGCCCTAAACCCAGCTCTGACCTCCTGAACTTCACCCATGCTCTGGACACCATGCTCAAATCCACCACGCAGCTCATGTTTCTGCCCAGGAGACTGTCCCGCTGGATGAGCAGCCAGGTGTGGAAGGAGCACTTTGAGGCCTGGGACAACATCTCTGAGTATGGTGAGGCCCAGTGACAGGAGAGTCATCTACTTTCCCATGCATCACTCCCCCCTCCCGCTGGGCCACTAGGAGTCCACACAACAGGGTCTTGCCATTGTGTTGGCAGGACACTGGGCTGGCCTAGCATGAAGATAAAAGAGGGAGCACAGAGATTTGGAGGTGTCATGGGCAGATGGGGAAGAGAAGAACAACCAAGTGATGTTCCAAATGCTGGGGTGCTAAGCCGTCTCCTTCCTCCTGCAGCTGAACATTTCATCCAGAAGAAATATGAGGAGCTTGCTCGAGGTTGCCCTCCTTACTACAGCGGCATTGTGGCAGATCTGCTGTTGCAGGGGGACTTGTCACTAGGTGCCATCAGGGGCAACACTCTGGACCTCATTGCAGGGAGTGTGGACACGGTCAGGCCAGCAGCTACCCCACCATGGACATGAAGCCCACCTGGACTCCCCGCAGTGTCTTTTCATACATAGTCAACCTCAAGCGCCACCGCAGTCCTTGCCTCTGCACTCCTCTTGCGTTCAGCAATGAAATGATGGAATGCTTGGGGTTGGGGGAGAACAATGGAGCCCACGTGGAGGCTCACAAATTTGGCAGCCACAGGTGTGGGGAGGCACGGGCAGAGTGAAGATGGCCTTCTTGGGAGCAGCCTTTCCCACATGTGCACATAGTGGGACCTGGGAAGATGGGGAGGGGTTGAGCGGCCAGTGGAGGGCCATGTAGCAAAGCCTGCCAAGTAGCATGGGCATTAAGCAAAGATGCTTCAAGGGCAGAGCAGAGGAGGGCAAGAGGTTCAGGGGTGCTGCTGGGACAGGAGGGAGCTGGTGGCAGCACAGGCAGGAGGGCGGCGCTGGGCCCCTCTCAGAATCTCCCCTACTGGAGAGAGAACTTTCTTCCCACAGCATCTGCTAAGGGCCTACCCGGAGACAGGCCTCTACATTCAGAGCAGAGAGGCAAGCCAGGCTGGGACACGCAAGGAGCAAAGGCCAGAATGCATCCACCAAGGACAAGTGCCCAGGACAGTTCATGAGGGAACAGTGAGATGCTGGGCCAAACAAAGCAGTAACAAAGCAAAGCAAACAGGCCCGGACAGGGGAGGGAAGGAGGGAAGAGCCCGGGGCATGAAACACTGCAGGACCTGGCAAGGTGTCAGGCCGGTTGAGGCAGGCGGACATGGAGGCAAATGAGGCAGAGAGGGGTAGGGCTCCCATCAGGAATGGCGCCAGCACACATCCTTCATGCCCAGGCTAGAGAAGGCCCACCATGGGAACATGAGATCAGAGTCAGCCCTTCTAACCCTGCAAGGCAGAGAGGGGAGCTTGCAGGGAAGTGTCGTGGCATCAGGGAGGCCCTTGGTAGGCCCTTTCTGTGGCTCAGGTCACATAATGATCCATTTTGGAGATAGTGGGGCACTGATCTCAGAAGGGCAATGGGAGATGTGTTTCATGGCACCAGAAATGACCCCGGAGGGGAAATGGGTAGGCCCTGGGGGATCATTTCCTGTTAGTACAGTGAGGTCTGTGGACTGCCACAGCAGAAAAGCCATTAGAAGCTGATGGGTGTGGTCTCCAGAGCACTTCTGAGTGATGCCGTGGGTCACTTCTCTGGAGCCTGAGGCTCCAGGAAGGGCGTAGGCAGCAGACACTGAAGTGACATGGGACGGGGGCCTTCCCCTCAGGACTCATGCATGCGTCCAGGTGGGCATCAGAGTCCTGAAGTCCAGGATGCAGAGCCTGTCCTATCCTGGGTGTGTTCGTGGGAGGGCTGCCCTGGATGGTGGGCATGGCAGTGTGTACTCTGATTCTTGCCCTCTGCCTCCTGCAGACGGCCTTCCCCTTGATGATGACACTCTTTGAGTTGGCCAGGAACCCCACCACGCAACAGGCCCTGCGACAGGAGAGCCTGGCTGCTGAGCCCAGTATTTCTGGGGATCCCCAGAGGGCCACCATGGAGCTCCCCCTTCTGCGGGCAGCCATCAAGGAGACCCTGAGGTAGGAGCCAGTTCCACCCTCCCAGTGCCCTGGGTCTCTGCTCAGGGGGCTTGAGGAGAGCGGTGGAGCTGTTGAGCAGCTTTTCCTAGGACCTCGCTGCTCCTCCAATCCTCTTAAAGCCCTAACAGTGTGTATACCTGTGTGTCGCTCTTCCTCTGGGATCCCACTTCAACATTCTGTGCTTACCTCCATGTTCTCTTTAACCTAGCTGCCCAGGTTGGGGGATGTCTGGGTGAGCTCAGCAGGTGCATGAGAGCCCACCCTCAGGATGAGGGCTGCCTGTCCCGTTTGGGGAGCCAGGTCAGAAGGCTGGGGATGAGACCTGTCACAACTGAGGCATCTCTGTTGGTCTCCCATTTCCAGGCTGTACCCTGTCGGTCTTTTTCTGGAGAGAATACTGAGCTCACACTTGGTGCTTCAGAACTACCAAGTCCCAGCGGGGGTGAGTGAGTCTCTACGGCCCACGTTGCAAGTTGCCACTCTGTCCATCTGACACCTCCCACTACATCTGTCTGTAGACTTTGGTGCGTTTCTATCTGTACCCCATGGGCCGAAACCCCGAGGTGTTCCAGAGTCCTGAGCACTATGACCCCCAGCGCTGGCTGGACAGCAGGCAGGCCTTCCAACACCTGGCCTTTGGCTTTGGGATTCGTCAGTGTCTGGGACGGCGCCTAGCAGAGGTGGAGGTGCTGCTGCTTCTACATCACGTGAGTGGGTCTGGGTGGGGCCTGTGGGATGGAGTGGGCCTTGGCAGAGATATGGCAGAGATACGGCTTGGATTCTGTGGGAGGGGCCCTTACAGAGTAGGGAAAGGCTTTTTCTGGGTGGGCCCTTGCATAGCAGGGCAAACCCGTGTGGTGGTGGGCTGTGCTCTGGAAGAGTAGGGGTGAGCTGGGCAAGGTGCGGCCCTACAGAGTAGGGTGGTGCCTGGCAGGTGTGGGGGACTGGCAGAGTGGGTAGCCCTGCATGGGAGCACAGGCTGCTCCTTCCAGCAGTCTGGGGGCCGCACTAAGGAGCTGGGGCAGAGTATTCAGGACCCTGGGGCTGCTCAGGAACACAGAGACAAGTCCCACGTCTGTTCTAGTTGCTGAAATCCTTCTGCGTGGAGACAGCATTTCAAGAGGATGTGAAGTTAGCCTTCCGCTTCAGTATGATGCCCACCTCCTTTCCCCTCCTCACTTTCCGGCCTGTCAGCTAGTGTCACCTCCCTGCTGAGGCTCCATGCCACAACATGATTCTCCATCTGCATGCCCCTAGGCCCCTCCTCGTCTTCTCCCACAAGGGCACCGCTTCCTGGCCACGCTGCAGCCCAGAAGGTCCTCTGATCAAACGGTCCAGGCAAAGCCCAGAAGGGTACGGGTTTTCCAAGTTGTGCAGCAAGGCCAGGGCACAGCTCAGAGGACCTTGGTCACACATCCTGGCTGTGTCAACTCCCCGTCCTCACCCACCTTCTCCCGCAACTGTTCCGTGCTGGACAGTGTCACCATCTGCTGAGCAGTGTGCGTAGATACAGCGCCTGTCTTCCTGTGCAGTGTTATATACCTCTTTTGCATTCTGCCTACCCCATGGCCAAAGACCCTGTGTGTTATTTGAGAGAAATGACCACGGAGCCCAGCAACTGAGAGCCCAAGTGCAATTGGCCATTGTGCCCCTGTCTTCTTAGCATTTCAAACAGGTGGTCAGCAGTTGACATTCTTCATCCGGGAATGATACGCTGCAGTGTACAGTAGTGTAGTGTAGATACTGTGATTACTTATTCTGACCCATCCCCATTTTCAAGGTGAGAAAACTGACCCCGGACAGAACTGTGGCCACACAGGTGCCTAGTGTCAACCCATACTGTGGCGAGGTCTCCTATGGACCGGACAATGCAGGACCAACAAGAGTTAAGTGCTTAGCCCCCGTGCTTTGCTGTGGCAGCTCCTGAGGTGACTTAGGGGGAAAGTGGGAGACTTGTGTAGGTAAAAACTTGAATGGGCAGAGAGACGTCTCCTGTAGTCGTGAGGGTCGTAATTGGGCTGGTAGTTTCCTGATGACGGTGACTCACATATCCTCAACGCATAAGCACGTGTCATGTGTCAGGAGCTGGCACAGGCAGGGGAGGCAGCAGTGCGTGATGAGGACATGACTACAGCCTTCATGTAAGCACCGAGATCACTGGCCACAGCACGGCACCGCATGCCGGTGCAGGAGAGGCTTGCGTCCAGGTTAGGCACACACCAAATCACACTGTCTGGGTCTCAGTCTCTTCCAGGTGAAATAATAAAAGTTGATAGACTAGGTATTCCACAAATGATAGAAATTTGATTTTTCACATTTCTGAAGTCTCCAAAGTCGAAGGTCAAGAAAACAGTATATTCTGTGCCTGGTTAAGGCTGTGTCCTGGTTCATAGATGGGAACTTCTCCCCGGTGGAAAGGGGCCAGGCAACTCTCCGAATCTTCTTTTATAAGGACACGAGGCTTATTCATGAGGAGTGTGTCCTCCTAGTCTAATCACCTCCTGGTGACCCTACCATCTTATTACCATGACATTGATGATTAGGTTCCAACGTGACTATCACCAAAGCCTGATCTGGGTGACGTTCCAAGTACAATTCATCCTGGTTCCAATCACTTTGTACAGCTGGGAAGTCCAACAAGTTATATGCTTCCAAAACACAATAGTTGGAGAGGCCTTGGCTAGACATTCCCATTCCAGAAGGGAGAGATGGGAAATAAGAAAGGGGTAGCAAGCTGAAATAATTATAAAGGCCAACAGAGCATACAAAATTACACTTGAGAGTTCAAGAAAGATGTTTGCGTGGAAGTCCCATCTTTCGGACACACTGGGACACAGAGTGGGTCCCCAAGGCTCTAGGACACCCTGCCCTTATGGATTTTCTCAGCAGAACCCACGCTACAGCCCTCAAGAGCTCGAGTCTGAAAGCACACAGATCTCCCAAAGAGGATTCCTCCACTGGGGTCTTGCATTTTCACCACCTGCTTTGCTTCACCGGGCTTTGCTGTCTCAAAAGTGCCCCGCCTAGATTCTGAGCCTGAAGCTCTGGGTGGGGGCCTTTGATATCTAGGTGGTAGAGACAATAATTGCCACAGCTCAGGAAATCTGTATTCCAGCAGAGATGGGTCACATGGACACCCCTGATGTTGCCCACCACTTCTCCTGAGAGAGTAGCCAGTTTGGCCCATGCCACACCTTGGCCTACTGTAGCCATATTTGGGGTGGTTGAACAATTAGGGCTCTAGGATTTAGGGAGTGTGTACTACGGTCTTAGAGAAACTTGCACCACACATATGAAAACCTTATGAATCCCAGGTCCTAGCACTCTAAGCCCATGATGGCAGTGGCAGACCCAGTGGTTTCTGAAATACCTTCAGGGGCATTCTTCTATTGTCCTGGTCAATAAACCCTGGTGGCCCCAGCCTCATCTCCCTAACAAACTGTCCTTTGGCCACACCCTTGATTTTGCCTCTGGAGCACAGTTTCTCATGTTTTATATTACAGAAGGATGAAGAAATTTCCAAATTGTCAACTTCTGTTGCCTTTTAGATTAAAAGTTTTACCTTTAAATCATCTGTCTCTCTTGCATTTTACCTTAAGTCATTTGTCTCTCTTGCATTTTACAAGCTTTGAATAACACCACAAGTCTCCTTCAACAGTTTCTTTAGAAATTTCTTCAACCCAATCGTTTATCACGAATGATTTTTACCTTTCAGAACATACTGAGACATGAATAGCATTCAGGCAAGTTATTTGCTGGGTTCTAACAAGGAATGCCTTTGGGACACTTTCCTCACTTCCACTGGAGACCTCATCAGAATGGACTTTACCACCCATATCTCTACCAACATTCTGTTCACAACCACTTACACATTCTCTAAGGAGACAGAGGCTTCACTACAGCTTCCCTCTTCTCTTCCGGGGCTGTATCTCCCAGCAGGTACCCTGAAAATCCACCCTCCTCTTCCCATTGCCCAGTTCCTATTCCACTCCTACATAGTAGGTATTTCTTCTAGCAGCACCTTCTCTGGTGTGTTTTAGTCCATTCGAGCTGCCAGAACAAGACATCGCAGAAGGGGTAGCTTGTAAACCACACGCATCTATTTCTCACAAAGCAGGAGGGTGGGAATTCCAAGACCAAGCTGCCAGCAAATTCCATGTCTGGCGAGGGCCCATTTCCAGCTGATGGATGGAATCTTCTTGTTGTGTCTTTATATGGTGGAAGGGACAACACAGTATTCTGGGGTTTGTTTTTATTTGGACTCTCCACTTCCATCAGCATTTGGTGATTTTCCTTTTCTTGTGAAACATTTTCTGGCACATGTATGTAGGAGTGGAATTTCCACAAAAGGACTGGCAATAGAGTGTGGTGCAGTAGGATCCAGATATGCAGGGGAGCTGGCAGAGTCTTCCTGGACAAGAGCTCAGCGCAGTTGTGCTCACAGCAGCCTACAAATCCCAGCTCTTCCATTCACGGGGAGAGCAGTCAGTGTGGTCTCTACTTGAAGATCTTCTCTTCGCTTCCAAGAATTGTCCTTGGAAATGTCTGCCTCTGACTGACAAGGAATTCCCGAAGCCTGACCTACTCATTCCCCTGGGTGAAGATGTGTGGCTGTGTATGGAGAACAGTGCAGATTGTGGCATCTCAAAGGAAGGCGTTCCTGCATGTGTCAGGATCGCTCCTCTTAAAGCAGAAAAAAAAAAAACACTTGCCCCCAGACAGGAGCCCCGCACCCCCTGCCCCGCTCTTCAGCATCCCTCTTCCCGGCCTTCTATGAACCTTGTTCTCCTCTGTTAAGTTTCTGTTTTTCCCCCAAAATGATGTAACCTCTTGTCCCTGTCTCCCCTGTATGCAAAAAAGGTGGATTTCAGTGTAACTTTCTGTGCAATCAACTGATGGCAAATGCTCTGTTCTTGTACCTCCTACTTGGTTGTAAATCCTATGAAATCCTGCTCCCTGAGAGTTAGTTGCTTGGCTCTTTGGTGAACGATCCCAGCCAAGCCCTCTGGTGTGAATAAAACTGTGCACCTGCCTCCAAAACCCCAGGTGCCATTGGGTTTGTTGGTCTCCGTCTGCAGCAACGCTTATTAGGAGCTGTAAACACCTTCTAGGAGCTGTAAACACCTTCTAAGAGCTGTAAACACCTTCTAGGAGCTGTAAACACTTTTTTCTGAGCTGAAACACTTGCTGTAACACTCTGACTGAGGAACCTGCAGTGCCTCCCTAAGGAAGTCACCTTACAGGACACTGCGGATTTTCCTCAGGGCGCACCACTACCACCTCTCTGTGCTTCTAAACCTATAAGTAGGATTAATTCCCAGCAGGCCTTTAGATATGAGGTACAAAGTGTGATGCAGGGAGAGCTGCCTTGTAGTCCAAGCAACGGCATGGTGTTTGCAAATTATGCAAACAGATTAGTGGAATACCTGTGGGAATGCGTATGAAGAGGGCTGAGATCATGGTGGAAGGAAACTAAAAGTAGTTCAGACTGCCATTATTGACAGGGGCCCCTAAGCACAGGATCTAGACTAAGGCTGTTGCTGAAGTAAAGATTGGCTTCAATTGCTGGTTCCTGTGGACAAAACAGGAACGAGAGGTGGATGTCAGTAAACAAGAGGAATATTAGTAACCTAACTGAACTGGAGCTTCCTGAGCTGCCTCGGTATATGGGACAGGAACACGTGCAAAGGCTCAAGGAGACAGAAGTATTTAAATAGAGTTGTCACGGAAGACCTGCACCAATCCATGAAGTTCTTGGTCTGAGGACACATCTTGTGCCATGACTGTAGGAAACATGTTTTCGAGGGAAGTTCCATCATTTTTTTTTTTTTTTGTGGGTACCGGGGGTCGACCTCAGGACCTCGCGCGCCAGCAGGCGCCTGTGCCGCTGAGCGATATCACCGGCCCTTTTTTCGTATGTGGGTTCCGGGAGTCGAACTCGGGTCCTCGCGCTTGCCGGGCAGGCACTTATGCCACTGAGCCATCTCACCGGCCCAAGTTCCATCATTTTTGAGGATCTCTATGGTCAGCAGTTTTGGGAGAAACTGCTGCCTCACGGTGGGGCTCCTTGCGGGCAAGGGAAATAATTGACTCCTGAATCAAGGTAGCATGTTACAATAATGGACAACATACTCAAAGGGCAAATCAGAACAGTCGGATTTTCAGAGACCTATGGCACTGGCTAGTTGATTGTGTTGTTCCTACAACCAAAATATGTACAGAGTCTACGAGTCCTAACTTCATCTGTAGATGCAGAGGAGTTCTAGGTCAAATGAGCAGCGGTTCGTCCTGAACGATACAGAGAATCACGGCCTTTGAATCAACTGACAGACTTGAGCCAGCTCGGAGACCCAGAATCCCTTGAATGAAGGGTAGTTCCCCTCGCGGAAAGACCCCACTACGCTACCAGGACTTCATGCTGTGACCATTTCTTCCATCATTCTCCAAAGAGGCTCGTGGCCTTTCACCAGGATGACGATGCGGCAGGGAAAAGGAAATCATCAGATGCTCCGGGCACTTCTAGACCTAACTGTCTAGGAGAATTTCAAGAGATCCAAAACAGAGGAGATAATGGAGCTCAAGTGATTGGTGGAGTTTTAGCTCATGGACATCTCAGAGTAGACCCACCGTGCTCCCAACCCCTCCCGGTGGTCGTTTCCCCCAGCTCCAGAATACACCGTTGGGATAGACATAGTCAGATCTTCACAGACTCCCACACTGGTCCCTTGACCTGTGAAGTGAGGCTATTATGTTAAGATAGCTCAAATGGAAGCTACTAGAATGGTCTCTTCCTAGGAAAACAGTAAATAAAAGGCAATTCTACATTCCCAGAAGAATTGCGCAGACGGGTGCCACGATCAAACCCTTGTAGGACGCAGGGACGGTGCCTCCCACCACACTCCTTCAGCTCATTAATTCGGACCGTCCAGAACACAGATGGCTCTTGCAGAATGACAGTGCTTGGTTCTAAACTCATGCAGATGCTGACTACGATTGCTGCTTCTGTACCAGATGTCATTTCATGGCTTTCGCAAATTACTAGTGCCCTCACTGGTATGCAAATATTGATTTGAAAACTAGTTTTTTCAGCATTTTCCCTGGTAAGGGTCACCCAAAGTAGTTTACTTTCAACTTTCAACCCAGCAAGACAATGAACCATTGTACCGGCTATAGCACTTGTTTTTATGGTTTTACTGGCCTAAATTACAGTACCGAGTTAGTGAACTGAGTACTGATCTCTGTGTTGATGTGAAAGCAGTTTGTAGACATGATTAGCATGGACAATAAATTAACTTTAAGAAGATTAAGTTATCCCCAATAATGCAGGGGACCTCATCCAATCAGGTGAAAGATCTTAACAGCAAAAACTGAAGTTTCTTGGAGTAGAATAAATATTGCCTCAAGACCATAGCATCAGCTCCTGGCCCCAGGTTCCATCTTTCTGACCAGCTGTACAGGCTTGAGATTTTTCCAGCTCTCACATTCACGTGATCCAGTTTACACACACACATGTGCACAAACACACACCCACAATGTGCACACCACGTATTTAGAGAGAGGGGATTCTTCATTTGGTCAGAAAGTGTTTCAGCAGAAACCTTGGCAGGCTGAAGGCAGTGGAACGATATACCTAAAGTACTGAAAGAAAAAGCTACCCACTGAGAATAGTGACAGGGTTCGTTGCGTAAGTATCCCTCAAGGTTCATGTGGTAAAAGCTTGCTCCTCAGAGCGATGACATTGGGAGGTGGTGGAACTATCAAGAGGTGGGACCCAGTGGAAAGCCTTCAGTCACTGGGACGGGCCCTTGAAGGAGACCAAGGGGCCCTAGCTCCTTCCACTTTCTCTCTCTCTCTTCCAGGCCACGAGATGAGGATTTTGCTCCACCACACGCTCCTGCCATGATGTGCTGCCATGACTGCAAGAACAGAAAAGCAATAGCCAATGAAGCTTGGTCTAGAGCCTCTGAAACCCCGATCCAGTATAAACCTTTTCACCTTGTAAGTTTATTATCTCAGGTATATTTTACAGTGATAGAAAGCTAACACAAATACCACAACAAGTATAACTGTCCAGCCTGTTTCCTTCCCTTCAATTGCCTATGTGGACATTCCCGTTAGCACATGGAGTGCATCCACAGTTGGTTCTAATTTCTTTAACACTTGTATAGTGTTCCACGGTCTGAATGTATCATAGTTTATTTAAATAGCCTCCTTTAGCAAATACCTGTGCTGTCTGCAGTGTTTATATTTTAGCATGCCTGACACTGCAGTCATCCAGGATGTCATTCACTACCAATGCAGATTTACAGGAAGGACTGTTTCCAAGCAGTCACGCAGAGGGCCAAAGGCCAAGTGTATTTGCAACGCTGATATCTAAGTGCTGCCTAGTTGCCGCACGTGGCGAGGGACAGTTGTATTCTCCATCACTGAGAAGCGACTGCCTATTCCCATGCACTGTCAGAGGAGTGGATCCTTATTCAGCTTCTGGATCTTCACCCTCTGATAGGTGCCAACAGGAAGCTGCTGTGATATTTATTTGTTATTCTTTAATTATCGGTGAGGAGCAGCAAGTCGGTATGGTTTTAGTGGGTAGTTGCATTTATTGCTTCGTGAACTCTCTACGCCCGTTGTCGATTTCCCCGTGTGTCTCTTTATGTGCTGTGAGAATAGACTTTGTCAGTGATAAAAGTGCACATTTTTCTCTCCCTTTTGGTACACGTCTCAGTATTTTTGGCTGTCAGAAGTGTTTGTCTTCAAGGACGGGTCTTAGTCCCTTTGCTATAACTAAATACCAGAGAAATGGGTCATTTATACAACACAGAAATAGATTTCTCAAGGTGGTGGACACTGAGAAGTCTAAGACAAGGCACCAGCAGACTTTGTGGCTGTTGAGGGCTGATCTTCATGGATGGCACCACTGAGGTGTCTTCAGCTGGCAGGATGGCTGGAAGGGCTGAGCTCAGCCCCTCAAGCCCTAAGGTAAGTCTGAGAAAGGCTGTTATCCCAGAGTACTTAGCCACTGAGGAACTGGGAGAAGGGACCTGCAAGCTAGGGATAAATTGCTCTCTGTAACTGGCTGAGACTTGCCAGTCTGATGATATGGGGCCTCACTTTCCCTGCTGTTTGTGCCTCTGAGTCCATTCTTGGCTCTGGGTAAGTGAGCACATTTCTCACATAGCAGGCCCTCAGCACAGAAAAGTATGCAAATACTTGCAAAAATGATGGCACGGGATTTACCCTCAGGTGTCTGACTCAGTGGTAGATATGCAACCAACACATGTGCTACGAGTACTCACGCAACTGAGAACCTTTGTCAGAAGGGTTGCTGAGGAGTTTGAGCTTTCTTGTTACTTGTCTGGGAAGCCATGACAGTAGGGGCAACAGCAGCACCACCAGCAGCAGAAAAGCAACAGCAGCAGCAGCAGCAGCAGCAACGGAAGCAGCAACAGCAATCTCTCCCTGTAGCTCACCATGAGCATGGCTTGAGCATGAACTGTTGTGCCATGTCCTCTCCTCAGCCCACCTCGAATGACCCCCAACCCATGGCTGGGAGCTCCTTGGGTCAGAGACCAGGTGGAGCAAGTTGTACTTACACCACACTTTTGCCTTAATTTTACACAATATGCTATCGCTTTGCCCCAGCAGACAGAGCACAGCCTGGTCAAGAAGTCATGAGGCTGGGCCGGTGAGATGGCTCAGCGGCATAAGCGCCTGCCTGGCAAGCAGGAGGTCCTGAGTTCGACTCCCGGAACCCACATACGAGAAAAGGGCCTGTGATATCGCTCAGCGGCACAAGCGCCTGCTGGAGCACGAGGTCCTGAGGTCGACCCCCGGTACCCACAAAAAAAAAAGAAGAAGTCATGAGGCTAATTCATGAGGCAACTCGCCCAAGGTCCCCACAGCCTGGAGTATTTCTCTGCTGCATCAGCCAGGTACTCTGGACCGCAAATGAAATTTGTGAAGCACTATTGCATATTGTCCACCGACGTGGTTCCCGCTTTTACCAGCCATGTGACACCATCAGGACCAAGGTGGCCAGTAGGAGAACAAGAACAGAAACAGGCCACATGACAAACTTGAAGCCAGTGCTCAAGGACATTAGGAACAAATTCCTGCTCTGGAATCAAGTCTTCCTTGGCCCTGGCATCACAAAGACATCAACTGATGACAGGCAACAGGAGGGCCCAGGAGAACCTCACCTGAGACTTCCTATGTGCACTGCAGGCCCAGGAATGTCCCTCAGGCCCAGGTGGTGGCATGCGTCTTGAGGCAATGCCCTGAGAGACCTCGTGTGCACTGTCACTGCTGTAAATGCATTGGGTCCTGAAGGGACAGGAGGATATGGCAGGACTTTGAAGGAGCAGCTTGAGAGACAACAGGCAGGCAGCTGCAACTCTGGGTATCAGAGGGCGAAGGTGAATCAAGCTATTAGCTAGGAGAGCAAGCCGCTCTAGTCCTTGGCACAAGAAGGTAGGGTGCTCGTGCAAACTGGATGAGGCCGGTGCAGGCAAAGACAGCAATGGTTGTGACAAAGAGTTGACCATAAACTTCGTTATATCTTCATCACCATGCATTTCCATAACGAAATCTCCACTCAGAGTGTTATGGCAGAAGCGAGGCACACACTCTTAGGAGACCGAGAATCGAGACACAAGCGAGTTTATAGGAGACGCTGGTGGCCAGCAAGTCACTCATAGGAGCTGAGTCTGCTGACCCCGAGCCTTTGTCCCACAGTCCCTTCAATACACGTATGGGGGTTTTACAACGGCTCTTGGTTGCCATAGAGAGACCGCATTTTACTACATCATTTATTTGGAATGTCACAGGATCCTTCTTAAAACATCTGGTCTGTTTGTCACCCAGGATGCGGCAACGGTCAGCCTGACCATTGTCTGCTGTAACTGTTTGTTTCTCCTTTTATGGGTTTTATGGTTAACTGGGATGGGGTCTGAGGAGTGAGTTTATCTATGGGTTAGTGCCTTAATACCTAATAGGGTTGGGGAATTAGTGCATCTAGGGGTTAAGTGAAGACAAACCGGAGTCTAAAGAAGAGAATGGAGACACTTTAGGCATATCAAGAGGGGAGACATAACACATTTACAAGCACACGTTGACCACAGTTCAGATCACACCAGCACAACAACTGAACACCCTGTGCAGAGACCTCAGGCCCTTTGGAGAAAAAGCCCAGGAACGATTGTAACTTTTCCTTGAAACCCCATAAAAATGAAATGTATCCTTTGCGAGGTGCTGTCCCTGTGTGAAGCAGCTGAATTCTCAGTCTCTTCCTGGAGCTGCCTATAGGTCAGTCGGCTTTGTTTCTTTTTCTATAATAAACTTATCAGTTAAAGCTTCTGCCTGTTAGTTCATGCTGCTGCCTTAGTTTTAATTTCCTCAATCACTGAAGCAATGAGCCATACTAGCTGGTGACAATCACACTGCCTCTTCACCCCAAGCAGCCCCACTCCCAGGGGGGGCTCCATCTCCCCTGTCAGGGGAAGGATCCTGCCTCCTACTCAGCGGGGAGCCTCCTCTACCCAGACTGCAAAAGTCTGAAGCCCCAGTCAGTTGGAGGCAGCACCCCACCTGCAGTGCTCACAGAAGCAGCACAGGGCACAGGGAAGAAGCTGACTGTGCAACAGGAAGCCACACCCCAGGGATGGGGTAAAAGCCGGCTCCTCTCATCCACTTGACCACAGGCAACAGGAGTGCAGCTCCCTGGAGGCCAGCTGGGATTCACAGAGCTTTCTGCAGAGGCTTCCAGTCTGGGGAGGAAGATGGGCAAATAGCACTGGGTCACAGGGTGCCAGGCTGAGGCAGGGCAGGCTCACACCTGTGAGGCTTCCTGATTTGCCATGCTCAGAACCCTTCCCACGTGAACCCCAGAACCCCGCTGCCCAGCACCGTGTCCCCGCCACCGGCTTGCAGAGGCTGGACTCTTTTCTTCCCTCCTATAACACTAGCTCCCACGCCAGCTAGGGTGCAGAACGCAGCCACCACAGTCACCTTTCTGCACACACATGGGAACACCCCGTACTCTGAACACTCCCTCCCTGCAGACTCTCCCACTCCCTCCAGACAAAGGGCAGATTCCTTCCAACTGATTTCCAGCCGTGCTTTTGGGCAGATGGAAAACCCTGGAGAGCTGGATGAGGCACAGCACAAGTCAAGTTGGAAAGTGCACAACAGGGCTGCCACTTCCTGGGTTTAATGCCCAGAGCCCAGAGATGTAGGACTCTGTAGTAGAACACTCCTAGGAGACCAAGCTAGGCCAAGCTGGTGAGAGTCTCTCCCAGAGCACAGATCCTTAAAAACCCAGTGTCAGAGAGTGGAAGGGGGCTGGAAATGTGGCCATCAGCATCAAGAGACACAGACCAAGCAGGCTTGTGTGGATCTCATCTCCACGTGGCTGAGTGCAGACTGAGTCTCCAGAGAGTTGCTGCCCCAGGGGAGCCTCCAAAGCCCACCTGTGGCTGTGATTCTAAACCAAAGAGAAGAAGCACTTGCAAGGGGCCAGGAGTCCTCTCTATGGGAAGGATGGCACAAGTCCAAGGAGCAGGGGGAAACTCGCTCCAAACAGACTTGGAGCCCTCTGGCTGAGGAAGCATGACAAATGCACACGCCAGATGTCCCAGGGACAAAGAGTGAACCCACCAGGAGCAAAGGTACAGCTGAAGGGCCAGAGGCAAAGCAGTAAGGTATGTGGGTACAGAAAGAATCAGCTCTAAATTTAGCCATGCAGGCTCGACAAGGCAGGGGAAAATAAAGTCCCTGAGCTTCTCCCTCAGAAGACTGGGTGGGACTGGCCAGGACATAAGCCAGGGTCAAGTCAGGGAAGCAGGGCCTCTGCACTGTGGGCCAAGGAGGGCAGCCCTGCCAAGGGGTGTCTACACATTCCCACGGGTCAGTGGCCAGGCTGGCAGGACAGAGGACTCCAGGTGAGCACCCACGGGAACTAAGGGTGCCCAGATCCTCCTGAGAGCTGCCTGGGGCTGTGAAGGAAGGGCCAGGTCGGGGGGAGGCAAAGTGACCCCCTGTGCAGGGCGGCCCCCAGGAGCCAGTGCTCCAGAGGAAGGAGTCTGTGCCCTCACATTGCTGGTCTGCCCATCAGCCCACGCCCCCAGAGGGACAGCAGGTCAAGGTGAGGTCAGAGAGCTTCTCCCAAAGCAGGGAAAAGATGGAATGGCCAGAGCAGCGATCGCGCAGAGGACACTCCTTTCGGAGAAAGCAGCTCCTCTGGCTGCACGTGGCTCAGACACAGGATACCCGACACTGAGAGAAGCTTGAGGGAGGCATCACCCCAAAAGGGGGAGCTGGGAAGGGAAGCTGGGGAGGAAGCTGGCGAGCAAAGCTCACAGTGCTGAGGAGACCGGGCAGGGGCCTGGAGGAAGCTCCCTAGGGGCTAGGGCGGCCATGCAGCCGCACCCTTCTCAGGTGGAGCTCGGGGCCTGGACGTGACTTCAAGGTCTGGGGTAGGAGATTCAGAAGGGAGCGGGTGGTGGGGGAGCGGAGGGGCCTTGTGAAAGAGGGGAGGGTTTCCGGGACAGGAAGGTGAAAGGTGTCCCCCTCCATGTTGCCTGCCTTGGACCTGTGGCCTGGAATATTCCTCCCAGCTGAGTGCCTGCCTACCAGCTGGGAGGGGGCGCTGGTGAGCTGCGGTCCCAACGGCTAAAGGGGGGGAAGGGCGATCCCTTACCGGAAGCTTCCAGGAGGGGGGAGGAGCGGCTGCCAGGGGAAGGTTCCAGAAGGGGCCGGGCATTCCGTTAGGAAAGTTCGACAACGTAGGGACAGGCGACCCCCAGGAAGGTTCAGAAGGGCTGATGGCTACTCCCGCGGGAAAGTTCCACAAGGTAGGGTCAAGGAACTCTAGCAGAACAGTTTCACAAGGTGGAGACAGGCGATCCTCGTGGGAAGGTTCGAGACGGTGGGACTGGTGATGTGGTCCTAGCAGCCCAGGGCCAGGACAGGGCTGCCAGCTCCCTCAGCAGTGTTCGGTTTGTGCTGTGCAGCCCGAGCGTCCCGGGTCATTGCGGGGGGTGGGGGGAACGGTCCCTCGGTTCATGGCTCCCCACTTTGGTCCTGGGGACGCCCTCATCCGGGAGACCCCTCATCATGTAGACTGTCTTCATCGTGTGGACCCTGGGTCCTATAGACACCTCCCCCCCCCCTTATTATAGACAGTCCTGGTGCTGTAACACCCCACCCCCAAACCGTAGACCTCTCTCTTCTCTGAGACATTTCAAGTCCTGGAGAATCCTCATCCCAGATAATCCCTTCTACCTGAGATCCTGCAAAGTTTTCCACTTTTCCCGTGATCCTTGTGCCTCTCACCTTAACCCTCTGGCCCAGGTCACAGCACTTTGTACTGCTATTCCATACCCTTAGGGTCCAAGGACACCACGCCCATCCCCGCCTCCATCCTCGTCCCCCATCCTGGGTACCTGCTCCAACACACATGTGGGCCTCCTCACTACCCAGGTCCAACCCCACCCCGGGTCCTTGGTCTCCCAAGCTGGGGGGTGGTCTGGGCAGCTGCCTTGACACCTTCTCCCTAGTGCTTCCTGGCTCTTTATGGGGGTTATTTTCTACCTGTCTGGAAGCGGGAAGTGGAAACACTGCATTTCCCGCCTCTGCTCTCTATTTGAATTGTGCCTTGGGGGTCCCTCATTTTCCTTTCAGGTCCCTTCAGACTGCTTATGCCAGCTTTCAGTCTGTCCATTTTTATCACCACTCCGTCTAAAATAGTTGTCATTTCTATTGAGAATCTTCTGGAGGCCCACCTATTATTTGGAAGAATCTCTTAAATTATGCTCCGGAGGATATTCTCTTTTCTAGTTTGTTTCCCATTGCCGAGTGATATCTGGCGGAAGGTCCCCGTAGTGAGAAAATGTACTCTTGAGTTTCAAAATTGGCTTTCTGCTCCGAAACAGCCACCCTTTTATGTTCGTGCAAAAAAATTGGCCTAGAAGTCTGCAGCAGTGGTAGTGACATCGCAGCTCCTGCCTTTCCATTCTGCAGCCTCCTGTGCTTTGGGTAGTGCTTGTCTTAGGTCTTCTTTCTGGAGGCGTCCTAAGCTCACCCCCTCAACGTTCCTATCTTCTCCCAGCAGCTCTGCTATGAACAGTATTTGCCGGCAGTTTTGGTCAGATGTTTTTGTCACTTGGCCTTCATTTTTGCAGTGTAGTTTCACTTCTGGAGAATGGAACGCTTCCTTGGGGATTCCTTCTTTCTTCCCTCGTTTGCAGCTATTGATCTTCTTTTGGTTTTCTCTTTTTCATTGTTTGCCTGAAATGATGACTCTCACTTTAGATGTGGTTATAGAAAGGTTTCTCTTTTATTTTCTTCCTTTCTTTCTCTTTCTTTCTTTCTTTCTTTCTTTCTTTCTTTCTTTCTTTCTTTCTTTCTTTCTTTCTTTCTTTCTTTCTTTTTTTTTATATGCAGGTACCACGAGTGAAACTCGGGCCCTTGCGCTTGCCAGGCAGGCGCTTATGCCGCTGAGCTATATCACCAGCCCTTGTTTTTCTTTATGTGGGTACCAGGAGTTGAACTCAGGACCTCGCGCTTGCCAGGCAGGCGCTTATGCCGCTGAACTATCTCACCGGCCCTTGCTTTTCTTTCTTTCTTTCTTTCTTTCTTTCTTTCTTTCTTTCTTTTTCTTTCTTTCTTTCTTTCTTTCTCCTTCCTTCCTTCCTTCCTTCCTTCCTTCCTTCCTTCCTTTCATTCTATCTATCCTTCTTTCCTTCTTTCCTTCTTTCATTCTTTCTTTCTTATTTTCCTGAGGGCCTCTGCCCGCTTCATTTTTTGAGACCCGGTGTTGGTATCTTGCTCAAGCCGGGCAGGGACTTGCAGTCCTCCTGCTTCAGCATCTCAGGGTGCTGGCATTACAGATGTGTGCCACCCTGCCTGGCTAGATTTCCACTGTTTGCAAGTGGTTTTCCGTGGTTTACCTGTGACATGTCTCAGGTTGGTTTTCCTTGTACTTGTTCTGCTTTGAACTAGCTGAATTTGTTATTTGTAGAGTGATACTTTTCTTTGGTATTGAAACATGTCTCTACCAATGACTTTTCAGATAGTCCCTGTCTCCATTTCTCTGTTCTCTCCTTGTGGAACTGCAATTCCATGTATGCCATATATTTGCCTAACCCGTGCCTCTCCTCTTCCAGATTCTAATGGTTCTTTCTTATTTTTCTCTTTCTGGGTCTTCATGCTTTCTAATCTTCTGCTTTGCTGCGTCAAGTTGTCTGTTAATCTATTCAAATGAATTTTAAATTATCGTGTATTTTGTCCCTCTGTTGTAGAACATTTGTTGATTCCCACGATAGGTTCCATTTCTCAGTGGAGGAGGGCCCCAGAGGTGGGCTGGGTAGGGGAGACTTCCTGTTGGTGGATGCTTGGGGAATGAAGCTAGTCAGAGAGGCCAGGCCCTCTCTGACTAGCTGTGGGTCTCTTACCTCTAGGCTGTTCCTGTAGGAATGATGCTTCCCTTTGCCTTACTCCTCGTCGTAGGACTCCCAGGGGTGGAAACCAATGTCACCAAGGCTCCTTCTAGATGTGAGTATCGTCCCAAGACTCTCACTGTCTTCGGCAGGATTTGACTTCAGCTGGAGTTGATCAGGGTCATTGGATGTCTTGGGTAGAAATTAGATCACCCGCGCCAGAAGGAGTGCGCGTTGTCACTGCAATCAGGGACCTCAAGGTCAGTTTGGAGTGTGTTCACGAGCAGGGAGAGGGACAAGAGGGGGAAGGGTTTCCCTGAAAGAGCTGCAGACCAAGAGACTGAGGGGGAGTCCGGAGGTGGCAGTTCCTGGTCAGGGACAGAGAAGAGTGGCAGCGTCCTGAGAAATCCAGGAGGATGCCGGGCTCTCGGGCGTGGCAGGCTTTCCTTGGAGGGGTGAGGCTCCTAGGCAGAGCTCAGCAGCCCCAGATGTGGCTGCCTGGGGGCATCCACAAGCCAGTCTTGAGAGCAAGTAGAGTTCCTAGTTGGATCTCGCTTTGCTCCGAGGAACTAGTCTTGTTGCGACTTGTAATGTGCTGAGGGCTGAGCCGAGCAGGCTTGGGGAAGGGGTTGGGGACAGAAGGAAGGGGCAGCTGGTAGAGGAGGATGGAGTAGGCTGGTAATGGGTGAAACGTGTGTTGAAGAAGACACCCAGTGCCTCTTTTCTTCTCTCAGGGACCTTCAAAGTGAAATGCTTTGAGTGTGAACTCATAAACACCTTCAGTTGTACAAAAATCAAGGAATGCGAGTATGACGTTAGACGGTGCATGACAGTCTCCATTCGTAAGTACCTCTGTCTTTTTGACTCATTGTGGGAAAGCCACTGCACCTGAGCAGCTTTTAGGGACCAGGGTCAGTCTATTTTTGTCTCTGCAGTCAACAAACACTACTACTCCTTCTGGTACGTTCCGTATCGAGAGCGTGTTCACCGACAGTCGGTGAGGTCTCTTGATAATCAGCTTCTAGAACTTTATTTGCAACATAAGAGTTTGATCTACACACCATTGCCGTCTCCACCGGGTGGGAACATTGCCAGACCTCAGGTCTTGTATCTCCACGATGAGGTATGTAGACCCCACGGCGAACCTTAGGTGATTGTTTGTTGCTCATTTGATTTCTAGCTATGTGGGGTTGGGGGAGGGTTCAGCAAGGTAGGTCCTAGCAGTGGATACAGCTGAACATCTCAGAGCAGTGCCTGTCACACAAAGATGGCAAGACCAGGTAAGGCGGCAGGGTAGAGCCTGAGTTCCAAAGTTCTCTTGCTTCCTACTCGGAAGCCATTACTACTCGAGAGAGGTGTTCCTCTCTCCAGAGGCCCTCTCTGATGAGCCCAAAGACTTCCCTGAACCTAGACATGCATGGTCAGAGGCCCAGTGACTCATCTAGCACCCTTGGCATGGCGAGCAGTACAGTTGGTGCACAGGCGGAGGCCTTATCTGGGGCCCTGAAGAGGACCCTCTTCTACCTGCCGTTATCCCCCATGTGTGTTTTTGCAGTTTCACATGTCATTCTGTTTTCCAAGCTTTGTTCCCAAAAGGAAAATAGAACCCCGCGATTGCCCCCTCCTCTACTGCACCCAGTGCCATTAATTACCTTGCGGATGTCTTCTTGATTTGAAACACGTGCAGGCGGGGGTGAATCTGCTTTGTCCCAGCAGGTGGCCAGTGATGGTGGACTTCCATGGGTTTCGAGTTGTCATTATGGAGTTACTGCCCTTGCATGAGCCTGAGAGATATTTTTACAAGAATGTGCATTCCTGTATGGCGCACTAGGTTATAGTTCACACAGGGATGATATTGAGTGATATTTCCAAAGAGTACAGACTGGTACTCTTTAAAATCAAGGTGGATTTATTTAACAATGTACCCTGCTTATGTGATGTTTTCTGTCACTGTAACATACGCCTGAAGTAATCTGCTTATAAGGAAAAAGTGCTTTGTTTAGCTCACAGTTTTAGAGGTTTGGGTCCGTGATCGCTTAGGCCCGTTACTGTAGGCCTGTGGCTGCTCATCATGGCTGAACCCCATAGCGGGGCAAAATTGTTCCCCTCATAGTTGGGAAACACAAAGCAAAGCAAAGCAAACCAAACAAAAAACCCAAACGTGGGAAGAAAGAGGGGAGTCAGGGCCCTCAGTAGCCTAAAGAACTCCCACTAGTGTGAACGTCTTAAGGCTCCAGCACGCATCAGGGCACTATGCTGGGGAAAGCAATCATTCTACAAGGAAGTTTAGAAATACATCCGGAGTGTAGCAAGAGAGGACTCCAGCCTGTGCTCTCTCATGTTCTCATTCACATCCCGCGCATCTTCACCAGTGCTGGTGACCGACGGTTATTTTGACCAACAGAAGTTCCTGAGACCCTAGCAGGTGCTTGGGCACTGGCTTGCACAGATGATGAGCACATCAAAGAAGCAGCTTAAACATCTCTGCGAGAGACCTCTTGGTGTGGGCCTAATTGTGTGGACAGAAGTGCGTGACTTTTGATCTTTTCCTGCAACGTCTGACTTTATCATCCTGCCTCAGCATCAGGGGGACCTGGCTCTGATTTCTTTGATCTTCAACCTCCCTTGATTCACCGCCCTTTCTCAGTCCTTCCCACATCATGGAAGCTATAATGGTATATTTCAAAATTTACCTCCCGTAGAATTAAGGGCTCCATTTTCCTGGTAAGCTCTGATGGATGCTTCGACAAAGAATATAGAAGAGCCTTTGGCAGAGACTTGGAGTGCTGGTACGCTTGGACATTTGTGGCTTCAGGAGATCGGCTGATTTGAGGGGCTGTGCATCATGGAAAGCAAACAACACTCTATGGAAACACTGTGAGTGTCAGAGACTGATCTTTCACAGGCAACATCAGTGAGATATTCACGGACACACAGATCCACCGAACGGAAGCGAGAACCCAGGAAAAGTCCAACACAAATACACCCAAAGGGATTTTTGATGAAGGTGCAGAATCCATCAGTAGAAGGAAATGGCCATGGATAGCAAGTAAGCACAAGTACAAAATCTTACATCTTTAGCCAGCTGTAGTGGTGCACACGTGTAACCCCAGCACTCTGAAGGCTGAGGGAGGAGGATCGCTGTAAGTTTGAGGCCAGCCTGGGCTACATAGTAAGTTCAAGGCCAGCCTGAACTACATAGAGAGACCCTCTTTCAATAAATCAAACAAAACTAAAGCAAAGCAAAGCAAATCAAAGCAAAACAAATGACAACAAAAAGAGCCACAACTCAGCCATTAGGGCAGTGCTGATGAAAACCAGTTGGATACCACTAATCAGAATGATCAAAACTAAAAGAGAGAGGGAGAAAGAGAGAGAGAGAGAGAGAGAGAGAGAGAGATCACACCAAAGGCTAGTGTGGACACAAAGAAAGCAGATCATTCATGCATTGCTGGTGGGACTGAAAACTGCAGCCAGAATGAATAATAGGGTGGTGGCTTCTCTCAAAAAGTTAAAATACGGGCTGGTGATATAGCTCAGCGGCACAAGCGCCTGCTTGGCAAGCGCGAGGTCCTGAGTTCAACTCCCGGTACCCACATTAAAAAAAAAAAGTTAAAATACAATTGCTATACACTACAAAATTGCACTCTGACATTTTTCACAGAGAACTAAAACCTTATGTCCCACACAAACGTGTACATGGCTGTTCACAGCAATCGTATCTGGAAAGATTCCGATGACCTGACATGGGTGATAGGTTAAGTTAACCACGATATCGCCACCCATGTGTTACTGCCTAGCACTAAAAAGGAGCAGTCAATATACACAGTAACTGGAATGAATATCCGGGGATTTGTGCCAAATCAAAAGAGGCAATCGCCGTGCTCATAGTTCCATTAAAATAACGTTTTAGAAAACACAGTTTTGTAGACATGAACACCACTTGAGTTTCACGTATTTAGAGGAGCTAGGACAGGGGAGGTGGTTACAAAAGAGACAACCAGCTCCATAGAATGGGCACGTGTGGAGATCACGCTGTTCTGTATCCTGACTTTTCTCGATGTCAGTTCCCTCCTTGTGTCATTGTACTCTACTTGGGACGAGCTACCCTTGGGAGTAACTGTACAAAGGGTTCGCAGGAGCTCTCTGTATTGTTTCTTACAACTCCGTTTGAATATACAGTTGTCTCAGCATGAAGCATTTAATAAGAAAGAAATTAAGGCCCAACATGTCATTAATCACGTTAACGTTTAAATAGGCACAATTTGCAGCCCAGGATGTTCCAGGTAATCAAAAAGCAATATATTCTGCTTCTTAGGGGGAAACTTCTAAAAGAAAGAGCGCAGAAAGTTTGAAGATAAAATGGAGAAAGTAGTATATTTAACGACTGTGCAAAGACAGCCCTTACCTACACTCAGGCAAAGTAAATGCTAAGGGAAGAGCCTTACTAGTGTGAAGAGCAATATTTGTGGCGACAGCGATGAAACCACCAGGAAGATGTCACAGTCTAAATGTGTACACTCCAAGTAGCACGGGACAAAAATATATGCAAAGGAAACTCGACGTAATTTAAGAAGTGCGGGCAGATGCACAGTCACCTGGTTCAAACCATTCTGCATAGTTTCCGGTGCTATCGCAAGGAGACAGAGCGTGTTGTGGTTATAGATCGGGGTCTGCTGCACTTATTCTGTAAAAGATAAGATAATAAATGGTTTTAGCTTTATAAGCTGTGTGGTCTTTGTCACAAACACCCGTCCCTTTCTCTGTAGGGATGGGAGCAGCGATAGATGACGGGTAAATATTGCTCCTATGTTCCAGGGAGGATTTATTGACAGATGCAGTTGGTGGACTGGATTCGTCCCATGCTTTCCATGTGGCAGCTTGTGCTGTAGAAGGTCTGAACAACACCACTGGCACTAAATAATCGACAAGCCAGAAACCACCACACAGTCCTACTTAGTAAGGGTGCATAGTACGCTTACGACATTAATGACATGACGTAACACAAACAACAGCACAGTTCAAATGATTTATCAATAACTGATTAGAAGACGCAACAAAAATGAGGAAGTATTGAGGTCTAGATCTTTTGAAGGATGTATAAGAATGAGTGGAAAAGTTATGAAAGAGTACTCAGCCTAAACTACATAGCATGTCAGGCACACATTTGAGTGCAAGGGAAGAGGAACATGTAGGCTCTTTTCAGGGAGCTAGAGAAAGAATGGAAGATCCACTCAAGAAATGGGGAATGAAATGTAAAAGGTTTGCGGAACTCTTGAAAGAGGAAAGTGTCAATAGTTGGTTCTTTGGAAAGATTCATAAGATTGGTAGAACACGGTAGGAGAAATCAAAGACAGAAATTCCATATTTCCAATATTATAAATCAAAAGGGAGGTATCGTCAGACCTTTAAAAAAAAACAAAAAAAACAAAACAAACAAACAAACAAACAAACAAAAACCCAAGCTATTGTGGGTATCCCTCCTGTGATACACTTGAGATTCTTGTTAAAATAGTAAAATCTTGAAAAGTACCATCATATTTCACCCAGAATGAGCTTTGAGAGCTGAAGTGTCTTGTAGCTGAAGTTGAGTCCTTTCTGGAGAACCTCCCCGGAAAGAAATACATGCGGGCCCAGGTTGCTTTGCTGCCAAATTCTTCAAAATTCATGTGGGTGAAAGCACCCCAACCTTACACACCCTCTTCCAGATAATAAAGGGAAATTGCACTCAGCACATGTATAATAGCAGCTTAACCCTAACATCAAGCCCAGAAGAGACATCGCCACAAAAGGAAATCATACAGGGACCATTTTCTCTGTGACTGCCAATGCAAACACACTAACACAACGTTAAACGATAAAATACTCTGTGTGTGTGTGTGCGCGCGTCTGTGTCTTTCTGTGTATATGTACACCCAGTGCCATGCACTGGATGGTGGAATGGGAAAAGCACAGCACAGACAAACGAGTGAAGCTGAATGACATGCAGAGTTCGTACAGTAAGAATTTATCGATATTTGTTCATTGGTGTAACAAATGTCCCACAGTAATGTAAATGTGAGACAAGAGGGCACTGAGTGTGAGGTTTGTAAAATCTCTCTTTGCAAGTTTTAAAAATCCTAGCTCTATTTTAAATTAAAATACCACTTGCACACACACACACACACACACACACACACACACCATGACAACTAACGTATAGACTAGGTGAGTTTGAACTTACCCTTGAAACCCACTAGCTGCATTCGCCATATTTCAAAATAAAAGAAGAAACATTTTGGAAATGTGATTGCAGATGCTGAATCTTTGAAGAAAGTCCAACACCCTTTCCAAATTTTGTTCAGAAAAAATCAGGAGGAAATGGAAACAAATGCCATCTTAAATGAATGATGATAATTAAATGAGAATGTATGAAGTATTTTAACCTTGAGTTGAAAAATGAGGCAACATGCCTTGAAACCTATCCTCTGTTCTTAGTGAAACTGGGCCTCTGAGTTTGTTTCAGCCTGAAGAATTAAACTACACCGGGTTTGGAAAGAGAAATTAAGCTGGTGCTCTCCTCAAAAGACAATAAACTTTTCCAGTAATAGGTGACGTTAGCGTGGACCTGCCTACAAGATAAGTATTAAAATATCAGTTTAAAACAACAGATTTTCTTCCCATTCATCAAGAAACAAATACAAAATAAAATTCATAAAATCATACCTCCTGTAAAAGTACCCAAATCTCAGTGGCTAGAAAGACTTCTAACTAGATTTGTGCATGATTTTAACACTGAAATTGTGAAACACTTGCGAACAAAGACCGAAACGTCTGGAAAGACATACCATGCATATGGATCATGACACCCAAAAGAATACACAGATATACTCTGTTCAGCTTGGTCTACAAGTAAAGAGAATCGCTGTCAGAAACTTTGGCCGGTGTGTAGTGTACGTGTGTGTGTGTGTGTGTGTGTGAGTGTGTGTGTGAGTGTTTTCAGAAGTTGATTCCAAATGCTTATTGAAATATAAATGGTGAGGAATAGCAAAGGCAATCTCTGATGGGAAAGGAAAAAGCTGAAGGAGATGTTCTCTGAATGCTGCAGACTGTTTACGTAGTTTCTCCAATGAGGACAGTGCAGTATTGTGTTTGTGTCGAGGTTGGAAGATAGAATACTGGAGTAGGAACAACCACTGCGTGAAGTTAACCTGACTTCTGACTGCACTGACCTGGCAGTACGGTGGAGAAAGGCACTATTGGCATTAAGTACTTACGGAATTTGCACCCTAAAAATCAGTGTCAGATGGTTTGTAAATCTCGATGTAAACACTTAACCAATAGGCTTTTAGAGGACAACGTAAAAGAATGTATTTGTGTGCTTTGTATAGTTCCGAATTTAAAAACTGAAGAAAAGAGTGCTAGTCACGTGAGAATACCATTGATAAATTGAATTCTACTGAATTTTGCAACTTCAGCTCTAAATAAGACACCTATAAAACAGTGGAGATGCAAGCCACACGTGAAGAGAAAGCAGATCACGTGTAGGTGAAAAGTAGATCATCCAGGAAAAATGTGAACAAACGACTTAAAGAAAAATTATCAGAAAGTGATAGCTGAGTGGGTAATAAACATAAGAGAAGTTGCCCAGTGTCCTTCTTGAGGGAAACGCAATTTGAAACCACCGCATGAGAACGTTCCAAGGAGTGACTAAGTATCTGAAACAACTATATGAAGGTGTTGTCAAGATTTTTAAGTATACACAATGCTTTGGAGTAGAGATAGGTCCAACCTAGTCCGGAAAGCATTTCAACTAGATCGGCTACACCTGCACACAGACAGATCAAAGTCTCACTGTTTGTACTCCTACGTACGTAACTCATAACATATTTACCGAGGGCCACCTCAAGATAAGTACAAGAATATTCACCTTAGGAATGTTTGGCGTAGATAAAAAGCAAAAACACTTTTAATGTCGTCCAACGATAAATTTTCGTGTGTTCGTCAGAGGAATAGTACGCATTTATGAGAATGAACGATACACAATAATAGGCTACAACAGGGATGAAATTTCTAAATAAATATAAAGAATCCATCTATAACAACAAACCTGAAGTATGATTTCTTCTTCAAAAAGTTAAAAACCAGGCAAAACTAATACATGTGCTTAGACCCATGGGCTTATCTTTGTCCCTGGCTGCTTAAAGTAGTGTGCGAATGGAGGAACAGAATGAGGGACCCTGGCGTTTCATCCAGGTCTGTGTTTAGGGCTGGATGTTGATTGCATGTTGGGGTACACTTGCAAAACCCCCTTGAGCTGCTGACTTATGATCTTACACTTCTGTAGAAGGTTAAACTTAAATAAACTCCTTCCATGTAAAATAAAATAATTGACTGGTTCTTAGTTATTAGTTCTTTCTGGTGTTACTGAAGAGGCAAGATAACAAATTAGTTATGGCGTGTTCCAGTTAAAGTATCCGCATAAACACCCTGTGCACTTCGGGGGAAAGAGGAATAGCAGTGAAGGCCAAAGTATTTAAGCCAGGGATTCCTGAAGGATGTCTCAGGTGGAGCTTGATCAGGTCACTCTGGTTGACTAAGGCCACTGGGTGCTCCCTCGAATGAAAGTGAACACATGAGTTGTGGAGCCCCCTGTGGAACAGGACATTGGATCTGTGTTGGGGAGTTTGGGGTTACGGGCCCATCAGCCTTTGTATGTTGGTACAAGAGCTTGGGATACCAGGTGGAGGGTGTTGTGTTCCCCCCAAGTCTCACGTATTCAGAAATAGGAATTTCAAAGGTGATTGGATTGTGGGGATGCTGTACTCATCAGTGGATTAACCGTTTGATGAGTTTGTGGCCAGATGTACTGGTGGGAGGTGGAGGCTTGGGGGAGGTAGGGTGTGATGGGAGGTGAGTCACCGAGGGCATCTGGGAGGGTGTATTCTTTTCCCCATCTCCTCCTCTCTCTCTGTTTCTGGTTGCCACGGGTGAAGCAGGTTTCTGCTGCCGTGTCGTCGTACCATACCATATCTGCCTTATAGCCAACCAACCACAGAATGAAATCGCTAAAACTGTGAGCCAAAATGAAACTCTCCTCCTTTAAGTTGCAGGCATTGGATATTTAGTTCCAGTGATAGCAAAGTGACTAATACAGAGGGCTAGGAAGGAGGTTAACCTCAAGGGGTTTTTCCATCTGCAGGAAAGCAGCAAAAGGGCACATTACTGTGGTCACTCCTGTTCAACATCTGTGGGGTCGCTCATCTCTGGAACTTAAATACAAGTTAATTTCTAGCCTTCCTTTAATTTTTAGAGCTCTGGGATTCTTAAGACAGCACAATGAACTGCACACAGCTTGGTAGCAAGGTACCAAGATACCGCTTTGGAATGGCTAGTGGCAGATTAAAGATGGCTGTATGGATAGAAACATATCTTTAGAAGTTGCTCTTGGAGCAATCACACCATCTTTAGGACCTGGACGTGCGCCCCAGTCAACAGTTCTAAGCGATGTACTTCTGTAACATTTGGAAATGCGGAATGTGTGCATGGAACTAGCTTTCGTTGAATGTGCTATGGTGTTCAGAAGTAGGAGATGTGAAATCAATAACTCTCATGTTTCCCTTTTAGGTGTGAGCCCTCGTGAACTTCTCGTTTTCAAGAACTGTACTTGGAACTGCACATTTGTGTATACAGCCCTACAGCCACCTGAAACCCCAAGGCTACGCATGAAAACTAATAGTTTCTATTTTACTCATTGTTGTAATGGCATGCGTTGCAATACAGGAGGACCTGCTAATGTAGAGAGGGACATATTGGACGAAAGTATAATTGAGGCTGAAATACTAGATGGGAGTGTACGTTTGATGGCATCAGCATTTTTCCTGATTTTTGCCTCCATCATAGCTAGCGGTACGCTGACAAGAGAACACCTCCTTGGAGGAGTCCGTCAGCCTTCCCTTTCCTCAGATCAGTTTTACACTCCGTTGTCCCCCTGAGATATTGCCCATCTCCCCGCTGACCCATTTGTGGCTCATTGTTAGTGCGGAATAAATGTTTCATTGTTGAAAACATTCATGAACAATTGTTTTCTTCCATGTACTCAGGCAGTCACACTGGCGTTTCTCCTCTTCTTCACTACACACTCTGGAGCTACTCTGTGCTGTCATTACTTGAACTGCCTTTTCTCTTTTAGCCCTATTGGGCTAAATATTCATTGTGCAGATGTGTCAAAAGTATCTTGCTACTTTAGCATTCAGGGGTTATTTTAATCAAATGGCAAAATGGCTATGGCGCTAGTCTCCATCCTGCTCGATAGTGAGGTCCCAGCTCCCTCAGACCAGGGCCACCTGGGGCCACCTGAGGCTCTGTCCTTTCCAATTCTCAAATCAGGCTGAAGGAAGCAGGGAAAATTCCTGGCAATGAATGACGCCTGGGTCATTGGGCCTGATGTCGGTACGTGTGTTCAGTACCCTGTGGGCTCAGACGAGTTCTTGAGGAACTACAGTTTTCCATCCAGTGACACCTGCCTTCATGGAAGCGACAGAATGTTTTCACAAGTGCTACCACGGGGAGGGAGCCCCTGCTTATTTGGTGTGACTGTCAGGGCTAGGCCCTTGAAGGAGCCAGTGCAGAAGATGAGATACCTTGCAACTGTGGGAGAGACAGGCACCTCTGCTGTGGGCCAGACCTCAAGCCAAAAGTTAAATCAAATGTACCCACATACTTGCTAATGATGGACATCAGGGATTGATATTCTTAAATGGGTATCCATCACCTTGAGAGAGCCAGGAAGAGCCACTAACCAAACCCCCTACAGAAGAAAACCCTGTTCTGTATTCATGTCCGCTTGCTACATGACTTGCTTCCCCATTTGATCCCGATTTAATCAATTTTACCTGAGCAATTATACTCATAATCTTATTGGTTGACCATAGTTTTGTCCCACCTCACGCCTACCTTGTGATTTCCCATTTTTCCCACCTCACCTTTTGGTTTTGCTCTATAAAATCCCTAAAAAAGACAGGGTCCTTGGTAACCCGCTTGGGACCCCTTCTGTCTCTCTTGGACAGAAGCTTTCTTTCCCCAATAAATATATTCTGCCCTTAACCTCCGTTGTTCCTAAAATTCATTCTTTGATTTTAGAGAACATGAACTTGTGCCTGACATCTGGCAGGTTGAGAGTTTCTTTCCCCTATATCAATATTTTCTTTGAAAGAACATTCAGGGACAAGGGGAAGAAATCTGTGAACATCCAAGAGTCATCTGTGTCAACTCTACCAAAATTATGTAGAGCTACAGATGTTATGAAAAGGGGTTTCCTATGCATGATTGCCTAAAAGCAAAAATCCCTTCCAGCAGTGTTGTTGTTAAGTATAATGGGGGTATAGATGTGGCATTTGGTAGACATTTACTGTATGTAAATATTTGGTGTGTCTTAGTGTTTATACAGATCTCCTTTCTAGAAGTGTGGTACCTTACTGGTTCTTAGGGTATGTCAATATCCGGTTTGTCTTTGGTGATATTACTACCGCTGGATTTATTTCTAATATTATGGACAGCTAAGTTAGATAGAAACTTAGGTAGTCAGGGAGGGATTGGGCCCTTGAGGGAGTCATTGCAGAAGAGACACATCAAAATTGTAGCTGCAGGCAAATCTGAACAGACCCAGGCCTCAAGATGGGGTCCCTTGATGACTTAACCGGAGTGAAACCATATGAGAAAAACATCTCTTGTATTGCTTTCAGTGAAAAAAGGACTAAGAATGGGGATGGCTGTTTTTATACACTCGCAGTTAGGTTTTTCAGTTAGGTTTTAAATGTGGTTAAATGCCGTTCTGTGCAGGCTTCAGGTATAGGTCTTTAACTTATCTATATTTAAACAGGGAAGCACAAAAGCCAGGAGGCGATGGGCTCAGGCAGGTCCTTGGATCCTTTTTTTTTTTTTTTTTTTTTTGTAGGCACCGGGGGTTGAACTGAGGACCTTGCACGCCAGCAGGCGCCTGTGCCGCTGAGCGATATCACAGGCCCTTTTTTCGTATGTGGGTCCCGGGAGTTGAACTCAGGACCTCGCGCTTGCTAGGCAGGTGCTTATGCCGCTGAGCCATCTCACCGGCCCAGGTCCTTGGATCTTGAGAGTAGTTTTGATAATCTGTATGCTAGCTTAATGCCTGAGGCACACAGTCAGCTCTGGTGCCTTTTTGCCTCTTTAGAGCCCAAGAAGGGCATGAGGGGGGTGGGGCTTGCAGACTAGTAGGCTGCATAGTAGCACACCACCAGGGGATAGAGTTCAGGCTTCTTATGCTCCGAGAGCCCATGAGGCCTCATTCTCCAAAGGCAAATCTGTTTGGAGTGGGCAGCACTGATGTCAGAATGCTCAGTGCCCCCCTTACCATCACTCTGCTTGCCTGGCTCTCAGTCCCAGGCAGAAGCCCCGGGCATTTTAAAACAGACAGGTGTTTTTTGTTTGATTGTTTGATTGTTTGTTTGTTTGTTTACATTAGCACCTCCTCCTGCAGCAGAGTTAAGATGGCCCTCTCCTACCAGGACAGGTCTCTTGTGGTGCCCACAGGAGGGCACCTAATTCCCCTGCATCCGCCTGGGGAATAGGACTGAGGCATAAGTGCAGCTAGACACAGCCCTGTGCACCCACATTTGCCTGGGGCTGCAGCCCTTGGGAAGCTGACCAGTTTGTTCCTCCTGTTCAGGTCCCACTCCACCAAAGGTTTCACGCAGGCAAAGGTTTCTTTCTTTCTTTTTTATTTTTTTAATGTGGGTACTGGGAGTCGATCTCAGGACCTCACACTTGCCAGCAGGCGCTTGTGTCGCTAAGCGATATCACCAGCCCCTTTTTTTCCTTTATGTGGGTTCCAGGAGTCGAACTCAGGACCTCACGCTTGCCAGGCAGGTGCTTATGCCATTGAGCTATCGCACTGGCCCAGGCAAAGGTTTCTTGAAAGGACAGCACACAATGTTTTTCTTTTGTGTGGGAAGAAAGAAAAAGGTTCCTCTTTCATGTTCTCCACAAGGCCATATGCTCCTCTAAAATCACAGGCTTAGCTCATAAGGCTGGTTATTAAAAAAGAAGAAGAAGGAGGAGTGGGAGGAGGAGGAGAAGAACAAGGACAAGGATGAGGACAAGAACAAGGAGAAGAAGGGGAAAATAAAAAGGAGATAGGAAAAAGAAAAGATGGTGATGGCCAGTGGCACACATCCATATAATTAGTCACATCATGCAACAAGACAAGATGGTAGCTGGCCATGTGGCAAGGTAAGGTGCCAGCACTCCAGACCAAAATGCAAACTGAGAAAGAAGCCATTTACAAACTACAGTAAGCAGACACCAGGGTGATTTCCAAAATGAGTAGCAAAACACACAACAAACAAACTGGACAGACCTGCAGAGTGAAGGCAAGGGGCTAGAAAGAAAAACAAAAGCCTCCTCCCATCACCCACAGCCAGAAAAGCAGCAAACAGTTCCCTGTGCACCTTGAGAAGAGTCCCCTGCTGTTAGGTTTGGCGCGAATAAAGACAAAGGAAAGAGATTGAAGGAAGCCTTTCTTGATGGCGTGAGAGGGTTGTAGTAGAGTACAAGAGAACCTCTGAGGAGGAGGCTGCGGGACAAAGCATTTATTGGGTTTAGCTGGGGGTGGAGTTTGGAGGGACAAGCAAGGTGATGTAAGGGAAGGGGATTGGGGGATCTTTGGCACACATGCTAAAAGGGGAGAGGAAGTTTATTTTGGGCTGGGAAAGAAGGAGGAAGTGGGTGATACACTGTTGTTTGGGCTCTCCGCCATGTTGGAATACTGCCATGATGACTAAGCAGCTTTCATATGGGCAGAAACCCATCACCCTGCATTCCCAGCTTGGGGAGAGAGTGAGGAAGAGAAGGAGAAAAGAAAGCCTTTGTGACATTTTTTTTTTTTTTAGTGGGTACTGGGGGTCGACCTCAGGACCTCACGTGCCAGCAGGCACCCGTGCCGCTGAGCGATATCACCGGCCCCTTTTTCGTATGTGGGTTCCAGGAGTCAAACTCAGGCCCTCGCTTGCCAGGCAGGCGCGTATGCGACTGAGCCATCTCACCAGCCCCTTTGTGACATTTTAGAGAGAAACAAAATGTGTGCCCACATGGGCCTTACTTTGGCCTCCTCAGTACCTGAGTTTTCGCCTCCTGGCTAGCTACACCAAAAATGTCATTGGGTAGTTCTTTTAGAAATGGCTCGCTAACTAAACTTGTTCCAGGTCCTTCTTGCTGCGAACAAAGTTATGAATGAGACAAGCCAAAAACATTGCCGAAAGTTTATTTGAAAAGTGAGGGGGGGAGGAATAAAGGAGAAGCTGGCGCGGCAGAGCGAACTTGGTCAGAACAAAAGAGGCAAGGAGGAAAAAAAAGCAAAAATGAAAGTACACCCTGGTCTAGAAGACACAGAGTGGGCTACCATGAAGAGTCACTACAGTGGGCTCCTCGTGGTATCTGTGTTTTTATATGCAGTCCACATCACCCGGGAGCATGTGAGAAGGTCTACATATGGGGTCCTGGGAATTATTTGGCACAGTCCTGGGATCTTATAATTAGTAGGTCTGGCTTATTTCCCCAGCCAGCTTTGCCACACCCTACCTGCTATCTCAGTCTTGTGACCAGGACTCTTAGTGAGGAGGTGTGACTAGCTGATAGACTTGAAAGTGAGGAGAGGGAGGGAGGTGGGCAACAAAATGAAGCAGTAGACCATCTTCACAGCTTCTTGGGCTGGAATCTCCAGGGAAGGATTCAGCACCTAAAACAGAAGGGTGGCCTGCATCTGGGCTCCTCAAAGGCCCAGGGTCATGACCAGCTTCTGCAAGCTTCTCAGTACAGCCCCCAGGTGGTGGAGGAGGAACAACCTGTGCTCCTACACAGACGTTGCCCCACCTTGCAAGACCCTCTCCTGCCAGCCCCCCACCTCTAGCCCTTCCTACCTACAGCACTTGGTGCAGCATCTAGGCCACTTACTGGATCCAGACAAAAGCCTCAGGGCCCTCAGCCTAGAAAGCAGGGAATGAGAAGAATCCCTCCTTTCCCTGCCCGGGCCTCAGTTTGCCCCACACCTTCCCAGCCAAGGCAGCCTGCCTCATGTGGCATTGCCTCTCATTCTTCACCTCAGAAGATATAAAAACCTCATTGGAGCTAGTCCTGCCAAGGCAGAGAACAGAAGATTCCACTTAAAACTGCTGTGGGAGATGGCTCCTGTCATTTCTGGGAACTGGCAGGCCCCATGCCCCACACACTCAGCTCCCAAGCCAACCTTGCCTAGGTAGGGTGGCTTTACCTCCAAGACAGGAAGTTGACCCTCCTGTCAAGGGTTGCCCACCTGGCCCACACCATGCTCCAAAGAAGGAGTGGCTGATTTCTCACCTCCCTGTCTTTCCCTATGGAGCATGCTGCCTCTTGAGCCAGTAGCATCTCCCTGTCACCAAAGATGTCCCCATCTTCTGTAGGCCATGACCAAAACATCAGTTCTCACCATATTCACAAGCCACAGCCCAGAGAACACAGGGGATATGAGGAGGTTCTCCAGGCAATGATGGGAGGGATTTGTACTGTGAGCCACACACCTGCCTGTTTCTATGGCTGATGCCTGCAACTATTGACAATGATCACTCCCACAGGTATATGAACACATCTATGTCCTTGCAGGAAATCAACACTCATGTGTAAATAGGCATGCACATAGGTGAACAAATACAGGAGCCAGACCCATCCACACATGGAAATGCACACAGGGAGATTACATAAGCATACAACATGAATATTCCTAGCTACACACATGCACACAGATGAACATTTTGAAGATACACAACACATACAAATGCAAATATAAAATATGTACGCACATAGATGCAATATGTGAGCGCACGCACACACACACATGGCACACACTCTCAAACTAGCTCACCGATTCCTGCAGATATATACACTTCTCCCTGACCAGCCCTTTGTGTGTTCCATCCCTGCCAGATGCCCTTATTCAGAACCACCACAGAGACAACCCATGTACTTCCCACTTCATACCAGTGGGGCAGAGCACAAAGGCCTGCTGGATGGCATCCTGTCCTCCTTAGGGCAGGGGCCCCTCTGCATAGCCAATTCAGACTGGATCATGCCTGACCTCCCTTTTCTCTTGGACTTGCCTTTGCTCCACAGGAAGCCCCTCCTGCTGTGCCCTGATCCTCTCCTACTTCAGTGCTTCTGTATTCTGTCCTCCCAACAGTGAGCTCTGCTTTGCTCTGTCCTCATGAAGAGCCATGGTCTCCATGGAAAACTCAGGCCAGCAGCCTGCCATGCTCCTGCCTTGCTTTCCTGAGGTGCAGAGTGCCAAGGCCAACAGGGGACTGAAAGCACCATGTGCCTGCCAAAGGCCTGGCCTCCAGCAGGACAGGAGGCTCTGAGTGTCCTCACCAAGGGACCAGAATGGACCTTACCTAAACATAGGCTCCAGCTGTTTGATGGTCTGAAGCATCTCCAAGTATAGGTCCTTGTGGCTTTACTTCCAGATGTGCAGGACCCTTATCCACTTGTTGCCTGGGCTCTGCAGTATGGCTTTGAAGGGCCATACCCTTGGGCCACAACTGCTCTGGTATCCAGTGTTCTGGCCCTGGACAGGCACAGTCAGGGCCCTGCCAGCCAACTGTCTGCCGTCACCCTGAATGCCATTCCCACCCACCCAGAGCAGTCAAGTCCTTTATGTCTCTTCTGGGGGCCTGCATTGGCCACTGATCACATCATCATCTCTTCTTCTGCCCAAGAAGCACAGGACAGAGTTTGGAGCTGGGGCCTCCAGCCAGAGGTGAATGAAGGAGATGCGCTCATCCCCATGTCTGCCAGGACTGCTGGTGGGAGGGAGTTGAGAGCAGGTTCAGGGTCTGGCTTGGACTTAAAATGGCTGGAGAGAGGTTTTGGAAGTCTCTTCCTCCTCTCTGTGGAGGAGCAAGATGGATGGACTCTGCATCTTTAAGCAATTAGAAGAGATCTTGGATTCTTTTAATAGCCTTTTTAAACACTCATTTTAATGAAAATAAATCAGAACTACAAAATGCATTAAGGCATCATTGTTCTTAACAAGTCTTAAATTATCAATTTATGGGCTGGTGAGATGGCTCAGTGGCGTAAGTGCCTGCCTGGCAAGCACGAGGTCCTGAGTTCGACTCCCGGTACCCACATAAAAAAATTTATCAATTTATAAAGCAAGGGAAACTTTTAACTCTTGCTGGATGGAGAAATAGTAATATTTTGACATCCCAGTGATGTTTTCCACAGTCCAGGCTCCTATAAAGGACATTGGCTCTTGTTCGTTTTCCTGCTTCTAGGGAATCCACTTTTCATGGGCCAGTTGGTCAATGGACATGAAGGACACTTTAAAACTCAAGATAAGGACTGGGCCAGAAGGGCAAAATGTGGGTAGGGCAGGGAAACCAGGGTGACAGTGATAGACTGGAGAACAATATGGTGAATACAAACAGCAGCTTTCAGACCAGGGACTGCAAGGTCCCCTTTGCCTTAGGGATGAAGAAGGGCAGAGAGTCCCTCACCATATGCTTGTGTCTTCCCTGCCACCCTCTCTGCCTCATGCCTTGGGCCTACTCCTTCCTCTGTTGGCTTCATCCCAAAGTCTCCTACATAATACTAGCAAACAGCATCCAGAAGCATATAAAAACACTTATACGCCATGGACAAGTGGGATTTTACTCAGGAATAAAAGGTTGGTTCAAAACACAAAATTCAATTATCGTAATATATAGTACCTGTTGATTGAAACCAAAGATCATACTCTCAGTAATGCAGAAAGTGCACTTGACAAAATCTAACTCCATTTTCATGATGAAAATGATGAACATACTTTAAATAAAAGGAAATTATTTAATCTGACAAAAGACATAAGAAGTCCATGACTAACCTCAAACTTAATGACCAAAGACTGGCTGCTTTCCTCCTAAGGTCAGGAGCGAGGATATCTACGCTCACCACTGCTATTCCACAGTGTATTGGGGCTTCTAGCCAGAGGAAGTAGGCAATAAAAACAAGTGAAATATCCTTCAGGTGGGAAAGGTGGTCCACTATGCAAGGACCACAGGCTCCTGTACACAGCTATCCAAAGAAATCCGCTAAAATATATATAGAATGAAGTAATTCAGTGAGGTTCAGGATACAAGATAAGTATACAAACTGTATTTTCATATACTTGTGGAAAATTTCAAACTGAAATTATGAAAACAATTCCACTCATAATAGCATCAAAAAAGCTAAATTATTTAGGAATATATTTCACAAAAGAGGTTCAAACTTAGCCTCCAAAAATTACAGAATATTATTGAAGGAAAGCAAATAAAATCTCATCATAGAAGAGCATCAGTGTTCCTGGACCAAAAGACTCGCTATTGCTTTGATAACAATGCTCCTCAAAGTCTTCTTGCAGAGCCCATGCAGTCCTATCAAAATCTCAGTCTCCTGTTTTGTGCAAATCAATGAGGTGGTTTTCAAAGTTACGTGGCCTTGCAAGGGACCCGCAACTTCCAAAATAATCTTCTAAAAGACCAAAGTAGGAAGACTCACAGCTCTTGATGTTAAGAATGACTACAAGGAGGTGCCAATCATGACAGTGTGGAAGTGGCACAAGGACAGACATGGAGAGCAATGGGGTAGAGCTGTGCATCCAGAAATGAACCTCATGTCTGTAGCTAATTGACTTTGCGCCAAGGTGCCAAGCCATGCAATAAGGATAGAACAGTATTTTCAAGAAATGATGTGGAGACCCCTTATGCCTAGAAAAGAATGATGTTGGAACTTTACATGAGATCGTATATGAAAATTAACTCATAATGAGTCAGAGATCTAAACATAAGAGCAGAAAACATGCAGGAGCTACGAGATAACACAGCTAATCTTTCATGACCGTGGATGTGGCAAAGTAAATGAACAACAAAAAATTATTTGGACCTCATGAAACTTGAAAACAACTGTGCTTCAGAAGTCAATCTCAAGAAAGTGAAAAGACAGCCCACATAACAAAAATACGCAAATTGTTTATCTGAGAAAAGATTTATATTGTAAGTACACAAAGTACTCTTACAATTCTGTAATAAAAAGAAAACCCAATTATAAAATGAGCAAATGATTCAAATAAGATAAACAGAAGAACAATAACACATGCAAAGATAATTAACATCATTAGGTGTAAAGGAAACGCACATCAAAACCATCACGAGGCCACTTCACAACCAATTGAACGGCTAGATTCAAACAGTGAGACAGCAATTGCCAGAAAAACCTTACCCTCCTTCTGGTAACAAATCATGGCCCAGCCACCTTGGAAAAACAGCCTAAATATTTCTGGTCCCAAAACTATTCACATCAAATAAACAGGGGCTCCCTCCCTGTGATAGCAGGAGATGGGACAAAACTATGGTCAACCAATAAGATTATGAGTATAATTGCTCAGGTAAAGTTGATTAAATCGGGATCAAATGGGGAAGCAAGTCATGTAGCAAGCGGACATGAATACAGAACAGGGTTTTCTTCTGTAGGGGGTTTGGTTAGTGGCTCTTCCTGGCTCTCTCAAGGTGATGGATACCCATTTAAGAATATCAATCCCTGATGTCCATCATTAGCAAGTATGTGGGTACATTTGATTTAACTTTTGGCTTGAGGTCTGGCCCACAGCAGAGGTGCCTGTCTCTCCCACAGTTGCAAGGTATCTCATCTTCTGCACTGGCTCCTTCAAGGGCCTAGCCCTGACAGTCACACCAAATAAGCAGGGGCTCCCTCCCCGTGGTAGCACTTGTGAAAACATTCTGTCGCTTCCATGAAGGCAGGTGTCACTGGATGGAAAACTGTAGTTCCTCAAGAACTCGTCTGAGCCCACAGGGTACTGAACACACGTACCGACGTCAGGCCCAATGACCCAGGCGTCATTCATTGCCAGGAATTTTCCCTGCTTCCTTCAGCCTGATTTGAGAATTGGAAAGGACAGAGCCTCAGGTGGCCCCAGGTGGCCCTGGTCTGAGGGAGCTGGGACCTCACTATCGAGCAGGATGGAGACTAGCGCCATAGCCATTTTGCCATTTGATTAAAATAACCCCTGAATGCTAAAGTAGCAAGATACTTTTGACACATCTGCACAATGAATATTTAGCCCAATAGGGCTAAAAGAGAAAAGGCAGTTCAAGTAATGACAGCACAGAGTAGCTCCAGAGTGTGTAGTGAAGAAGAGGAGAAACGCCAGTGTGACTGCCTGAGTACATGGAAGAAAACAATTGTTCATGAATGTTTTCAACAATGAAACATTTATTCCGCACTAACAATGAGCCACAAATGGGTCAGCGGGGAGATGGGCAATATCTCAGGGGGACAACGGAGTGTAAAACTGATCTGAGGAAAGGGAAGGCCGACGGACTCCTCCAAGGAGGTGTTCTCTTGTCAGCGTACCGCTAGCTATGATGGAGGCAAAAATCAGGAAAAATGCTGATGCCATCAAACGTACACTCCCATCTAGTATTTCAGCCTCAATTATACTTTCGTCCAATATGTCCCTCTCTACATTAGCAGGTCCTCCTGTATTGCAACGCATGCCATTACAACAATGAGTAAAATAGAAACTATTAGTTTTCATGCGTAGCCTTGGGGTTTCAGGTGGCTGTAGGGCTGTATACACAAATGTGCAGTTCCAAGTACAGTTCTTGAAAACGAGAAGTTCACGAGGGCTCACACCTAAAAGGGAAACATGAGAGTTATTGATTTCACATCTCCTACTTCTGAACACCATAGCACATTCAACGAAAGCTAGTTCCATGCACACATTCCGCATTTCCAAATGTTACAGAAGTACATCGC